>JARBWK010000001.1:75452641-75928680 GCA_030556195.1 Anolis apletophallus
AAGAGTAGAAGGGTGCAACATCAAATTATAACAGGAGACGCCTTACCCATTGCGTCTACTCCCTATCGAGTCACAGGGAAACTCGTGAGTGTGTTGATAGAGAAGTTCAGGAAATGCTGGATATGGGGGATTATAGAACCATCCAGTAGTCCTTGGGCATCACCCGTCGTGTTAGTTCAAAACCAGACAACACAATAAGGTTTTGTGTTGATTATAGACGGTTAAACGAGGTGACGCAAACCGATACATACCCTATGCCAAGGTTAGACGACCTGTTAGAAAAAAATGGGGAGAGCCAATTACATCAGTAGCCTAGATCTCACCAAGGGTTTTTGGCAGATACCAATGGATCCCAGAGACCGGGAGAAAACGGCCTTTAGAACCCATAAAGGGTTACATCAGTTCAATGTCTTACCATTTGGACTTAAAAACAGCCCAGCCACTTTCCAACGATTAGTAGATAAGATACTCGGGGGTATGAGTAACTTCTGTGTGGCATACATGGACTACATAGGTGTATTTAGCAATACCTGGGAAGAACACCTACAACATCTAGACCAGGTGCTGTTTCGACTGAAAGAAGCAGGGTTAACAGTAAAAGCACCCAAGTGTCGTTTAGGGAATCGAATGTCCAAGTACCTAGGACACATGGTGGGAAGTGGTATGATTGGTCCAGAACCTACTAAGGTGGAGGCGATACACAAGTGGCCGATACCCAAAACCAAAAACAGGTTCGGTCCTTTTGGGATTAGCCAGTTATTATCGAAGGTTTATCCCAAATTTTAGCGAATTGGCGACTCCATTGACAGGCTTAACCAAGAAGGCATGTCCAAATGTTGTAGTGTGGACACCACAATGTCAGGAGTCAATGGACAAGTTAAAACAGACCATAACATCACAGTCAGTGTTGAAAGCTCCAGATTTTGATCGCCCATTTATATTAACGCGGCGACGCATCAGAAACAGGTTTGGGAGCGGTTTGAAGTCAAGCTGACGAGGATGGGGAAACGCATCCTGTAATGTTTTTAAGTAAAAGCTATTGCCGAGAGAAAGTAGTCTTTCTACCATCGAGAAAGAATGTCTCGCCATAGTGTGGTCGATTCAAAAACTGAGACCATATCTGTGGGGCAGGAAGTTTGTTTTGCAGACGGATCATGCGCCATTAAAATGGCTGAGTAATGTTAAGGGTACTAACAACAAACTCTTAAGATGGAGTTTACTCTTGCAAGACTACGATTTTAAGGTAGTGCATGTGAAAGGCAAATCGAATGTAGTAGCTGACTCTTTATCGAGAGTTACTTAAATTCAGATTACAGAATGGATATGGTTTGTATATAGTTGTGTAAGTATAAATGTATATGTGAAATGTATAAGATTATATAATGTCTTGCTAATGGCATTATTTTTAATTCACTCTGGACAGAGAGAATTAAAAATAATTTCGGGAGGAAGGAAGGTAATGTAATGATGTTGATTATTTGTGTGTAAATGTTGTGTGACATGTGTTAAAATGTATGTTGTTTTGAATGTTCTATGGTTTGTTTCTGTGGGTGAAACAGAAGGGAGGCATGGCAGAAGCTTAGAAGAGCTGTCGCCATGGCAACCAGGGCTAGAGGCTAGTAGAATGTTCAGGTTTGAATTCTACAGTTGGAAAAGAGCGGGAAGCCAACTGCCAAATGAGAGGGGAGGAGTTATGTTCTAGTTTAGAGTGTCCTAAGGACTGAAAGAGAACGGTCCAGTGTTAGTGTGTGTCTTAAGGTCTGCTAGCGAGCAGTCCAGTTAAAGGGTATAGAGACCTAGTTAAAGTTGCAGGGGTTTATAGAGGTTTAGTGGAAACCCTATAATAGGTCCCCATTGTGTTATGTAACAGAAAAAGTTGTGCCTCTAAGGAAGTTTGAAACCAACCAAGATTGTACCCATTTGTGTCAAAATAAATTGTTTGCATCTTAAAAGGAAAACACCTCTCCTGATTCTTTTATTGGTGGTGGCCCTCAAAGTCAGTGGTCAGCCGGATAAATGGTGGCAGCGTGGTCAAGTGGTCACTGAGAAGTTTTAAAACTCCAGTCAGTTAAATGGTGAAGGGGTGAGACAGTACCCTGCCAATAAACGTGAAGTTGCTGAGGTAACTTCGAGGTTTCCTTGGATTGGAGGTCAGCAGTGTGGACATAGAAAGATTGTCCAGTCTGAGGCCGGTCAAGAAGTGGAGTGGTCACATATTGGCGGCAGCAGTGGGATCTTTATGAGAGGGTCCACCCTGTCCAGCCGGTTGATTTGAACGTAGCTTCACCGCAATGATACTCAAATATTTCACAACCAGCCCTTAGTTTTGACTATTCAGAATGTGGGGAGAATAAATTAATAGCAAATTTTAATTATCCTGGGATTTTAAATCCATATTTATTTAAGTAAAAGCATAATCTTTCAAAATATTGTTGAACATTTTGGTAATGTTCTTGATGTTCAAGTTCAACCAAAGTAGAGTGCAACTGACACACATTTATTGCCTTCACCAAAAACAATAACTGTATCCTTTACTGTGGAATATATTCCAGATGTGAAGCATACATAACTGACATTCATTATTCTTATCACTGTTATACAGTTTGAAGGATTTGTGTGCTAGTCTGATAACTTTCAGTTGTTTGTAACATTTGGGAATAGCTTTTTAAACAGAGGACATGCTGTATTATGTTAAGCTATTGGATTAACATTTGGTCAGGCTGCAACAGAAGGAAGGAGGTCCATGGTCTAGTAGACCAGCTCCTTTTGAGACTTGATCTATGCTGCCCTATATCTATATCAGGATCTGATCCCAAATTATCTACTTTGAACCGAATTATATTTCAGATAATCTGTGATCAGATCCTGGGATATGGGCAGTGTAGATCCAACCTGAATCTTATTCTTCTTGGTTCTCCTTCCTTCCAGATTGTTGCAAAAACTCAGTAATTTTTGTATTGACAAAGGCTTTCATGGCCGGAATCACTGGGTCGTTGTAGGTTTTTTGGGCTGTATGGCTGTGTTCTCTCCTGACATTTCACCTGCATCCATGGCAGGCATCGCATGGATGCCTGCCATAGACGCAAGTGAAATATCAGGGGATAATGCTTCTAGAACATGGCCATACAGCCCAAAAAACATACAACAACTCAGTAATTGTTACTACTGATGCATACTTTTCTTGTTTTCAGAATGTCTTTCAACCTATTTTTATTTAGCATTCTGTGTTTTAGATTATACATTTAAGACTGTGTGTTGTGTGTATAAAGAATCTTCATTTAATTTGCAATGTGCTTCCCCCCCCCCAATAAATTCTAGGGTAACAGGTTTTTAGTACTGTTTGATCCTCACAAAGTCAAGAATTATGCTTGATCATAATCTCATTCAAGTTGAAGAAGCTTTAATTCAATTGGTTTTAGTGTCCTAATGGGTGCTTAGATCTTTAATTAATATGGGTGGTGATCTTAATATAATTTAATGTGCCCTCAGTCTCTGACTAAGTCTAAACATTCTGACATCTAAGAATGTTGTGTCTGAAATTAGTAGTTACCACCAATAAACAACAAAATATGGTTAGTAAGCTGAGGTGTACAAGGTTTCCCCAACTGAGTGCCCGCTATATAAGTGCACCATGAAGTGATGCTCTCAAGACCATCAAGCCAGAAATGAAAGGAGAAGCCTCTGCCTTTGTTTTTGTTTGTGCGTCTCGTTGATTGTAACAAGGCATTGACTGTTTGCCAGTATCTGTTTACACTGTAATCCACTCTGACTCCCTACTGGGTTAAAGGCGGAATATAAATAGTTATTATCAAATTTGTCCCTGGCAAATTTCTAGGGAAGAAGGAACGAAAGATAGAAAGACTCAGACTCCTTTAGTGCTTTGGAAAATGATAACTGTTATTTTCCCACATCAGATAACCTGACAAGCACTTCTCTAAATCAGTGTTTGACTGGCATTTTTCTCCTGCTGTTGGGGACTGATATATTTGCTCATTGGATACAGTCATTTCTTCCTTTCCTGTAAATTTGTAATGGACTGGCATCTAACGGCTCGTGGACTTCCTTAGTCAATGGACCACCACTGAGTAGCACTGCTCTAGATATGGTGGACTACAGTCCCAACCACCCCTGCTGGCATGTCCAATGGATATATTATGGTCTGGGGGGGTCATAGAAAATGCAGCTTAGCACTAGACAACTCATTTATTTAAGATACATTAACCTGATGGGTAAGAAATCTGCAGCAGCCAACATTTTGAAGAATAGAAAAGGCTAAGGACATTTACATATGTTTTCAGTTTGGGAAATATTTTTCAATTCTTTTCTTTTTAAAATAGATCAACTTTCTTTTTCATTCTTTCTTTTTTTCCACCTCAAAAGTTTTACTCAATAACTTCCTAGAAACATATGCTAGACAGAAATCTCTTCTTGAAACCTTTTTTTTCTTCCTTTAAACATATTGCATCATGAACCATTGCCAAAAATAAATATTCTCTTGAGGGCAAAGCAGAGAGTGTGTGTATGTTAACTTCATAAATTCAGTCCTAACCACCACTTTACTAGTGTAGTGGCAGGAGTGTTAGAGTGCTATAAAAATGGCAAGAATAAACGTACTGATGAGAAATGAAGAAAAATAATTAACTGAAGTGCCTTTGTGGTTTTGGTTTAGTCTTATCTTAATATGCAGCAAACATTTTCAAAAATTATGAAAGCCAATTTATGTGATTTGGTTATAATGATGTAATAAATCAAATTAAATTCTTTGCTGGTGGTGTTTTGTGGCAGGAAGCAGGAGCAGGCTCTCTCAGAACAAACCACAGATTGTGGGAGTTCAGGAATTTATAGTACAGTACTTGAATTCTCTTCTTTTCCCAGTGTAAATGCAGACCCCATTTTTGTCATTCTCCAAAAAGCTAAAGCAGAGTGAACCACTTAGACTTTTTTTCTTGTTCATGTACACCCCATATCAACAAGCTCATAAAGAAATACCTTCACAGACTACCCTGACACAAAATCATCTATCCTCTCTATTATACATGCTAGCTAGTATGTTGGAAGCCAAGAACTGCCTCTCAGATCCATTTGTTCTCTCTGGTCTGGCCGAAATTCTTCTTACAATGCCTGGGAAACCCTTATGATTCTGTGAAGACTATCAGGGATCTCCATTTCACTTCCTGCTGCCAGAGTGCAGCTGCTGGGGAACTTGTTGCCTCACATTCTCTCACTCTGAAAATGGAACAATATTAGGTAAGTTCTTTGAAACAGGATTCACTTCAGATTGGAAATATCTGTTTAAAGCCTCTGAGGCGCAGCTCAGAAATGCCCTTTGGCTTTGAGATTACTTGCTTGTATCTCCTCCTTATGTGGAATTGATGTAATCCACTTGAGCGTGCCTTTATATTTCACAATCAATCCTGGCTCAAGTCTTGTTGGAAGACCACACTGAAGAATTCACACACAGAGAGACTCTGGGGTACTCATTTGAAACTCTGAAGGGGGGTGAAATCTGATTCTTTGTGTTGTTTTACTCAAAAGAAGAAGATGCAAGGATGATAATAAAAATAGGTACCAGACTGAGGTGACAAGCAGACTTAAAATATAACTTTTGCATCATCTTCATCCCAGTGTCTTCTCAGTGCTGACTCCTTAAGTTCTGGAATATGGTTCTGGTTAAAGCCAGCAATATCTCTGTTTTCCTGATGTTAGATTTAGAACAGGTGCAGTAAGTCCACAAGAATTAGCAGAAAAGCTACAGTTTGGTGTTTCATTTTTGAAAAGGGAATTCTTGGAGTCTTGCGTTTATTGTAGACGAAGATATACAAAAGAGAGGAAGGGAAAAGATTTGTTGTAAATGACATGAGATTCAAGGAATAGCAAATACCCCAGGGGGAAATTAATTCAAAATGACCCTAACAGATTAGATAAATATATAGTACGACTTCTAGCCAGTTTGAGTCTCCTTTGGGAAAGATTAAGCGAGGGAAGAAGAGGAAGAAGACGACGAAGAAGAAGAAGAAGACAAAGAAGAAGAAGGAAATGCACAAATATGGAATAGGTGACATCTGACTTGAAAGCAATACATGTAAAAAAAAAGATCTAGAAGTCATAGTACATCAACAGTGTGATGTGGTGGCCCCAAAAGCCAATGCAATTCTAAGATGTATCAATAAGGACATTGTATCCAGATCAAAGAAAGTAGTAGTGCCACTCTGTTCCACTTTGATCAGACTTACCTGGAATGCTCTATCCTTTTCTGAGCATGATAGTTCAAGAAGGCTATTGACAAGCTGGAATGTGACCAGAGGAAAAATGACCAAGATAATCAAAGGACTAGAAACCAAGGCTTATGAGAAATGACTTAGGGAGCTGGATATGTTTAGTTTGAAGAGGAAAAGTTGAAAGTTGACTTGTTATTTATCTTTAAATATATGAGAGGATACAATGTAGAACATGGAAGAAGCTAGAAAATAGACTCAAGTGAGTTCAAATTGTAAAGAGACACAGAGAGATTCCGCCTAAATATTAGGAATAACTTCATTACTTATATTGTTTGACAGTAAAATGGACTAGTCTGATGGTTGTAGACTCCATATTTAAACAGAGGTTGGATGGGCATCTTTTAGTAGCACTTTAGTAGAACACCTCTAGGAATATCTATTTTCTCCAGCATGACTACATGCACAATTTCCATCAGATCATATTGGAGGACCTAGAATTCCTAGAGAGGAATCCACAAAAGTCAAACCAACAATTGTGGAGGATAATTTATGGTACATGCATATTTATTGAGAGATAAAAATACTCTATGCAATAGGATTTACTTCCAGGACAGTAAATAGGATTGCAATATCAGATATCATATTTGTTTTGATTGTGTTTTCAGCTCCCTAGAGAGGAAGAGAAGGCTTGAAGGATTTTCTGCCTCAGATACCCAAACAACTTGTTTTGGTTTGACTGCTGTGAGCTTGGGGGAAGGAATTGATAAGCCCAGGAAAAGATGCTCCCTTTTCCTTTACTTTACTGTCTAAATAATCTTTGCAAGCCTTAACACCCTGCAGTAAGTCTTTTCAGTACAGTGATTTATTCTTCAGTTTTATGTAGGAATAAATAATCTGTTACTAGAAAATGTATTTATAAAGTAATCCCTTTTTTGGCATACATTTTCCTGAAAATGTAAAGAGGTGAAAATAAATTTAAAAGAAGTTGCAAATCTTTCTATATTGCCATATAGCCCAGTTCAAAACAAATAATCTGGATTTTATATGGCAGTGTGGAAGGGGCTTTTGTTTGAGCAGAGTTCTGGCTTTGGCCAGTGGCCTGCAATCAAATTTAACCATTCTGTGGCCTCTCTGTTGCTTCAATGGCATCTCCATAACATATTAATAATAGTAATCTACCACACTGGACCGTTGTGGGAAAGAACAAAACAAGGAATGTAAAGCACTTCCCTTCTCTCTTTACACTGGACTTTCAAGGGCACCAGGAATAATAACTTGCGTAGCAGCTGTCTGGTAACAATTAGCTAATGAAGTGCCTGCTGGATTGGAAAAGAGAGATCTGTACACTATTGAATATCGGCTATAATCCACTGCCATTCCTCTACTCTGACTATTTTGTGCTCAGCAAAATACTCTGGATGGTTCAGTAACAGTTTTCATAGCATAGTAGTAGGAGAAAAAATGTTACATGCATCCTGTTTATCCAAAAAACTCCCAAAATCACCATACACAAACAGTTTATGTAATTGAATGTGTAATTCTTAAAGGTAAAGGTTAATAGCTGGTGGACATGAAAATAACCAGTTGAGCTTTAGTCCCCTCCTGCACCACCCCTCTGCACATAGAGCTTTTCTTTTTCACTCCATAGAGGCCAGATGTTGACTGAGCAATTAAAACTAATCTAGCTTCTGTCTTCAGGCTTAGGAATATCAGTGGTGTAATTGATATGTTTTGACCTATTGGCAAAGGACTTTAGAGTAAAATCATACTTCCTTTCTTGATTGCTAGGGAATGCCATGGGAAGATTCCTTTTAGACACCCTGCTTGTTTTATCCATTGGCTCTTTTTGACAGAATACTTCTGGAGGTGCTTAACATTATGTTATTATACAGTATCAGTTTACTGTCATGCTTTGGTTTGCGGTCAATATGAAACCAAGTTTGCCACATAGGTATGTTTGTTGTCTCCCAGATTAAGAGGCATCTTGAGTAATTTGAATGAAATTTGGCCATCTATCACATGTACTTAAAATTTGGGAAGGAGAGGGACAATAAATATCAGGACATCCAGATTATTTGAAAACATATGAGCTTTCTCAAATGTTTGAATTGTAAGGTAAGATGTCTCATTTCCAAAAGATACAGTCACTGGTTTTATTTTTTTAGCCAGATCATTTTTAAAGGCGAGCATTTAAAAACTTTGATTTTACTATTGGGTGGGTGTAATTTTGAATGTAGTCATGTTGTCAGTTGCAATTTGAACAATTTGTGCTATGATTCTGGGCTCAAAAGAAAGAAGCGCCTTCTAGACTGCCAACAATGCCAGCAGATTGATGTGCTTCTGGGCATCAGAAGTGTTCCAAGTGCCCTGGATGGAAAGGTTGTCGAAGTGCACACCCCATCCCAGGAGTGACACATCTGTGGTAATGACTACTGAGGCTGTCAATGGCTGAAAGGGCACAGACATTAGCACAGACATTAGCACGAGAAGTCCACCATCACAGGGAATGACGTACCATACTGGGGACTTCTAGCCAACAGTTGGGTCTGTCCCAGAAGGGGTTGAATGCCTGAAGAAACCAGCTCTGCAAAATGTGTGATTGCTGTGGTTGATGAAATGTGGCCTAGGAGCTGCTGGATATCTCTGGCCTATATGGTCCCATTGCGCTGCCAAGCAGAGGGCGAAAAACCTGTCTTCTGGAAGGTAAGCTCGGCCCTGTTGCAAATCTAGTATGGCCCCATAAATTGAATGATTTGAATGGGCTGCAGATGGGATAAGATCTAAATCCTGTAAAAGAGATAATGTAAAAGAAATGTGGCTGTGTAACTGTTCTTCGGAATGTGCCACCAGAGGCCAGTCATTAACGTAGGGTTAGACATGGATACCCTGTAAACATAAATGTGCTGCCGCCACCGCCATCACCTTGGTAAACACTGAGGATATGCCAAAAGGCAGAACCTGGAAACAGAAAGCTTATCCAGCTATATGTTTATATAAAGAAAGAAAGGAACCTCTGTAAGCTGGGCTGAATAGAAATATGAAAATCAGCATCCTGAAAGTCAATAGTTGTGAACCATGCAACCTCACACAACAAAGGAAGAATTGAAGACAAAGTTACCATGTGGAACTTGCAATAATGAACATATTTATTTAGGTTCCTCAGATCCAAGGCATTGTCCTCCATCCTTTTTGGGGACTAGGAAATACTTGGGGGGGGGGGGAGGCAAAACAATACATAGAAGGAACCAATGGCACAACCATGCCCTTCTGGAACAAAGTGAGCACCTTCTGCCAGAGGGCCGAGGACTGAGGGGTAGCCCAGAGTGTCTCTACTGGTGGCCAGCAAATAAAATTTGAAATAGCAATAGAGCTAAAAAGATCCAAACGTACTTCTTTGTGGCCAAAAAAAAAAAAAGGAACTGAGGCTCCAACCCAGACCACCACATTATATCTTGGAAGGGTGAGTGGGGTTGGAGCCCTTTGATTGCAGAGCATTTTACAAAGAATCTGAAACATCTGCAACAGGCAGAAACTACATCAGGTGCATATTTGACAAACACCACGAAGAAGAAATATGGTTACTCAAAGAGTTGTATGTTTGTTAGCAAGAATAAAGAGTTATTTTCTTCCCCTGTAGCTGTGAAGACTTAACATTTTTTTCAAGATGTCTTCAGAAAAGTGTGGAAAAACAAAATGCTTTCCAAACAAAGTGAAATCATCAGTGTTTGGTACTCTACTAGTTGCATTTTAAGAAAAATATTCCTTACTTGTCTGAGGACTTTCATGGTCCTCTTAGATGTCACTTTCAATGCTTCTGGCACATTATCTGACTCTGTTTGTAATAAAACAAGAAATATTATTTTGTCAGAACATGCTTATGTAACAATACTACCAAGAAATGCATACGATATCAAAACATTCAATTTATTTGTTTTGTTTTGGAAAACTTTTGAAGTAAGCTTAAATTCTCAGCATGAAATTATGTCCTAAAACTAAACTCAGCAATGGGTTACAAAATAGTTTTATTGTTGGTTTTTTTAATAAGGAAGCTAAACCTCTTTTCTTTTTCTTTTTTTAGATACGTGGGTTATTATTTTGGAAGTGTAAATCATTCCTTTTTTGCTTCCTATACAAAAAAGCCTACATGTTTTTACTGTCTCTGACTTTCTATCTATCTTTGCTGGTTGCATAAGTATTCATCCTCTTTGCTTTTCAATCTCTAAATAATATACTCATGCATTTCAGTTTGCTTGTGCACTTTTCCCCCACTTAGGTTATAGAAACTTCCAGTCCTAAATTATGGCATTACTATAACCGAGTGCTATGCTCCGAATTCCCAGGTCCTTTCATTCTGTAGACATATAGTATAATCCTCATTTTCACAGGGGATATGTTCCTGAATTTACCATGGATGCCAGAAACTTCATAATAGCGAAGCCTACTGAAATAAACAGCTTCTGCCAGAAGTTACCATAGAGTTCTGCTAGAAGACCTACAAAATTGCTAGAATGGTAGCCTCACTAGGAATTTGCTAAGTTCTCTAGTATGACTCTATGGTAAGTCCTGGAAGAAGCATTCTATAGAATCACCTGGATGATCTAGAAGATTTCTACAGATGACATATTTTGTTAGATGCAGACAGGTGAAATCTCAGGTTGGATAACTTATGTGCTCTCAACATGCATCTACTACTTTTTTTAAAAGATAGAAGGAGTAATTAAAAGTGCTGTGTTATTGGTGAAATACTATTTTGCTCTGTATTCACATTTTATGAGTTTTCATTTTGCAAGGGAAGTTCAAATTCAAAATACAAGGCAACCTACTCCTCAATATCTTGTCATGTTCCACCTAAATAATGTTATTACATAGCATTATTGAGCTACTAACAAGAAAGGAATAGAAACTGAAATATTCCACTTTATTATGAGAAATGGTTTATATGTACCATGAAATAGTTATCTTATGGTATCAAGTGATACCATTTGTCCAGTTTTCTTTGAATTCCTAGTAAACAAGATATTACAATGAGCACCATGTTAACATTAATCATAGCCTACAAAATATTGGGAAAATTAAAAACAAAACAACACATATATTCTTGCATGCAGTAAATTACAACCAGTTGAGTTGCACTTCCCCCCAAAATTTGGAACAGAACTATCTCAGCACTCTTTCCACATTTTTCTTTTTGGCTTTCACAAAATTAGGTCATATTTGTTCTGGTGACATTTTCACTTAAGAACCAGTTTTTGATTAATGGAAACCAACCTAGGATTCAACTACAGTAGACGTCACATAATAACAGTACCAATCTCTTATTGTAGACAGACACATCAGAGCAAATCTATTCTTAGGCATTTGGGTAAGTTTAAATCTGCTTTTAAATTGTACTTATTGCTGAAATGAGATACAATTAAGATTAAGCAAGATAGCTGAAAGAAAGATTTAAATTGCCTGCTCAAAAATGTAATTTTTTGACCTGCCACACTTAATTTAGAAGATAATTCTAAAAGCTTTGGTGTTACTGCCACCTTTAAAAAATCAAAAAGGCCCACTTCAATGAGATGGGCACAACAGAAGAAGACCTATCCCGAAATTTTCCAAAGTTGTCAAAGAAGATATGATAGATGTTCCCTGTGCACTTTGGGTTAGTTGAAGTTTCCTTCAAGTGCCCTTTACAATCATTAACAACCCAAGTCTCTAGTGTTCAGATTCATCTTTTCAAGGAATGGTTGAATTATTTGTGTTCTTGATTGTATCTCAACTCAGAGCGGTGAAGCAGTGTAAAATAAAACAGGCCACAGGATAAACAAGCCCTCAGGGGCTGGGGGGACGAGATAAGAATCTGGGGGGGAGTTTTGTCTTTGAGAGTGTAAACAAGGCCACATATTTTCTTTAGAGGACATATACTGTCTCTCTTGGCCAAGGTGGAAAGATATCTGAAGTAGAAACTGTCAGGCATAAGATCACATCCAGTCTCTCCTGGGTCCCTCATCAAGTTCTCTGATGTTCCTCAAATGGTCACGCTCCTTCTCCATGAGTTTTTGTTTGTGTGTCATTCAAAAAGATGGTAATTTTGCTCTTACAATTTGGTTACTTAAGATAAAGGCTTCGTATTAACATATGCAGGTATTTTTTAAAATAACAGGCTTTATTACATTTTTTGACTCACCACATAATATGAACATAATAGTAGATTGCTATGCAGCTAGTAATTAAGATAATATATCTTAATTGGGAGCAATTAATCAGGATTAGTACCAATTAATAACCTTGGAAAGAGGCCCAGAGATGTTTATTCTGTGTTCTAGAATATAATCTGTATTCCCCAAAAAATCCACACACCACCATTTCCAAACCTGAGTCTTTTCGTACTTCAGTGAAGTGTCCTGTAGCTGACATTAGATAAATGTGTAAAGGTGTTTGTGCATTTCTTTTCCAGTTTTGATACTATATATCTGTCAAAAAATCTGCTTTCAGTCATAAGCTTGAATGTGAATTTTCTGGTATAATTTTCACCTCATAGCCTTGGCTAGTACTTGGATGAGAGACCACCAAAGAATGCCGCGTGCTTTAGACTATATTTCAAAGGAAACAGTATGAAATTCATGGGATTGTCATAAATTGACTAGCAGTATCAAGGCACAAATACATACAAACACCACAATCATCTGCATTAGAGATGTAATCCATTTTAGAGTGCAGTAGTTCACTTAGAAATTAGGCAAAAGTTGGAAACCCAAAAGTTTTAGAAATTACATGTACTGTAAATATATTAACCAGTTTAGTTCTTGGGAAAGTTCCAAGGAACTAAACTGTAGGAAGTGCGTGAATCATCATATTAATACTTTGACCTGATCCAGCTTAAGTACTGGATCTAAAATAGCCACAGCGTGGTGCAGGGCAAGGCCAGCCAACATATTACTAAGAAATTTTAAAAAATCAACAATGCATGCTAATAACAGTTTATATATGACTTAATCTAGCATGATTATGGAAGAGGAAGACTGTTATATTGACCTCTATACCATGAAGCCTTTTCACTAGCCTTAAACTAAAAATGCACTGCAAAAATACTTTACTATTCTAAAGATTTATATAATAGGGTATTATGAAGCACAGTCTTCTCGGGACTGTCTCCCTTGGCACTCATGAGAAAACTGCATTGCAGGCAGAGTATTAACAAATGTTGTTTGTACAAATGTTTCATAGATGGAGGATAGCTAGTACTTCAGTTAGTTTTATATTGTTTTCAGTCATTCAAATAACTACAAGACAATACAAATAAGAATGCAAGCATAATTCTAAGGAATGATGGCAAAGTTTTACAGTTTTTATTTGAAGTAGAAATTAACTGCTTTTTTTTCAATCATGTTAAGAGTTCCACATCTCCTTGGCTGAATAAGGAAATTGCTAACTAGACTTATAGGCTATGATGATGATTTGTGTGTGTGTGTGTGTGTGTGTGTGTGTGTGTGTGTGAATGCTGCTGTAGAAGGGCTGAGGAATCTGGACACCGCGCAAATTCGTCATCCAACCGTCCAACCACAACACACACACACATACACACTGTTACGAAATCATAGCTCAGTATCCTTTCAAGAAATACTTTAAGTTTTTTTTCCATGTCAGGAGCAACTTGAGAAACTGCAATTTGCTTCTGATGTGAGAGAATTGGGCATCTGCAAGGATGTTGCCCAGAGGATGTCCGGAGGTTTTACCATCCTTTTGGGAGGCTTCTCTCATGTCTCTGCATGAAAAGCTGGAGCTGACAAACGGGAGCATACTCTGCTTCTGGGATTTGAACTGTTGACCTTTCGGTCAGCAGTCCTGTTGGCACAAATTCATCATCCACCATTAAGCCACTGGGGGTACTGTTTATTGAAAGATTAGTTCACATTGATAGGGCTTAATCATTTTCCTTTGTATGAAAAAAATACTTTCCCTAGATTTTTATTTAAAAATGAGAGTTACTTTATTATATAAAATGTATTGTTATTATTAAGAAGCAACCTTTTGTTTGGTCACACCATAGCCACTGTATAATCCTGATGAAAAGCATTCTTTGTGTTTGTCTTGTGCCACACATTTACACCTGTTTGAATAGCATACTGTTCTCCATAGGTTCATCCCATGGTTTTGGTTTAATCTTTAAAGATTTACAAGCCTTTACATGGCCAGGGCCTTGATAGAAAGGCACTTTCTGAAATGTGGATGGTGGGATACAAATTAATTTTCCCCCTCCCTTTTACAGGTCCACCAGGAAGGCGAGGAAAGCCTGGACGGCGAGGAGAGCCAGGTAAGCCCTTATATCTTGTGAATTAAATATAGTAGATTATATACATCAAGAACATAGAAAGTGCAACCAATAAGCCAAGGCTAATTTCTGAGTCCCGAGGTTCCCTTGTGCTTCACAGATGTCCCTCCCTCAAAGTATTGGGGGCAGGGGGCATTGATTCATCTCCAGTAAAAGTAGCAGCTACTATGGTCACTTTATTGCAATTGAAGGCATTTATATGAACACCCTCACTTTTTTCAAAACAAAACTACAAAGACATTCATTTCTTACAAAGACATTCATTTGAGAAAAGGGTTGGTGAAAGCTTTAAAAATGTGTGGGGATCTGAAAATATCCCAGATTAAAAAAAGAATAATTAGCCACTGGGGACACAAGTTACTTCTCCCATTGGGTGATGTGAGAGTGTAGAAGGAAGGATGGTTTAGTCCTTTGAGGTCCCTGGAGGAGCTGATGGAGACACCCCCACCCCCAACCTTGGGACTGGTCCATTCCTCATGTTCATGAGCAATGAATTCTGTTCATAATAGAACATAATAGAATCTTTCCTATTTGTAGTACTATCAAAAATGTCAAAAATGTTTATTTCTAGGAGTTGTTGATTATCCCTTAAAATAGGCGAGGCCATCCCTGTATATCTTGATTCAGTGAGAATTACAGCTGTGATTTGTCTTCAACCACTATTATACTACCTTTCTATGATGGTGGGATTATGGATTCCTGTGAAGCAAGAGGCTATGCTGATGGCAGCAGTTCTGCTAAGAGGGTTTCCTATGTCAGACAGGCTTTTGCTGAGAGCTTGATAAAATGTGCCCAGCAACTACTGAGGAGCAGCAATAATGGGGGAGGTGGGGTTGACAATGGCAGAAGATCTCTCTAAGACAAGAACAGTGGCACCATAGATAAAACTTGTTGATATTGCACACATGCCGAACCCCTTTTGAATGTATTTTACCATATGATGAGACAATCCAAAGTGAAACAAGAGATATGCCACAAGATGACATTCCTAGGTTGGAAAGCATACAAATACACTGCTGGAGTAGAGCAGATGACAACTGTGACTAATGAAGCAAATGGACTAAGGTTAAGCTATCAATGTGCTCAGAAATGAAATGAAAGCCCAAAGCTGCACAAAATATATTATAGGGACATGGCCTTTGCTTGGCATGAATTGGGAGAAGCTAAACATAGAAGAACAAGAAATGGAACATGTGAACATTGCAATGCATAGGATGAGCAAGCTAGAATGGATAGGAATTGTCAAGTACCTCACCCTAGAATCACCAACAACGTGGTCATACAGTCCAAGGTTAGCAAATTAGTTCTCAGTAACAACAAACTTCATTAGGAGCAAGCACAGAGTAGCCACAAAACAGTTCTGAGTCAATCCAATTACCAAACTTTTACACAACAAAACTGTATCCAGAGATCCAAAGTCATGAAGCAGTCCAAAGTTTCAACAGCTTCCACTGGGCTCTAAAACACAAGGTCCAAGGCTTAGTTATAAACGTTGCAGCCAGCAATCAGCAAGCACTGCAACTTCTTAAATGCTGCTTTCACAGTGATCCCGATGGCTAGTCATCCACTCAAGAGTCCTGGCTGAACGCTTCAGCCGGGATTTTTCTCTTTCATTATCTGCAAAGGAAGGCACAATTAACTGTTCCTCGGCCTGCTCCACATAAACTTCTTGAGTTTGGCTAGCAAACAGAGTAGTTGTTGCTTCTGAAGCATGGCGTCCTGCAAGTAGCTCTTGTTCTAAGCTCTGGAAAAACCCAGCATTATCCACAACTCCCAAGTCAAAATGCAACCCAAGGGCAGGAAAAGAAATCGAGTCAGCCCCAGCAATGTTACAGTAAGGCTTCAGGGAAAACCCATTAGTATAACCATAATCCAAGTTTGTGTTCCACCTACAGAGACAGAAGAAAAGGAAATTGCAATATTCTATGTCAGTCATAGCTGACTGGTATACAAAAGCAGGAATCAGAACACCATCTAAGATTGTAAAAAAAATTGCTTAGAATCAAGAAAAAAGCAGGAGAATAAACAATTGAATTTTGCACAGTCAATAGTTTTGGATGCCAATTGTTAGCCTGGTCATGGCTGACTGAAGTAAATGACACCAGATATACTGAGTATATAAGGTGATAATATGGGAGAAGGTGATTCCCAGGAGTACTCTGGACTTAAACCAGGGAGAGCTTTAAGTGTAACAATTGACATTTGGCCCTGAAATTAATTGGCAGCTAGTGGAGTGATTTCAACATAGATATAATATGGCAGCCAGATTGGTTTTTGGCATATTTATTTATTTATTTATTTATTGTTTGGTCTTGTATTCCGCTCCTCCCTGCAGGCTCGGGGCGGGTAACAGCAAATAAAATGGGCGGCATGTATCAGTCATGCAGCCATACAATTTAAAAACATAAAACATACATCACATCACAAGGTACGGAATAAAATACAGAAGCATTTCCTTGAAACCGGAGATTCCTTGGAACCCGCAGTTATATCAGGTGATTACACTAGGTCAGTATGCCTAGTTAAAGGCTAATCCAAAGAGGGCGGTCTTACAAGCCCTTCAAAAGGGGATGAGCTCCGTAATAGCTCGAGTGTCATCCGGGAGGGAGTTCCATAACACCGGAGCTGCCACGGAGAAGGCTCTTTGCCTGGTTGCAGACAGATGGCAGGAGCGGATTGATGGTACTAACAACAGATTCTGTTCCTCTGAACGTAGTGATCTCGGTGGAATATACGGGGCAAGGCGGTCCCTCAGGTACGTAGGCCCTAGGCCGTGTAAGGCCTTAAAGGTCAAAACCAACACCTTGAAAGCAACTCGGTACTCGATAGGGAGCCAGTGCAGTTGCCGAAAGATGGGCGTGATGTGCTCCCTCACTGGCGCTCCCGCCAGCAAGCGAGCAGCGGCATTCTGCACTAGCTTGAGTCTCCGAATTGTCGACAAGGGACGTAGAGGGCGTTACAGTAGTCCAGCCTCGAGATGACCGTCGCTTGGATCACCGTGGCCAGGTCGTTCCTGGACAGGTAGGGTGCCAGTCGCCTAGCCTGTCGTAGGTGAAAAAACGCTGTCCTGCTGACCACAGAGACCTGGGTCTCCATGGTCAGCGAGGAGTCCAGTTGAACACCCAAGCTCTTAACAAGGGATGATGGGCTAAGTCGCTCCCCATCCAGGTTAGGCAACCGGCACTCATCCAGCCCAGGGCGACCGGGCCACAAGATCTCCGTCTTCGACGGATTCACCTTCAGCTGGCTGGCGCGCAGCCAACCAGTCACGGCTTCAAGACATAGATGGAAACAATCGGGTACAGTGTCCGGCCTGCCATCCATTCTCAGCAGAAGCTGGGTGTCATCCGCGTACTGATAACACTCCAGACCAAAATCGCGAGCCAGCTGGGCCAAGGGGTGCATGTAAATGTTGAATAATAAGGGGGAGAGAATGGCCCCCTGGGGGACCCCACAGTTAAGTGGGAGCCTCCCAGAGACCCCCCTCCCCGCCCCCCTCCACACGCTGGTATATCACTCTTAGATATACCAATAACCAATCTGGCCACCATATTTTGAATGAATCAAATGTTTCCAAACTTGGCAAACAGGTAGCCGAATCTACAACACATTGTAGAAGTTACGTGTGTGCATGACCATCTTTGGGTTCTCCAGGACTTGGAAGGGGTGCAGCTGGAATAGCAGCAGAATATGATAGCAAGCACTCTTGACTGTTGTATAAATCTGGGGTATACATTGAAGCCACAGATCCAGAAGCACTCCCAAGCTGTGAACATAGTCTTTCAGAGGGAATGTAACTGCATCCAGGATTGTTTGACCTATCTTCTACCCCAGGATAGGACCTTTAATATAAAAAAGCTTGTCCGAGACCAGTTTCAGTCTATTTTTCCTCATCCAGTCCATTATCTATTCAAGATATTCATTCAGAGGAGACAGATTATCCTTAATTGATGGTATTTATAAAGACATGGAAGGAGTCCCTGGTGGCGCAATGGGTTAAATTCTTGTGCTGGCAGGACTGCTGACTGAAAGGTCAGTGGTTCAAATCCAGGGAGCAGATGAGCTCCCGTCTGTCAGCTCTACCTTCACATGTGGGGACATGAGAGAAGCCTCCCACAGGATGGTAAAACATCTGAGCATCCCCTGGGCAGTGTCCCTTCAGATAACCAATTCTTTCACACAAGAAGTGATTTGCATGACTTCTTGAGTCACTCCTGACATGAAAAAATAAAGACATGGAGAATTATATTTTGCTGTCAATTGATAATCCAATAACATCCTGAACCATGCCTCCAGATTATCTGTCCCAGCAGTTTTATGCAGATCTTAAACAGCACTGGTATAGAAGGCACCTTTTTTTTTTAAGTAGTTATCCTCAATGTTCTATCTGGAACATACCAGAAAGACAGAACCTGAGCAACTAAAGCAGTGTGCCCCCTGATTCCCAAACCTCCATACACTTCAGTGGGATACATGTCTTACATGTTTTAATTCACTGACTTAATCATAAAATTGTTGTTAATCTGCAACAGTAAAAGACTACTTTGGGATCAAGTTGCAAGCTGCACTGAGAGAAAAGGAAGTGTAAAGAATTAATATAATTCAGCTATATTGTTTCTTTAATTGGGAAGAAAAACGAAGGCTCCGTTATACTTTTGTTGGCAAAGAGGTTTATATGCCATATCTTGTAACAGATGGATGTACTGAGACATTTCTCCAGCAGAGATAAAAAGCATATATAAAAATAGACAAGCATGATACGCTATTACAGAACTTAAATGTACCACTCAGGCAAACGCTCTTGTTTTATAGAAAGCTTGGCTTTATCTTTATAACAGCTTAACTATTGCGCGCTGCTCTTTGTATATTAGTTTTGGCATGGCTGCCCAACATATGCTATCATAGATAGTTTGGTTCTATATTTGTATATTTGCTCCAGAAACTTGCCACACAGAAACAATCCCTTGCTCTTTTGCTACAGTAACATTTTGTTTGGTTAGTGTGATAGCATCTTTTCTAAAACGTTTTATGTGGTTATAACTTCACAGCTTCCAGATAAATGCTGATATAAAGCTAAAGGCTCAGAAGTTGTTTGGCATGATTGTGAAGCAATACTGGAATTATGTGTCAGCTTTTCATTCGAAACCCCCCCTATATGTCCAAATTTTCACCACAGACTTATTATACCATTTAGCACAAGGCATAAGATGTTATATGTATCAATCCCATTCATAATCCTTGACACAATTACAGAAATACCATGTGTTTTGGGCTGATTTCCAAAATGAGATATTGTTGGCAGATAGCATAAAGTTTTAGCTCTTTTGAGTGTTATTCTTCTTTATAATAGCAAAGCCACCCTGGGGTACCATGTAAACATGGAGACAAATGGTAAAGCAGCTTAGAAGAACAATCTACCCTTATTGCTATGAAGCAATTATCACCTATCAAGTGGTAAACATTTCATTCTCAAAGGAATGTCTCCTCCTCTCTTCCCCTCTTAATGCCAGGGCTAGAAAAGATAAGAGAGATTTGTTGTAACACATGAAAGGGTGGGATAAAGGAAGATCCTAGTTCCTGGTCTTAACACAGCTGCTTTCTGAGATAGCAAAAGGGCGATTGCTACAGCTGTTCCCTTCTCAAAGCGGTTTGACCTTCCAAGAACATCTTCTGCCTTATGCACTACTTTTCTTTCTTTCAGCTCTGAACAGTACTATATAGTTTAGACTCAAGGTACATCTGCATACAACAGTTTAATTGTAATTACTCAACCATGGGGAATTATAGTCTATTTTCCTGAATAGTACTGGTCTGTTTTCCTGAATACAGTTCCCAATGTACACTAAATGCCATAGTGGGGACCTTGGAAATTGTCATTCCGAAGAGTGGCATAGCCCACTCCTAAGAAATTCATCAAAACCCAGAATTCCTTAAAATGGAGCCATTGTTCTTGGTCTGTTTTCACATTGCCATGCAGAAGAGGGGGAGATGACATGGCAGCACCTTTAAGACTAACTTATTTTGATTTTAACATACACTTGTGAGTCTATTCAACCCACTTCTTCAGATGCAGTACCAACTGGTATTAAGGTGTCAGGTATAAATTGCATTTTTACAGTTCTGGGAATGGGATAGAATGTAATACGATCCAGAAAGCTGCAAATACGTTCCTTGTCAACTCTCAGAATGTCATCAAATATTTTCCTCTCCTACAGGCAAAACACTTTCATTGCAACTATATCCTTCTCACATCATGACAAATGATTCCTTCATGTGTTGGAATATTTTTAGAAGAACATTTTAATTTGTGTTTCAGATAAAGAGTGCATGTTGCCTCTTGCAAGATTTGCGCCAAACCACAGGGTTTGGAAAAGGATCATATATAGACTAGCTAAGTCACCTATATCAATATTAAATACATATAGCAATTTAATATCAAAGGGATATCATTCAAAGAAACACATTTCTATAGTAAATTGTATGGTAAACATGTATATAGAACACTCACACAAGCAATACATATTACAAAATATAAATTGACATTTCCAGCAAGAAATAAGTCCCACAATAAGTTCAAACCTTCGTTCTGTGAATCAATGGAAAATACCTCAGTCCTGTTCTGAAGTTTATTATAATCAAGGTTCCGGAAAAGGAATAGAGTCAAAATGTTCACATCAAACCTCTCCCAAATAGGCAGGACCAGATTCTTAAGGCAATAACAATGTCGAAATATGTCCGCTGTACCTTTCACTTATATTTCTTGGTGGAAATGTCAATTTATATTTTGTAATATGTATTGCTTCCGTGTGTGTGTTCTATATACATGTTTACCGTACAATTTACTATAGAAATGTGTTTGTTTGAATGATATCCCTTTGATATTAAATTGCTATATGTATTTACTATTGATATAGGTGACTTAGCTAGTCTATATATGATCCTTTTCCAAACCCTGTGGTTTGGAGCAGTTGTTGCAGTTCAGTAGCCTTTCCAATTGTTTGTGTACTCTTGCAAGATTTGCCTTGGTTTTTCTGGACATGCATGGCAAGATAGTGCCACTCGGTTCCAGTTGTTAGTTTTGGAATGTAAATTATTGTTCCTGAGACTGCCTAACATCATAGGAGAATGGAGCCCCTGGTGGCTCAATGGGTTAAACCCTTGTGCCAGCAGAACTGCTGACTGACAGGTCAGTAGTTCAAATCCAGGGAGAGGGAGAGTGGGTTCAGCTCCTTGTCAGCCCCAGCTCTCCATGGGGGGCATGAGAGAAGCCTCCCACAAAGATGGTAAAACATCAAACATCTGGGCGTCCCCTGGGCAATGTCCTTGCAGACAGCCAATTCTCTCACACCAGAAGTGACTTGCAATTTCTCAAGTCACTCCTGACATGAAAAAAAAACCCATAGAGGAACTGCTAGTGTAAAATCACTCCGTTTATATTAGATTGCAGAAAACATCAACTGAAGACATCATCTGCACTACTGGTCCAAGGGAAGTAGTGCAGATGATGGCTGAGATTGGCTATTGTCTGAATGTATGACCACATTTACAGATTGAGTGGAATTGTTTTAATGGCGATGTGGTTTTATGCTGGGTTTTTATGTATTTTAATATGTTGTTGTAGTTGTTTTAAAATTGTATAGCATGGAATTTTTGCTGTTATGCCGGTCTGAGTCCCTCGATAGAGGTGAGAAGGCCGGGGTACAAAAGTTTTAAATAAATAAATAAATAAATAAATTCTGATCTGCTTTCAGCTGTTCTAGAAAAGAAGAGAGCAGAGTGCATGTTGGGTTTTTTAACTGAAGCTCATGTAGATTTGTTCAAACAGTAGCAAAGCATTGTTCGTATTATGTCCAAGACGACATAAAGAATTAAGTTTTTCCGTTACACTCATTTCTGTCTTTTAACACTGTCCAGTTATCTCCTCAGCCAGTTTTATTCTCTTTTTCCCTTTGTTTTGATATATTGAAATAATTTTATTGTTTTATTGAAGGTCATATTGTATCACACAGTATCTCTGAACGTTTGAACTGGCTCTCATTCTGAAGCCTTAATAAGTCACACAGCATACCTTGCATACACAGCAGACATGAAAAGGGAATACTAATAACAACAACAACAACAAAAACCATATTCCAGAAATATAGAAAGTTGAGTAGCAGTTTAGATCCTGCTGACCAAAAGAAGATATAATATAATATAATATAAAAACTTTATTTATATACCGCTCTGTCTCCCCAGGGGGATTCAGGGTGGTTTCCAAGCAACAACATAAAAACATACAAAGTCACAACATGAACAGAAAATAATAGTAACAGCAACATAAGCATAGAATTACCCAACAACACATTAATATTAAAAGACAAAATCCTGCCTGCTCTTCATTTGTTAGGGCATGGAAAGGGAATGGGTCAGCAACAATTAAAAAGGCCGGGTTAAGACTGATACAAATTGAAATAAGATAGGATCGGCATTTAGGTACAGTACTGTAATAGGTAAGTTGCCCATCTCTGCTCTACTATAATCTTTTTTATGGTGTAATGCATACACAAAGTGACCATCCTAACCAATGAGCAGAAGCAAGACATCAAGGTGCCTTTACTTTCTATAATCCACCTTTCACTCCAGGCATGTTGTTGACAACTAAAAGGACAGTCCGCCATGAACTTCTGTGCTACATTTAGCAGATGCAGAACAGTCCTGATAGCTGTATTCCTTTAT
Organism: Anolis apletophallus; assembly: GCA_030556195.1. Classification (NCBI taxonomy): domain Eukaryota; kingdom Metazoa; phylum Chordata; class Lepidosauria; order Squamata; family Anolidae; genus Anolis; species Anolis apletophallus. The sequence goes on from JARBWK010000001.1 coordinate 75,475,895, forward strand.
CAGTTATCTTATTTTATTTTTACTTTTATTCCCCCACCCACCTACTCACACACAGCTATCAGGACTGTGTCCTGCAAACATTAAATTTAATCATTTTGCAATCATAACATATTAACTGATGATACTTGTGTGCAAAAATCTAGAAAGGGGCTATTCATACAGCCCAAATTTTCAAGATATAAATTATATCTTTGAAAAACCACATTGATAATGAAGGTATTCCACTGTGCACTATATATACAGTTAGAAACTGAAAATGCTGTTTATTGACTCACTTGATTGTACATTATCCATCTGACATATTTCTGGTAGCAATTTGGTTGCTTCATTTGACTGATTCCATATGTCCCATAAAAATGTAATGTGCATTTCATGGCATTAGCTGCTGAAGTGCAGGTTTCCCTTTATTAATGACCTTTCGGAGGCAACCTTTTCTGAAAGAGATTGCTCTTTCACTTCAGTTGGGTTTACAGTGGGACTATGGCTTCAAGATGCTTGAAAATGAAAATGGCCATTTGGGAAACGTGATCTTATCCAGATACGAAGTACTTATATAGAACATTATTTCCTTGCTTGCTAGCTAGCATTATCTTTACATACTTTTTAGAATGATCGCTATGTGTATATTGGTTTTCTGAAATTGAGTTCTCTGGAAGCTTACTGAGAGTTCCTGAACTAAATCAGTAATTTACTTATAAGCTTTCCTGCAAGTCAGCAGGTATGCAGTAACCTAATTTCCCCTGAAGTACACAGCTGCAGTGTTGGAAGTGTTTGAGAGCGGATTGGGGAGAAGCTGGATGCAGATCTGCAAGTGATACTCAGTATTTCAACAGCATTCAAACTCCCAAGGCTGAACAAGGACTACAGCAAAGATATAGAAAATGAAGTGTGAAGCAGAGATGAGATCAGATAGTGAGATAGAGATGATGGACATATGGCAAGTCCAGGAAATAAGAGATAGACAACTCACTATATTTCCTCACACACAATCTTTTGTATTAGACCCTATAAACACATATTTTCTAATAGTTAATTTGCCACTGTGTTTAACATGACTAGCCACTCAGCATTGCATACAATGAGGTAGTTTTTAATCTAATTTCTCCTTCCCTGAAAAACAATAACAAAGAGACAGTATGTGACTGTACAGAAAAAGTAGATTCTCATGCATTTATATTTATTATTCAATGAGTTGCCATGTAGCACTGCATATTAGACAGTTGCCTGCAATAGTAATTTTGCATTCATTACTGGCATACCAAAACTCAAAAAGATTAATGAGAGTTATTCAGAAATGTTAATATGTTCCACCTCTGTTGTTATTTTAGGACATTTTCACAAAAAAATTCCCAACAGAGAATTAACGAAAAGTTTCAGAACATCTGTGCCTTGTCCTAACTATATCTTATGTTTGCAAAAGTTGCACAAGAAAGAATGTAAATGCCCATGAGGAACATGAATGTCTTTGGGGGTTGGCTTTAGCTTTGTTTGTTGGTGGCCATAAATTTTACATTGCTTAGAGATAGCATATGCTGATGTCAGCAGTTTCAAAGGGAAGAGCTGCTTGAATTTCTCTCCTGAGACTATGAAAAAAGATGTAAACATATGGGACAGCACTTTCAATAATGATCCCATTCATAGCATTTACTTGACCATGAACTTCTGTTAATGCACCCTAGGAAAATAAGGAAGCTCATCTCTGTGAAAGGAAATGGAATACAGCCCCTGCTCTTGTTATGATCTTCCTGTACAATCAGTCACAAGCACCATGCTATTTACAGTAGACTTCTTTGCACTCTATATTTATGTTAAGGTACATGTTAAAGATGTATATTATATGCACCCACCGAAACAGCTCAAATAAGAACTATGCATCCTTTCATAAAGTGCATCAAGATGTTTGAACCAGAGAACCACGCTTATCTGAGCTACTTTATTTTTAAAAACATGTTTAGGCTGCTTTTCTGGGCTGGATTCTTCCAAACTGCCCCCAGTGTGAGTTCTCTTAAATAAAATAACTGTAACAGTAAAATTAATAGTTTCGTTGTTTATTCATTCATTCACTTCCCACTCTTTGTGACTTCATGAACCAGCCCACGCCAGAGCTCCCTGTCGGCTGTTGCCACCCCAGTCAGGATAACATCCATCCATCTTGCCCTTGGTCGGCCTTTCTTCCTTTTTCCTTCCTTTCCTCCCAGCATCATTGTCTTATCCAAGATTTCCTGTCTTCTCATTATGTGTCCAAAATACTTCATCTTTGCCTCCTTCCCTCCATTGAGCAGTCGGGCTTCATTTCCTGGAGTATGGACTGATTTGATCTTCTTGCGGTTGCAGGCACTCTCAGAATGTTCCTCCAATACCACGGTTCTTAAGCATCTATCTTCCTTCGCTCAGCCTTCCTTATGGTCCAGCTCTCACATCCATAGGTTACTATGTGGAATACCACTGCTTTAACTATGCAGACCTTCGTTGCCAGTGTGATGTCTCTACTCTTCACTATTTTATCGAGATTGGTCATTGTTCTCCTCTCAAGAAATTAATAGTACAATACCAATAAAGTAGCAGTATCAAGACATCAGTGCAAATAAATACTAGAAACACAGTAGTAACACCCAACACAACATGACTAACACTGAAAAAAAATGTAGCATTATATCAAATAACACCATAAAATGTTTTCTGAGAAAACTATTTTAAAGGAGTGACTCTCCAGAGCATTTTTAAAGGCCCATCCCACAGAAAGTGGCAACTCCTACGAAAGCGCTGAAATGTCTCCTCTGCCTAACTGGTCTCACAGAGAGAGCCTCCAGATCTCATCTCCCAATGTGGACAGGTTAAGATGGGTAACAGTGGTACAATCATCCTTCCACAATTGCTGGGGTTAGGACAATAGGACCCCCATGAAACAAAAAAAATGCAAAAAGAAAATTCTATTTTTAACCCAAGAGAACACCTCTCTAGGAATTTTTAGGTCTCTCACCACAACACTATAGTCAGCCTTGGATGGAAGTTCAACATAGTGTTTCACTCTAGAAATCTCTAGGTCTTCCAACATTACTAGAGGAAGCTCACTATAGAGTTACACTGCAGGACAGAGAGATTTCCAGAGACATCATTTTAAATCAAGTCCATGAATAATCAAATCCACAAAAGTAAACTACAATTCTGGATTACAATTCTACAATTTCAAAGAACTGTTTTGTTCCCAAACTATATGTTGGAATCCCTAACCCTTACTCAAATTTGATAACTTTATTTGGAGTTTTAAAATATTCTTTGAAACCCCACATGGGATGCATTACTTGCAGTGGTCACCGTATACATCCATAGGTAGTATCCACATTTTTGGAAAGGCAAGTAGCCTCTCTAAATTGTTTTCAAAGTAGACAATATGGTCTCTACCCACTGCAAAAGTAATGGGGAAATACTCCAAAGTGGAGAGGAAGAAATGCACAGGCTTTTGTATGTGTGATGTTCCCTGTCCTATTTAAAAGCAGATGTTTGAAGGATAAACATCCATTGGCATGCTTCAGTATGGTAAATGCACATCCAGATCCCAAAACCATCTTAAGAGAAGACATCCTTCTTTTTTATGCCTGAAAGATAGGAGTAGAAATTGTGTTTGTTTGCTTGTTGCTAATTTTGAATAGCCTATTTATGTAAAAGCTGTTTCATTGTGAGCCTATAATAAGTTAGCATAACCATATGTTTTCCTTAATGTACATTTTCAGTCCCTATCCATGTTTCACCAGATTGTTTATCTGAACTGTTCTTCCCAACAAATGTATACTTAAGCCTTTTTAAAGTGTTAGCAGGACTGTTCTCAGGATACATGCTTTTTTAAAGTAATCTCTCGTCCCTTCCCTTTTGCTGCCTCTATATCTACAGAACACAGAACAGGATGAGATCCTACAGTATAACTGAATAAAAACAGGAACAATGAGAATGGAAAATTAATGCAGATTCCAGCTCTGGTTTTGTTTTCTAGTGGTTGTCTGAGAGCCAATGTAGCTCAGTTGTTGGAAGCCAGGTTCCCAAAGATCATGGCTGAATTGTTTATTTGTGTATTCTGTTCCAGTGGCTGCTTGTTATTATTTGCATTTGGAAAGATAATTGTAGCTAAATTGTGATTCTGTCTTTTTAAATCTAGGAATTGTAATGACAATTAGCATATATATCTTATTTGGCTAAGCAGGGTGTACATAAATAGTATAGTTCCAAGAGCATAAAGGCCATTTACAAGTCTCTCTGCCACATGGCAAATGCAATTAATAGAATGGAATTTCACAAATAATTTGTGACAGTTTAGTTTTCTAAAATAACGTACCCCTTCAGTACTTTACATAGGATGACCTTGTGGATGCAGGTACATGGCTCAAGTATCATATGAGTTGGTGTGGCCATTTCACTAGTGCCACATGCCCATAATCCATGAAATGGCTGATGAATTGAATGCCTCAATTAATTAGTCTTAGGGAAGTTTTCTCTCAATCTCAACCTTAGCTTCCACTTCTGAAAAATGACTTAGATTGTCCTATTTACTCATAATTAAGAAATAGTATGATTATATGCATGTCTAATCAGAAGCCAACATTTACACAAATGATCAGTTACTGCCACAAGGGACAGAGAGTTTCATCTATGTTGATGATCATGCCATCACTGCTCAAGCAGGGAGTTTTGAAATGGTTGAACAAAAGCTCTCCAAAGCTTTAGGTGCACTTACTGCCTATTACAGAGAAAACCAACTGATTCCTAATTCATCTAAAGTGTAAACACGTTCTTTTCATCTTAAGAACAGACACACATCTTGAGCTCTGAGGATCACCTGGGAAGGAATCCCACTGGAGCATTGCAGCACACCAAAATATCTGGGAGCCATCCTGGGCCATGCTCTGACCTACAAGAAGCACTGCTTGAATAGCAAGCTAAAATTGGCTATTAGAAATAATATAGTTCAAAAACTAACTGGCACAACCTGGGGATCACAACCAGATACAGTGAAGACATCTTTGCTACTCTGCTGCTGAGTACGCATGCCCAGTGTGGAACACAACCCACCATGCTAAAACAGTGGATGTGGCTCTTAATGAGACATGCCACATTATCACAGGATGTCTACACCCTACACCACTGGATAAATTGTAGTTTAGCCAGTATCGCACCACCTGACATCTGCCGGGAATAATGAAAGGACCAAGGCATTGACATCTCTGCCCATCCTCTGTCTGGATTTCAGCCAGCATGCCAATGTCTTAAATCAAGAAACAGCTTTCTAAGATCTACAGAGATAGTTGCAGGAACACCCAAGCAAGCGAGAGTCCAAAAGTGGCAGGCTAAAACCTGGAACCTCAAACAGTAGCTGATACTGAATGAGAGACTCCCTCCTAGGCACACAGAAGACTGGGCGACTTTGAAGGCACTGAACAGACTGCACTCTGGCACCACAAAATGGAGAGCTAATCTTAAGAAATGGAGCTATAAAGTGGAGTACACAACATGCAAGTGTGGAGTAGAGCAAATTTCAGAACCCCTACTACAATGCACTTTGAGCCCTGCCACATGCACAATGGAGGACCTTCTCACAGTGACACCAGGGGCACTCCAAGTGGCCAGCTACTGGTCAAAGGACATTTCGCATAATGCCAAGTTTTTAACTTTGCAAGTGATTTTTTAATACATTATAACTGTATTCTCAATTTGCTTCTGATGTGATAAATTTTTAAAAAATCAGAAGCCAGGCCTGCTAAATTTGATGAGGCTTCCTTGTAGATAAAGAAGTACTGGATTTCAACCCAAAAAGTGCAAAAATAAAGGTAATTTATTTTAGTAACAGACATGTTATTTTAAAGCACTGGAGATCTAGTGTTAAATACAGACTTTTTCTGCTGTTTTTTTTATGTCTGGTGGAATTGAATTCCTTTAGCTCTATCATATTTCGATTTTTAAAAAACTTTTTGTTCCTGACCTTACCTTCTCATTAACTAATTCATACACCGGGTAAAATGCATTGTTTTGATGAGATAGAAGTAGTCTTTGGATGTGCTAATTAAACACTTAAGTGAAATCTTGATATCAATAGATATTGCTTACAAGCTGATTTGACAGAACATGATGGCTTACCCTTCAAATATTAGCCCTGGGATCTCACCAGGGAATCTTCCAGTGTACACACAATGCCCTATTATGATAAGGGGCAGGGGTTGATCGCCCAGTTTGCAGAATTGCTGCATACTTCAAAGTAGCTTTAGGCATCCTAGTTCTTCCAGACCAGGTCATTTTAATAATTGCTTGCTGCTCAGGCAATTAAAGTCTTTGTCTATATGACTAGCCTTATCTATATGGACCACTACTATCCTTCTAGATAAGAAGTGGTCAATCTCTGGCTTTTCTGTAGGTATCGGATTGCAGTCCCATCATCCTGCATCTCTAGCAATGTTAATGAAAATTCTGTTGGAAGTTGCAGCCCACCAGCACCACCCTGCTGTAGATGTGTGAATGACCGTCTCTTCTGCATTGCACCATTAAAACAATTTGATATCGTTTTAACTACTCCCTCATATGGAATCCTAAGGTTTTTAGTTTAGGGAGGTGTTCAGCATTCCCTACTAGAGAGCTAGTTCAAGGGAGTAGACTAGAGCAATCTGGAAGATAATTTTAAGTATTTCATCAATTCCACGATTCTGAAAGCAAAGCCAAGGCAGTTAAAGTGGTATAAAACTGCTCTAACCCTGCAGTGTAGGTCTCTTTCCCACTCTCTCAAGTCTCCTAGCTTTCTGTCCTTATACTACAACAACAACCACAACAACAACAACTTTATTTATATTCTGGCTTCTCACCCCAAGGGAACTCAGGACTGATTACAACAAAAGATGGCAAACATTCAGTGCCAGAATCAATACATAAATAGAAGCATAAAGCAACCTGTTAATCTACATTTCCCTGTATTTCAGTATGCTGCTGATTTACAATACATTTCCAGTGAGTTCGAAATGAGTAGCTTGCTTCAGCCAGAACCCTAGCCTGATCCTGTATATGTATAGTCCTGTTTTACGTCTGGTTATTCAGTTGTTTTGCATTTCAGTGAGTTTTTCCTTGGAGCATCACAATCCCAGTGCTCTCTAGATTAATCTTTGAAGACTTCTGGTCTTTGTTTTTAGACCAGATTTGACAATATATAATCACATTCATGCAACCTAATTACCACTTAACATATTTTCACACCATCTTCAACATTCTTAGGATTTCTTTGGCTGCCCAGATGAACTGTGGTTTAGTGAGGCTTGAATGAAGCTTAACCTCATCCTACTATATAGCCAGAAGAGAAGTTTGGAACCATTTGCTTTTGAGTTTGGTTAACCACAGTTTACTATAATATGTAGACTTAGAACTTTGATTGACAGTAACCTTTGTCAGTTTAAATAAGACAGCTTCAGAAAAATATTGTTGAAACTGAACTTGTTACCTCACCACCTTGTCCTCATTTTGCATCGCACACACTCTCTGACACATATGCATCTATTGGTATAAATGTTTACACCAGGTATAGTATTTCATGCCTCAAATGAAGTAGGGAGTGTCTACAAACATATGCTATAAATATCTTTCTCTCAGTCTTAAATTTGCTGCAAGATCACTTCATCATGTTATTGATGTTCTTTCGACTGTATGCAACAGTGTGAAAGTTGCATACAGTCTATCAAAATATTGATACACCCCTTGAAACTTCAGGCTTCCAATTATTAGTGGTTAAATGGGGTTGCTTCAGTGTTTATAGTACCAAAGTTTAAGGAATAGGTGCCAGGATCTAAAGTTTGGCTGTTTGCAGACTCATTGAGCAGCAAATACTTTGTTTCTGTTAATTATAATCTTACTTTCCATGCTCTTTTGTTCTGTTTTCATAACCAGAGCAGCAATCAAAATGCATAAAGCAAAGAGCTTAGCTGTCATATGATATACTACAAACACATGCAATCTGAACAAGTGCACAAGCACAGAAATACTTCTGTTTCCTTTGAATATGTTTTCCTTCACTTCTATATTATAATAGGAAGCAACATATTCCAAATATTTTTAAATGTAAAATTTATAAAATCTCTCCATTTTGCACTATTGTTAGAGATGCTGGTTGGATTCTTCTATGGTAGCATAGCAGTTAAAACCGGTAGATGCAGGAAATCTGCTGACTGGAGAGTTAGCAGTTCTAAGCCACAAGTCAGGCTGAGCTATTGACAGTAAGTGCTAGCTTCTGCCATCCTAGCCGTTCGAAAGCATGTAATGCGAGTACATCAATAAGTTTCACCTCGGCAGGAAGGTAAAAAGGGCACCCCATGCAGACATGCCGCCAACACGATCAGAGATTACTATGGACAACAGGCTCCTCGACATGGAAAAATGTAACAAGAGCACCTCCCCATGGCTGGAGATGAGCATGGCCTCCAGGTGCCGGAGATGGAAGGGGAAAGCCTTTACCTGTGTCTGTAATGTCTGTCATTTGTTCAAAGTGTAAAAGGTATTGAATGTTTGCCATATATGTGTATACTGTAAACCGCTGTGAGTCCCTTTGGGGAGATAAAGCAGAATATAAATAAAGTGTATTATTATTAATAAGTTTGGAACCTTAACTGGGCCTCATCTAAAAGGGAATCAAACTTGATGAAATCTCATTATGCCTTTCTATTTTTGTGAAATAATATCTCTGACTGAAAAATATTATTTTCAATACCAGCATTTCCAGGTTAATAAACTGGTTGTGTGATGGGTAGGATGACATATCTTTATGTTTGTTACGGTTTCCTTAAACTGTGACATGTGCTTCATAATGAAGCACAGAAAAACAGTTGTGCTAATTTAGATTATTATTATTAGCAAAATCATTTGGAAATAAAGGGCTTGTGTGGGAACAAGTACCCCTTGGAACTAATTTTGTTTTCTGAAAACCTTGTTTTCATCAAGAAAGTGGGTATGTGGTAAAACACATGCGAACTCCATTTCCTAACTAATTAGATTGACCAAATGCCCAGCAAAACCCAATGTCAAGGCTTTTCTTTTTTGGAAAAAAAATCATATACTGCCAGGTTCATCACATCTATGGCCTGGCATGAGTTACAAGATTTGTTTTTTTTATAGCAGAGTTTACATTTTATTCACCTTTGTTTTTATGAGCTTCTATAATTCATTCAGTTTTTCTCCTGCCATGTGTTAAAGTTTTAGGCTGTCTTACCAATTAACAGTAATCCAAAATGTGAAAGCATAATTCAGACAAGATTAAAATACAATATACATAACAACTCAAATTTTGCTCAACAGCCATCAGGAATGAAAGCCCAAATGAAACCCCTCATTTTTCAACAAAGAACCTAAAAGAAAGCAAAATAGGTCTCATGGGCTAGATGTGCACTTTGACTCCAGCCAAATGCAGTTGGTTAAATTTACCAGCTGCATTTTACTACTCACAGGACTAGTCTGTCTCCTGGGGATTGTGAAATTTGCAGCCCATTGGATATTTCTGGACAAGTCCCATTATTCATGGTCATTGCATATGTCCCTTCGGAAGGCAATAAGGTCCTCCACTCATTATGCGCTTCATTTTCCTAAATGAGCAGCACTGGCTTTATGGCCATCACCGGCTATTATATCCATTTCCATCCTATCCTCTTCTCTCTCAAAAAGAGAGAGGCCGTTTTCTCCAACTCTGTCCTCTGCAAGGAAAGGCCATTCTTCCCATCTATAATGTCCATTCCTGCACGGTATCTGCCTTATCAACTTCCGTGTGTGTGAGAAGAGCCAGGATGCTTCACAGGGGGGTTAACTGTCAGTTGAATCATTTCTCTTACCCTCCCACAAAAGGCAGCATTGCTAACATTTTTAAAAATGAACAAAAGTCTATTTGTTTGGAGCCGCCTTTGCATTCAAGTACTTCCATACCACCCTGGGCTGTGACTTTCCAATGGCAGACCTGTGAAACTGTAAGATATGTTATTTGGTTCCATAATCCATCTTTGCTTATTATATTGCTCTTCAGGTTGATAAACTGCTGGCCCAATTTCATTTCAAGACATTAAAACAGTCTTTAAAATAGGTCCAATGCTGGAAAACCTTTGCATAAACAAATCTAAACATGTTTCTCATTTTATATTGTTTTCCAGGGAGTTCCGTTTTTCTTTAATTTTCTCCACATTTTCCCACATTTAATCCTTCTGGTTTTAATCATGTAGGAAATGGAGCATGAAGAAGCTAAAAAAGATTGGGGGGGTGTAAAAATGTCTTTAAAAAATAGGAGTGAAGCATGGATCCTGTTAAATCTTTTCAGACCACAATGCTCACCTCCTTTGTGGGCATGGCTTTTTATGGGCGTGTGGATAACCTGGGATATGAAGAATCTATCCTTCTCAAGAAAAAGGATCAGAGAGTCTCAAATTTCACCATATAGCAAAAACTTACAGAAAATAGTTCATAATAATGTCTTCCACTGGCTTTGCTACTTTGGGAAGCAAACAGGCCAGAGTGAACCAACATATTGAGGAGGGAGCTGAGGCTAAAAACATCCATTCTGATATATTGTTTTTATTACATTCCTTCAGACCATCTCTGGTTTATGGTGATCTTGTTTCGTGGGTTTCTTTGGCAAGGAACGTTTGCCATTGCCTTCCTTTTAAAGTGAGAGATGTGACTTGTCTAAAGTCATTTAGACCCCTTCTACACTGCCATATAATTCAGATTATCAAAGCAGATAGTCCACGTTATCTGCTTTGAACTGGATTATCTGAGTCTACACTGCTATATAATCCAGTTCAAAGCAGATAATCTGCAATTTATATGGCAGTGTAGAAGGGTCCACAGTGAGCTTCCATGGTTCCAAGGACTGGAACACAAGCATCACAGAGTCCTAGTCCAACACACAAACCACTATGCCATGTTGGTTTTGTCAGTGAGTAAGGAACCAAGAGGGACACTGATAGAAGATATTAAGACTAGATCAAAGGAAATTATTCTGAATATTTAGTGTTAGACAATTGGATATTAGGCTTAGATTGCTCTGGTATACCTGATGCACTGAGCAATTGATTTATTCAGAACAAGAATAGGCCAAGTGCGACCCCCCATGCTCTACTTAGCATAGCCAAAGGTGAGGAATGCTAGAGATTGCAGTCCAACAACATTTGCAGAACTATAGTTTGCCCACTCTGGCTTTTAACCTTTTAGTAATACCTGAAAGTATGTTTCACATCTATGAGATTTGTCTGCATAAAAGCAAGAGGGGCACATACACATATGGGTGCTTTAATGTGATATCAGTCAAATACAAGCAAGCTCAAGTCCAGGACAAATAGGTACAGGAACAGAGTGCACAGAATAGTATATTTATTTATTTATTTCTCGAACTTCTAGGCTGCCCCTCCCGGGAGGCTTGGGGCGGCTTACAAAGTTGGGGTAATACACAGTAAAACACATAAAACATTCTAAAGCATCCACACATTAAAACACAATATGCTGTACGAAAGTACAATGGCGCACAGCATAATACAATGCAATGAAAATAAAATCACAGGCAGAACTGAGACATTGATAGCATCTTACAAACCAAAGGCCTGTTGAAAAAGGAAGGAAAAGGCAAACAGGAAATTTTAATGTGATAGATAATTGTATTGATTTTATTTTTTTGTATCATTGGGGGTTTTTTTTAAAAAAAACCTTGTAGGATTTCTTACATCGGAGAAAGGCAGGAAATGAATGAATGAATATGTTGAAACATATTTATGTGTAAGAGCTGCATCTTCCCATAAATTGGATATGGGGGCAGTAGTCATGGGTATTATCTCTATGTAGTAGGGTTGTCTGCACTTTTATTGTGTTGTGTAGGACTGGGGGGATAGCGAATACTCCAGAAGACAGGAGCAGAATTCAAAATGATCAAAATGATTGTGTCCAATTCTGGATTAGAGAGATGGGCCAAAACTAACTAAATGAAGTTCAACAGTGACAGATGCAAGATACTCCACTTAGGCGGAAAAAATGAAATGCAAAGATACAGAATGGGGGACGTGTGGCTCGAGAGCAATTCATGTGAAAAAGATCTTGGAGTCCTTACGGACAACAAGTAAAATATGAGCAAACAGTGTGGTGCGGCGGCAAAAAAAGTCAATGGGATTTTGGCCTGCATCAGTAGGAGTATAGTGTCTAGGTCCAGGGAAGTCATGCTACCCTTCTATTCTGTCTTAGTTAGACCACATCTGGAATTTTGTGTCCAATTCTGGACATCACAATTGAAGAGTGATATTGGCAAGCTGGAATGTGTCCAGAGGAGGGCGACTAAAATGATCAAGGGTCTAGAGAAAAAGCCTTATGAGGAGCGACTTAAAGAGCTGGGAATGTTTAGGCTGAAGGAGAGAAGGCTGAGAGGAGACATGTATAAATATGTGAGGGGAAGTCATAGGGAGGAGAGAGCAAGCTTGTTTTCTGTTGCCCTGGAGACTAGGATGCGGAACAATGGCTTCAAACTACAAAAAAGGAGGTTCCATCTGAACATGAGGAAGAACTTCCTGACTGTGAGAGCTGTTCAGCAGTGGAACTCTCTGCCTCGGAGTGTGGTGGAGGCTCCTTCTTTGGAGGCTTTTAAACAGAAGCTGGATGGCCATATGTTGGGGGTGCTTTGAATGTAATTTTCCTGCTTCTTTCCAGGGAGTTGGACTGGATGGCCCATAAGGTCTCTTCCAACTCTATGATTCTATGATTTCGGCATTGAATGTTTGCCATTTTCATTCTGCAAACTGCCCTGAATCCCCTCGAGGAGATAGGGTGGGTTACAAATAATAGGTATTATTATTATTATTTGTATTGTGTAGATATTGATTTTTGAAGTTGTCATTTTTGGACCTCTTGAAGCCAGGATTTATTTCCAGTTCTTCTTTTGGTTCTTTATGGCACAAGAAAAACATGGATATCACTTTCGCCCATTATTTCGCCATTTTCCTATTTCTAGTGCAATCCAGCTTCTGACTTCCTATTTTAATTGGAGATAGGGTGATGGTCTCTGGTGTTCAAAACTCACCCTAATGTGTTTCTAGATCCCCTACCATTGCTTCAGATATAATTGCTATAATTGACTTGAGTCTCAGTTGTGAATAATAGCTTAGTTTGCTCTGATATTTATACTGGTGAAGTCCATATACTGCTCTACAGTTATAAAAATTTGTTGCAATTTTCTTTTCCAGATTTAGCTGATTAGCTTCCAAATGGTCACATGATCTTACAGAAGGCAATCCCAGACATCATGTGTAGTCAGTTACCCCTGCTTTCCTGAAAATACCTGTCTGTTGAGCCAGTCTTTATTTAGAGTATACCTGCTTTTAAAGTTTTTGTATAACCCATTGTTTATTCTTGGAATTGATATTTTACAATATAGAAATATATGTCAGAGGTTTTTTTTTCTCTTCTGTAATTAATGATAAATATGTTGTGTTTTATTTTTCAGGTCCTCCAGTAAGTACCATGGACATTATGCTTGGTCTTGAGTCAACAAAGCTAAGGCTTTTATTTTTCTTTCAATGTCATTTTGCAGGAACAGCATTTTCAGTGGAGGTGTGTCTGGGGCATAAATTGATACCAGATGCTACTTTTCCCTCTGATTGTAGGCAAATAGTTAAGGAGAAAAAAGTAATTTGAAAAATGTTTATTTCTCTGCCTGGAGGGATTTGTGGATGTTTTAAACTTAGTTAAAAGTATTCTTTTTTTTTCTTTCAAGCTTGTTTTTGGGGGAGGAGTTGAAAGTTTTTTTAATGTTCATGTCGTGCCTGTATTATAACTGCAAATGTTAAATTACCTCTTTGGCTTCCAGCATCACATGTATCCAAAGAGGTAATAATTACTAGTGAAGCTGACTGTGCAAAGCTGGGATTGCCCAGATGAAAGTGCAGCATTTGGTGTTGGGCAGTGGGACTGTTGAGGTTATTGACAAAACCGTAAATGGCACAGGCACTTCCACAAAATGGTCACAAATCCCCCAGCTCCACTCTGCCCTATGTACATAGTAAGCTGCTTTAGCATTACCAAGAGGTAACATACAAGAGAAGAAAACGAGGATGACTAGTTGTATGTATGCATAAAAGTGGGCATGTATCCTTCATATATGTATGTGTGTGCGTGTGTATATTAACATCTATGTGTTAATATGTACATATATATGTAAATTTGGAAATAGCTAGAATTTACATTTTACCAAGGTCAATAATAATAATAATAATCTTTATTTCTACCCCACCCCATCTCCCTAAAAGGACTCAGGGGAACTCACAAAATAAGTAAATGTAATAAACAATATCTCTAAGATAAATGACAAATTAATAAAAAAAGGGAAACAAAATAAACAGATTAAACAATGAGCAATAAAAACATTAGTTAAAAATACATTTAAAACACAGTGGTTCTAATAGATTAAATAAACTAGATAAAAGCCAAAATATCCGAGTATATCCATAAGACAGAGACTACTATTTTCCTGTAGTTGCTTGATTAGAAAAAGAGTAAATAAAGTGGAGGTGAACAATATATTCACACTTCATTATCCAGTGTGAGCAATAACACAATGATGAAAGAATTGAAAATAAATGTTTCCATAAAGAATAAAAGGAAATGTCATGCAAAATCGAATGCGTATTCATTCATCTGTTTTATAAAGAACTTAAAATGTCTGTGTAAGGGATGTCTAGTTCAGGATTTAAAAATATCTGCCAATTTTATGGAATGTGTAGATCACAATCAGTATAAAGTATTGGGTAGTGATGCAAACTCTATTAGCATTCATAGATAATCTGTTTAGAATTCTTTAAGATCCTCCCACCAAGGCTTCATCCTGTCCCATATGATGACAAATCAACACTGCAGAACTCAGCTTAGTGTATATATTAACCAGTATTGCTGGAGTTTGCTACCTGAGATTCATAATATAAAATGTGTGTGTCAATATGTGGCCAAGTTATTTATGTTGAGGTTATTGACAAAACCGTAAATGGCACAGGCACTTCCACAGCATGGTCACATAAATCCCCCAGCCCCACTCTGCCCTATGTACATAGTAAGCTGCTTTAGCATTACCAAGAGGTAACATACAAGAGAAGAAAACGAGGATGACTAGTTGCATGTATGCATAAAAGTGGGCATGTATCCTTCATATACAGTATGTGTGTGTATTAACATCTATGTGTTAATATGTACATATATATGTAAATTTGGAAATAACTAGAATTTACATTTTACCAAGGTCAATAATAATTATTTAAATAATAATTTTTAAAGGGAAAAATCTTTCTATTGTAATCCTCTGGTCATTTGTAAGACCTTGAATATTCCTTCTTATTTTGCTTACTTTCTAAAGTTGACTCTTCAAACCAGACTTACTGTTTCATTTTTCCTCCCGTCAGTTTCACTCAGAGTTCATGTATGGAGACTGAATTGTAAGGAAGCTTCTACTGTCCATTTCATTTACCTCTGTATGCTTATTCTTTCCTTACTCTTAAAGTCCATTCCCTTCCTGATTCGTCAAGGCGTGGCCTTAAGCGTTTAAACCCCAGATGCTGCCCCCAAACTCGAAAAACACAGTATTATGTTATTTGTTTAACATTTAAGACTTTTCCATTCTTGTGAGTCCCACCTCCACCCTGCCCAACCCCCTTTTCTTCTTTCAGTCACAAGGAATTGATTATTATATATACTACATAGCATCAGGTTTTGCTGAAAATTCATTCTTCTCCTCATAAGCCACTGGAGTGCCTTGTTACTTTTTAGTTGTCATGAACTGGGTTCACATATTAAATATTAGACCTTGCGGTATAGAAATTATGACTGCTGGATGAATGACCATTCTTCCTGCAGAATGAGTCTACTGTGCAAAAGAGCTGGTTACAGAGGATATTAAAATTGCACGCTGAGTAGGTAATTTCTGCTGACTGAAGGATACATTTACCATGCACATATAATTTAGCACTCACCAAATCAAATGTTATAAAATACTCCATATGGTTAAAGCCACGCAGGATCACTGACACAGGCAGGCAGTCCAATATTTATGTAATCAATTGTTATTACTGCTGTTGTTAATATTATTGCCACGACAACAAATGAGGATATATTGGCCCTTGATCATGGACAAAAGGTGGCCACACTCGTCTCTGTTTGCTTGTGACTTAAAGAAAAGATAACTGAAGAAAATGTAACTGGAAGGGATTTTACCCCACACTATCAGCCAGTTCCTAAATCAAATCATTATAATGGCTTTTAGGATTGGTAGAGCCAGGGTGGTGTAGGGGTTTGAATGCTTGACTATGATTGGTAGGATCCTTTAACCTTGGAAATCCACTGAGTGATCTTGGTCAATTCATACTCTCGAAGACAGTGGTCCCCAACCTGTGGTCCATGGACCACCATTGGTCCACAAGAACAAAAATATGATCCCCAGCCTCACCATTAATACACGGTTGCCTCAAAACTACACAGCAACTATAACGACTGGTCTCATGAAACCCTCTTATAGTTCCAAGGCAACGGGGATGCTGGGAGGGGAGAGGATGATTACCCACAAAATATTACTACTACCACAGCAGGTCTAGAATATTAAACATGGTTTTCTGTGGGCAACTCCTGGGTGGTATATGTTCTGTATCAGAAACTAGAGCTGATGTGGTCTATCCAATGCAATTTTCTGAATCTGCACCCCAAATAACCAAACCGAACCTAAAGTTGACCAAAAACTATTCGTAACCCTTTTGGTATTAATGTTGGAGAGTAGTCCCTGGTCAAAGTGGTCTCTGGTCAAGTGGTCCCTGGTCACCAGTTTACCAGGTGTTAGGATTTCTGGGAGTTAAAGGCCAAAACATCTGGGGACTCACAGATTGAGAACCACTGCTGTAGTTAGTTTGCCTTAAGGGTCACCATAAGTTAGAAACAATTTGAGAGCACATAGGGAAAAGCAAAAATAATCTATCACTAAATGTTGCTTTTATTGCTAAGTATTTCACAGTTGCAACTGGACATAGTCTGGTGATAGTATGATGATTTGTTTGAAGGTGTAAATTGAATGTACAGTACTCCCTTATTTAGAATCCACTAAAACATTTAATAAAGTGATACCATTCACACATATTACCTTCAGTCCATTCCATGACCTTCTCAAAAGTTGTGAAAGAAATGATGTAGGTTTGGTAGTGCACAACTGCAGTTATTATTTATTTTCAAGTGTGTGTAAGTATGTATTGTAGTTTAGTTCAACCAGATACAAAGTTTCATCAAGATGCAACTCTTTCTGCCTTACCTGTGTTTCCATAAATCTAGTTCTGTGATTGATGGCCATGTTTGATGGTGGACCGGTCTATGCCAAAGTAAAGGGCCTAAGGTGGGTGACTGGTGGCCATCCAGATGTTTGCTGGACTGCTAGTCCCATCAGCTCTAGCTGCTATAGGCAGTTTAGAAGAACTGTAGTAAAAAAAAATCTGGAGAGCTACTGGTTGCTCTCCACTGCTTTAAAAAATATTCTTCTCCTCCCAGTTACTCATTTCCTGCTGCCTAGTCACAGTTCAACAAGAGGAAAAATACAAGGCAGCAATCAAAGGAAAAATCTGGAATAAATGATGTGAAGGAAGAAAAACTCTAATTGCTTTCAATCAACATTGCCGCAGAGCTCTAGGACTTCAAAACTTGGTTCCCGTTATGTTTTGAACTACGGTTCTCAAAATCCTTGGCCGTTGCCTGTACTGGATGTAGCTGAAGTCCAGCAGCAAATGAGAAACTAAGTCTGGAGACCACTGTCCTAGCAAATCAAATGCTGAGATAATATTGTGTTTGCTTCAACATTACCTAACAAGTTATATTTGAAATTCAGTCCCAATATGCAATTTGCAGAAGCAGACAGCCCTTGTTTCTTCAAAAAAATTCCCATGAAAAAAAACATACTAACATGGTTCAATGGATATAGTTAGGACCAAGCTCAGGAGATCAAATGTCAGCAGTCACAACATTTACAGAATCTAGGTGGTTTTGGGCAAATCATAAGCCTCTTAACCTATTGGATAGGATTGCTATGAAGATAAAATGAGCTAAGGATATACAGTGAATCTCTGTGTCATCTGTTCTCTGCTCAGAGAGTGGGAAAGAGGTCTAGAGCTTCTGTTTCCCACTATGTCAGTCTTTATTTTTATATTAACTGTGATATCTTGCTGCTATTAAGTGCAACTGACTTACTGATGTTATTGTTTTCCTTATTTAATGTCACAGGGGCAATCAGGACGAGATGGTTACCCGGTAACTTTGCCATTCCCTTTATTTTGCAATCTTTTCTCCCAACTATGCCTCATGCTCAATCTCGTGATCTTCTCTTGCTCTGTCTTTTTCTTGCCCTTTCAATGCTTATCGCAGTTATAAGAGATATTTAATACATTTAGGCGGCCTCAGTTGACTTAATTGGTATCAGTGAATGAACAAGTAGAGTTCAAGTTTGCAGTCTTGGCTATGATGCAAATCTCTATGAACACAGGTGTAGATGGCATTCCCTTGTACACAGAGTTTCCAATTCATTTCAGCTTAGGGACTTCTATGTGTGCATTCAAACAATATGTTTGAAACTACCCCAGTGAGGAAGGTCTTATACACAGAGGGGCCATTTGGAGCAGGTACGTGAGTTGACACCCCAAAAAGATTTCAGCATTTGTTTCTTTGTAAAACGAGAGCTTCTCCTGGCAGTACACACATCTAGAAATGATTGCATGATCCATAGTTATTACAATATACTAATAGATGGTGAGTTATCTGGCTGGGAAAAAGATCCAGGTGTCCTTTTCTTTAGATTATTTGCATTGACATCTTTATTTACTTGCTTAAATCCTTGCTTATTGAATCCATGCCTCACATTTTCTCAAGATGGGGTTCAAGGCATCTTACAGTCATTTAAAACAATATTAAATTAAAATATTATTTTACAAAAGTTTAAAAAACATAAAATAATGACATTATTTCAAAAAGTTTTGAGTACTATCATCTAAAAGCTGTCTTCCAAAAAGTGCTGATTGTTCCCCATTTTTAGGTGCTATGCAGAAACATTTCTTGGAGTTTATGCTTGTAGAACCTATGCTTGTATTATGGAAAGTTTTTTTACCTTTGAAGTTTTCCAACAAATGGTATATTTCAATTTATATCAGTGGAAATAGTAAAACCTTCTCAATGCCTCTATTATTTTGTGATGTTTTGTCCAGATTATTAAATTATTTTAATATGCAAGGTTGCATTTAACCAGAAGATATCTATATACCCTGAAAGCACTGGATCCCATCTGATCTTACAGTCATTCAATACATCTGATCTTGGAAGCTAAGTGGGGCCCTGGTTAGTACGTGCATGCAAGATCATCTGCTGCAGAATATCTGTCAGAGGGAGGAACTGGCAAAATCAGCTCTCACCAGGGCCGTAGCCAGGATTTTGGTTCGGGGGGGGGGGCTGAGTTTGGTTCGGGGGGGGCTGAGACTGGGTGGAAGAGGGTCTACCCTAGCAAACCTTTTGTATTGTTATCCCAATAACCCCATTAATGTGGGATATAATGAGCATGGTGATCAGATCATGATATGAATAAACATAACAGTTTAAATAATGTACCAGCAAGGCCTTTTCGCAGACCACCCTGAGAATTTGGGGCTGAAGCCCCCTTAGCCCCCCCGGCTACATGCCTGGCTCTCACTATTCCTTGTCTAGTGAAACCAGTGATATTTATGGGATTCACATAAAATGGTCAGCAATGTGAAGAAACACATAAACATAAATGCCTTTTAACTTTGTGGTGCTTAGCTCTGAATACACATACTTAACATTGCACTCCTAAAAACAGACATATCAATCACTTTACAATTCAAGTATTGCACTATCCCAAAAAAAGCTTTTTTCATTTTTCAAAAAACTATCTTCATTTTTAAAACGTCATGTAGTTATCTTATAAAAAGGGAAAACTTCCTGCTAGTAAAGCTGTTCAACAGCAGAATACGGTATTCTGCTGTGGAGTGTAGTAGAGTCTCCTTCTCTGTAAGGAAATGTCAACCTTGCTTTTTTACTATCATCAAAATGCATCCCCAAGCAATAGGAACCAACAAGAAAATAATCGTGAATTTCATTGCCCGCATATTTTGCCAACTAAAATGAAACCTACCTAGTGCCATTTCTGGAGCGTGTAGCAAACCAGATATAAAAATAGCCTTTGTTGGGATGATTTATTGTGATAGAGAACAAAAGTGATTTGTGTTTCATTAATGTTTCTTGTAGTCTTCCTACAGTATTGTTTGTGCCAATCTCTAGTCATTATTCATATACCTAACAGAAATAAATATGGCTTGGCAGGAATAATTTCCCGTGCAGCGCTGAGTACTCAGAATTCAAATAGTACTTAAGAGAAACATTTCTGAATCTTAATAATGAAGGTAGGCATGCTGGTTCTGATTTCAGGGAGAGTGCATATTTCTCTACTTTGTTAGATTTATGGATTGTGTAAGAATGGACCATAGAAAATTAAAGGGGGAGAGGGAAATAGATCCATGCCAATTGTTACTTTCCAAGCCTCTGAAACGTTTGAGGGGGTAGCCATCACTCTTCAATTTACCTGGCCCCATAGACACATTTGGGGGTTTGTTAAGCTGTTCTTTATACTTTCACAGAATGGCAACTATGGCTACATGATGAAGATGAGGCTGTAAATTCAGGTCAGGAAACTGGCAGAATAGCTTCAAATCTGGGTGTTAACAAAGCATCAACCTGCACCTCCATTGTATTTATTTATTTATTTATTTATTTATTTATTTTATTTGCCATGCATCTATACCGCCTCTCTCAGCCTGAAGGCGACTTGAGGTGGTGAACAAGCGGCATACACCATACAACAGGGGAGTGCCTAATACATGAAACAAACGCAAAGGGATTAAAAGTCCCTCATGTAACAATGTATATTAAATAATAATAATGCCCCCAATGGGCTTTACTGTATGCAGAGCTATATAACACAAAATCCAATGGAAAGTCCGTAAATAAAGAGCTTTTTATCTCTGAAGTGCCAAAACACATAAACCATATATACCGCCAATGCGGCAACAAGTGCCCATATACAATACATCACAAGATAAAAACAGTCATATAAAAACATATAAAATTAACAGTTAAAAACTACAAACTACAAATCTCAGCTCCACAATCTTAAAATCGATTTCCGTTTCGTCGTCATAGTAATCCTTGATCTCAATTAAAGTTCGTCTGCGAATGCTTGCTGGAAAAGCCAAGTCTTGACTTTCTTACGAAATGTCAGGAGGGAGGGGGCCGATCTGATGTCACTAGGAAGGGAGTTCCAAAGCCGAGGAGCCACCACTGAGAAGGCCCTGTCTCTCGTCCCCACCAGGTGCGCCTCCCCCTATACAGTCAGTAGTACAAGTCTTCATATGTAGTATTTAGGGAGGTGGTAGGTCACTTGTTGCAAAAGAAAAAATGTGACTACTTTTTTGCAAAAAAAGGGCCAGATGGGGCCTGAATCAGATCGGATGGGTACTAAAATGCCCATAGATATTGTAAAATGGTTAACAGCACTTTCAGGAAAAAATAGGGTGCTGTTGGATACTTTAGAGGTGTAACGATGTTAACTGTTCACCTTTATTAAAATGTGGCAGGGCAGGCTATCCCACCGCTGCCACCAATTTGTAACGATGTGACATATGTCTGTCACCAATCATAAAGTAGCATCTGGCCACTCTACCAGCCGCTCTGACAGAGTGGACTCTTCAAATCCTACCACTGCTACAAATTATGAAGAAGTATATATTAACTTCCACCAATCATAAGGATGTACTATATAGTAAATATATTTTTCTGCCACTAAATGAGGTAACTAGTTGGTCATCAATTTGTAGGAAGGTGTTTGGATTACTTCCACTCTAATAATGTTGCAACCAGCCGTCCACCACTTTGTCCACCACTTTGTCTTTTAAAATGAGGCTTGACTTCCTCCGCCGAGCTCTCTCTCGGTCTCGCAGTCACGTGACCTTCCCCTGGAAGGCCGGATCTTTTGCCATATCTACTTCCATCAAAATCCCCGAGCCCCAGGAGCGCCCTTGGGAGCTGGGCGCAAGGGCTTGGCTCATTGTTGTTTTCCAAGATGGCGACGACTGTAGAGCTCCCTCAGGGTGAGCTCCGGCTCAGTCTGCCAGAATTCCTGAATACAACTCTTCCATCTCACTCCTCCTGCCTTGGCGAGGTCGCGGAGGACCCCAAGCAACATGGAGTGGTCATTGGTGACCCACAGACCCCAAACAACCAGATCTGGCTGGGGAAAGCGGTAACGTTACCCTGGAGGACGCGGAGGCCTATTGAAATAACAACCCCACCGGTTGCCAACATCGGAGGGAAGGGACAACCAGAACGACAAGGCCGTTGGTACGTTCGACGGGTATCGGCCTCTTCCGCACACTTCCTAAAGAAGTTCTGCAGGAAATGTCCCCCGGGATCGATCCTACAGCCCCCCCTAAATGGGGATTGTGCAACCGACTTGGAGCCCCAGCCAACCAAAACCCTTGAGGCCTCGGAGAATCGGGGAAGCAGCCCTCCCTCGAGACGACATGAAGCGCAAGATTCCAAGACCTGCAAGACCCTTCCTCTGACCAGCCCGATCCCCAGGCGATCGCAGAGCTGGTCGAGGAATACACCAAACTTATGGACTTGTTCGTTAAGTTCGGCGACAAGTATGGCAGCCTCCTGGGAAGATTGGGCATGCCCACCCCGCGAGTTCCAGCACTTGACAGCATAGCTGATAACATGGATCGCCCCCAGCATGAGACCCTAGCTGGCCCAGACCTCGACTGGGACCGGTCATGGGACTTCCCAACAGGGGCCGAGGAAGGGTGGCTGCAAGGTAGACGACGACCAGACCGTCACCAGGGACGACTTAGAGACGATCCCGGGAGGTGTGACCCCAAGATTGGAGGATTTGGGCGAGCCCCAAGCCCCCTGTCCACCCACACGGAACGAGCCTGCCACGAACCTTGAAGCTCTGCCACCGTTGGGGGTCCCACTGCTGGAGGAGCTGAACATCTCGGCCGTCCTAGCCGATGCCCCAAACCCCCGCCCCCGCCGACATTGCATCGTGGGTGGCTGGGGAGCCGGGTCGAGCTGGAGCTGCTCAACATGGCGCCCGACCTTGAAGACGCCCAGCCAGACCAGGTTCACCAGGCTGGGGAAGAAGGGAGCCCGGATGCAGTCCACAGTGGAAGTTCCCGCCCTTGGAGGACCCCAAAACCGGAAGCGACCCACAGCGGAAGCTCCCACCCTTGGAGGACCCAGAAACCGGAAGTGGCCCACAGCGGAAGCTGCAAAGTCCCCGGAGGAAGCGGAAACATCGGCGGAGGCCCAGGTATGGGCCCAGCCCCTCCGACATACAGAACAAACACCGGACAAGTCTGGCCCCCCACCGAGGACATCGACCCGGTAATGTTGCCAGGCAGTGGATGCCCCGCCCCAAGGGAAGGAGGTCCAGACCGGTTGAGGCCAGGACTTATAGGGCCCCCTGGACCAGAACTTTCTGGAACTCATACTATGGGCAACCAGAGCCCCGACGGACGTGCTCTGGCCCTAGTAAGGACAGCAAAGACACTGTTGCGGCAAACCAGGGCAACCCCCCTGGACTGCCACGGGGCAGAAGGCCGGCTGCGGAATCTGCTGGTGGTAAGCCACCGGTGATTCTGATTAGGCCGCCTAGTCTTCCGCCTTTTGACGGTTAGACAATGCCCTATCAGGACTGTGTTGTCTGTCACTTGTCTGTCATTGTTGTATTGTGTATATTGTTTATATGTTACCCTGTAAGTTGCCCGGAGCACTTTCTGTGGAGGGCGACTCATAAATAATAAATTTATGTTATGTTATGTTATGTAAAATACTGGCAAGGAGAGGTTTAAGCCTATATGGGCACAGGATATTCTATATATGGGAAAGGGAGAAAGCAAGGTGAGTCTATAGCTTCCCTGCCTTCCCTGCCCCACAGTCCAAATACAATTTAGGGAAAAATATCTTCCTATAAAAGATTTAGAAGCAATTAGTTAATTAGTAGGTCAGGAGGCCTGGTGGCTATGGGGATTTGACTATAAGCACCATTGTGCCTATCACAGAATTAAAGTATTTGTTTCCTTGAGAGGGTGATGAGTGTATCTCCCACTTGTTTTCTTTTCCATCTGCTCACTTATTTGGGGTGTGTGCTAGACAGTGGCCACTGTCCACCTATGTCAGTGGCCACTGTCCACCTGCCACTCCTTCCCTGTTGCTGACCATGACATATGGCCTGTATCAGAAACTAGAGCTGATATAGTCTATCCAATGCAATTTTCTGAATCAGCACCCCAAACTGAATATAAAGTTGACCAAAAACTGATTTGTAATCCTTTGATCCCTGGTCAAGTAGTCCCTGGTCAAGTGGTCCCTGGTCAAAGTGGTCCCTTGGTTAAGTAGTCCTTAGTCAAAGTGGTCCCTGGTCAAGTGGTCCCTGGTCAAAGTGATCCCTGGTCAAGTGGTCCCTTGTCAAAGTGATCCCCGGTCAAGTAGTCCCTGGTCAAAGTGGTCCCTGGTCAAGTGGTCCCTAGTCAAAAAAAGGTTGGCAACCACTGACCTATGTTGATGCAAAATGTTTCTTTTAGACAACAGAACTGTTGAGCAAATGTTTGACTAGCTTTAGAATCATCACTGGACTGTCAATTACTTGATCCATCTATGTGCTTTAGCAAGTAACCAAATTACTCAAAAGATTACTACTTCCTCACAAAGCAAATAGCATTTTGACCGCAGAATTGTGTTTAGTTGACCCTCCAACAAGTCTGATTTACAAAAATTGGGTGTACCATATTTTAAAAAATCTTGTTAAAGTTGGTGATGTAAAACAATAACATACCTAATTGCAGTGGGCTTTGCTTTCTTTTTAATTGGTGCTCTCCTGCGGTGTTTGTGTTTGTTGGTTTCCCTGAGTAGATTACTTGGTGTTTTGTTTCATCTTGCTTTTGTTTTGCAGCTTGGTTTACAACTGGAAATAGGAAAACTTTACAAAAAGTAACTTGGAAAAAGAAGCAACCAGTGGAGCTTGCTTTTGAAACCGCTTTCCCCATTGCCTGTTGGCAAAGGTATCCATTGTTTTTGCCTCCCAGTGTTCTTGGAACTGCTGAGGAGCAGGGGGAAAGTGCTTTCCTTGTCTCTCTGAATCCTCCAGGGATTCTATGAGAAGCACTTTGAATCTATCTAATGGCCTGATTGGATTTTAATTACAGAGAATAGGGTTAGAAGGTCAGTGACCTTGCTTGCTCCTCTCTGTGCCCTGGAGAATGAAAACCATTTGAGTTTAATTTACTGCTTGGTGACCTCCAGGCAGTATTTCTCTGTGTCTAAAAAGTATGTCAAGACAATTCTTCAGGAACTGACTGCACTTTAGTCATACATTGCTAAGCTACAGTGGGATTCAAACTACCATTGCATTTAGAAATAGGCGTTATTATTGAATTTACAATAAGATCTCTGAAAGCATAAGCTATTAAAAACTGCAAAATACACAACACCATTGAATATCCCATGTAGAATTTTCTTCTACAAGAATTGCACATGTCTTGGTGGGAACAGAGCTCTCTTCTGTGGTCACAGGGCAAGTGGAAGTTGTTGTAGCCACTCTGTGTGTGTGTGTGTGTGTGTGTGTGTGTGTTTGTGTAAACATATTGATCATTGGAAACACTAGACAATCATAACATTTGCTGCATACTGTCCTGGTGATGAGAGAAAGCCTAGAATAGGTGACTTTAAAACAATATATTAGTGTTTCAAGTAAGGTTGTATTCTGCCTTCCCATTTTCTTAGACATGATGGGAAAGTTTAATGTGCTCATTCTCCATGTGGCATAAACCATCTCATAAGTGCCAGTAAAGACAGTGGGGTGAATAATAGCAAAACATCTCTCTCCTTGTTCATAACCAAACTCCCTGTTGTTTGTAGTAGTTACAATAACTCATAAGATCATGCACTGAGCAGCCACCTTTTGCATGGATAGGAAGGTGAGTTACTGTTCCTTGCACATGTCAGAAATAGATGCTGTTGTGTTACTCTCTCTGGGTTGTTTTTATTCTTCTCCGGGATGGAGGAGGAGGGGGCCGCATTTGCAAGGGCTGCTGTGGAGGCAACTGCTGGGCCTGAGGTGACAGAGAAGGCAGAGGAGGCAGCACTGGGTGTGGGCTGGACACTCACCAGGGTCTCCTGCACTGTGCGCAGCCTGATCACTCTCACCAAGTACATTTGCCAGCTGGGGTAGGGGGAGGAGAGGGTGCTGCTCCTCTGGAAACTGGGGCTGTTGGGGGGGAGGGAGAAGCCCCCCCTAATTCTTCACCAGCCCAAGGGAGGGAAGCCAATGGATGAGGAGACTGCAGAAAGGAATATCTAGCTCATCTGCACTCCTATTGAAGCAAAATAAATGAGCTGAGTAATGGCTCGTATCTCGAAAAACTCACAAGTTGAATCACTCATAAGTCTGGGTATCACTATGTCTTGAAGAGTATAACAGAGATACTGTTCCTGACTGTGGGTGGGAATGCAGACAGTACCAAGAACTGTAACTGTGAACCAGATTGGGGTTTCTTTAACCTTCCAGTGACATTCTGGCTTCGATTTTTTTTCTCGTTCAGCAGTCTCTGAGACTCAAATGTCTGTGAACACTAAGCAGGGCTGAGAGCAACTCTTTTCTCCAGTTGATGAAGCTATCCAATGTACTGAATCATTTGCCAGACTCCACTCAAAATTTGAAATATTTCTGTAGCTAAAATGAAACTTAACTAGCATGTTCATCTTGTAATTTAGGGGTGGGTTTTCCCCCCTATGTCAGCCCTTGTAATATTTAAAGAGGCCATTTATGTCACCCTTTAGTATTCTCTTCAACAAGCTGAACTTTCCTAGCTCCCTCAACCTCCCCTGACACGTTTTGTGTATTTATGGATTTATTGAATTTATATTCTGCCTTTCTCTCCAAATTGGATTGTTCTCCATACCACTGACCATCCTTGTTGCCCTTCTTTGAACCCACTTCAACTTATCTATATCCCTTTTAAAATGGAGCACCCAGAACTGAATGCAGGACTGAGCATGTCAAGAATATAGTGAGACTGTTACTTTCATTGATTTGGAAACTATCGTACTCTGTTCTTATGGTGAAATAGAGGTGACTAATCAAGGAATAAAAGGAAGAAATAAAACTATGTTGTGCTATGTCTCAAAACAGTAGCACTGGAAGTTAATTTGCTTCCCTCAGATGCTCCAAGGGCAGAAGGGAGTAAGTAGCTCAGTCTCTTTAAGGACTGGAATCTGATATCTTTGCTTACCTTGCTTAACCTTTTGCCATCTTGGATAAGCTCTGTGTATCTGTATTGAACTATTTGAGCTATGACATACAAGTCAGCATAAATAAGAGTGTCAGAATCTAATTCTATATTTGGGATTCATTTGCAGGCCCTAACACCTAACCGACATTTAGACAATCCCTGGCTCCAGTTTAGTTGCAGTTGCAAGTACATGGTTTAAATCTCACTCACATAAGTAGGGCTTCTTGTTATTTTGGCTAATTAAAGAGTGGACTGCCCATACTGCATTTTTAATGATGATCTCACCAAAACCTCAGCTATCCTGCCTAGAGTCAAACCTTGTGTGAATGTGTGTGTATGCATATGTGTTCTCGCATACACACGCACATGCACACACACACACACACACATATATATATATATATTCATTCCTTTCTTGGTCTGTATATGTTTGTGTGTGTCCCTTGTCCATTTTTCCTAAGCCTAAAGGCGCCCTCTAGTGATATGTAGCTTGCAGATAGTCGAGCATATCTGCATGTTCTATTATTTTAGGCAAGTGAAAATATAGTTATTTCCAGTTCTTTGTGTACTGATCTGTATCTACACTTGTTATTATCCAACCACAGAGGAGATGTGAAGCAGATGTAGACTATGGAAACAAGAGGAACACTTGGGCTATGCGGCAGATTGGCATTATCCGTTTCCACAGGCAGTGATCTGGCTGTGATGTGGACATTTCCTGTTCTCTGCTTCAAGGCAAGAAAGAACGTATTGCCATAGAGAAGATGCAGAAAATATAATTTTTAGGAAGTATAGCTAGCTAGCAACTATATACTTGTAGCATCTTTAAGGTGCTACAAGTATAAGTATATAAGTATACTTACTATACTTACTATGCTTATATAGTGGGGGAGAGGCTTGCGTACCCTAATGAAGTTGTGAGCTATGCTGGCGGTGGCATAATAGTCACCAGTAGGGCCTCCCATGCCAGACAGGTCACAACCAAAGGGTCTAACAAAGAGCGTCAATAGGCAGGATGGGCTCTCTAACCTTTTGGCAACCATCCTAAAAGAAGGAAAACTCTGATTTCAAACCCGGGCAGATGGTGCTCGTCTAACCCTGTAAGTTCAACCATCTAGAGAAGGAAACTCAAATCAAACCTATGACCTGAGGACCTCGCTGCCATGGCCCTAAGCTTGCTAGGCCCCGACAGACGAACCTTTGGTTTAAAAGGTGAGGCCAGTTCTGTGCATGGTGTGCTCCACCAGAAAAATCCATTGTACAGGCTCGAAGGACACATCCAACCTCCAAAAATGAAATCATCAACGCGCTTGTAGAAAGCGCAGGATGAGTCCTTCCTAAGAATCTTCATTCATGAAGTAATGCCAGAGAGAGAGGTGATACTTGAAGTCAAACAGAACTTGTTTGCCACTGTTCGTCTGTCCTGTTGCAGTAAAACAAGGTTGGAAAAGTATTCTGAAATTTGCAGATTACTTAAAGGTCTTTAGATAGAAAAAAATATTTCAGTTCCTATTGGCACATAGAATAAGATGGAAATGTTTAAACCATGATCTTCAAAGAGTTGTAGAGCAATCAAGAAGGTTGGGGAATTCAAAGAAGAGTGCAGGGCCATCAGAAAATATACAGCAGTACTGGCAGTGCAAAACGTAATGAAAATATACATTTCACCACATAATAGTCGCCGCTACCCAATTGTTGCACCCCCATTTTTAGGGTGTAAACATTGATATTTTAGTCTGCATCACATAATAGTAACAGCCTTAGTTCACTCACGCTTGCCCCCTTGGAGTTACAGGGCTTCACTGGGCTGCCAGTTGAGTGAAATCCTGTAGGATTTGCACAGGCAAATGAAGCTTCACTCAGCTTGCACCTGCCCCCTTGAAGCTCCCCTGAACACCTGCCCCAATAAGTGAATTTTTTTCACCACGTAATAATCTCACACACCCTTTTTTCAGCCACAAAAGGGGGGAGTTCAACTACTACATGGTGAAATACGATATTTTCAAACTCAATGTATTATGTTTTTGAAATATTGGTGATGTTTTTTTTACTCCTACTTATGTAAATTCACTCATAGGATTTCTTGACTCATTTATTTAGAGGTGGCTTACCATTATCTTCCTTTAAAGCTGAAAATCCTGGTCTCCCTGTTTCCTTAGTCCAACACTCAAACTGCTCCACCAGATTGGCTCTGTACAGTACACAGATCATGCAGTAGTTAATACAGTAATGCACATATATTGGTATTATCAGATGGGATGGAATCAAATATCTCTTGTTATATGAATTAAACATATTGTTTTTGTAAGCCACCCCCCCTTATCATTGGCTGGGGCTGATAGGAGTTAAGTGTCCAACATCTGGAATAGCTCAGTTCTGCACACCTGATTAAATTCCTCAAATGTTCTTCATAATGCTTTACCATAAGAATGCAGATGATGGATTTAAAAGGCACATATGATGATATACAACTGCACAAGCATTGCTTGATGCCAGTATTGCCATTTCTTAAATCATATTACATGTCTTGTAATAATTTATATCCAACTTATATTTAGCATCTGTAAATTCAATAAAGGAGCCCCTGCTGGCACAGTGGGTTAAAGCACTGAGCTGCTGAGCTTGTTGACCAAAAGGTCACAGGTCCAATTCCAGGAAGCGGCATGAGCTTCTGCTGTCAGCCCCAGCTTCTGCCAATCTAGCGGTTCGAAAACATGCACATGTGATTAGCTCAATAGGTACCGCTCTGGCGGGAAGGTAACGGTGCTCCATGCAGTCATGCCGGCCACATGACCTTGGAGGTGTCTACAGACAATGCCAGCTCTTCGGCTAAAAATTGACATGAGCACCACCTCCCAGAGTCGGACACGACTGGACTTAATGTCAGGGGAAAACCTTTACCTTTACCTAAATCGAATAAAAGCCTTCTACTTACTGTTTATATTCTTCATGTACTTTATATGATTGTATTCAGGCAATATTCTAGATTTAAAAGGTCAATTAGTTTTCAAATATATGTAGATACCCCATTATTCCTCCATTTAGTAGTTATCAAAATCTTTGCAGCTGTTAGAATATAGAAGATTTCAGATTAGTTCCTGATGTTCTCTCCAGATACATTCTTTCATGCATCCTAACAACATAAAAATTAAATGGAGAGGTAACTCATAACTTTACATTAGCTCAGGTGTATTTTTTATTTTGTATCCAAAGGAAGCATCTGGCCAAAATAGTCACATTTTGAAATTACCAGAGCACAGTACACTGAACTGCTCTTTATTAACAAAACAACCTGGAGTAAAATATCACTAATACAACATTCTATAATTTTTCACTAATATTTAGCTATATCTGTGATGAACCGTGATGACAGGCAGATAAGCAGGCATACAGAATATTACAGTTTGCATCCAGAATCTGCTTTATATCATTGCAAACCATTCACAGCTTTTAATTACTTGTAGCAGATTTAGAAAGTGGCAGACATTACGACCATGAAGTGGGTAAATGAACCAGGATGGCTGAAAGCAGAATCCATGTGTGGCTAAACTGTGAGGAATTACAAGCAACAAGAGGAAAGAAAAGCTACTTTTGTGAGTTAAAGAGCTCTTGTGTTTATTGATATTAACACTATCACAAAGAACACTGGTTGGAAAAAACCTAACTACTTGAAGTAAACATATTCTAATTGTAGCTTCATCCATCTCCAATATCTTCTTATCTTGTCTGTCTCCAGAAACCATTTGATTTTCCAGAAAAAACTATTGACTCAGTAATATGGTCTGAACTATTAGTTTTGGACTTCAAGCACAAAAAACAATCTTTTGTATGAAAAGCTGTGTTCTGTACTTTCTTCAGATGAGACTGTTCTTTCCAAGGGCCACGTGAGCTTCCTGTTACAGCCACCTCTGGATTCAGTGTCTTGGGATCATGAACATACCAGAGGTTTAGAGGAAACAATTTTTGCACATTTGTGTTGTGTACTTCAGGCACATGTTTCTGGAGAGCCAGTGTTGTGTATTGCTTTGAGTTTTAGACCAGGACTCTGGTCGATTGGGGTACTGTTCCATGGTCAACCATGAAAACTCAGTGATATCTGGCAATTCTCAGCTTGGCAGTGTCAAATATTCTGTGAATAAAACCCCATTACAAGTCCCTTTTATGGTCCGCATAAGTCAGAAATGACTAGAAGGAGCAGAGCTACAAGAATAATGTTGCTACATAATAAATGATGACTAGGGTGGAGATAAAGGGGTTTTTTTATCTTCCTATGGTGGAGGGAGGGAGATTCACCCTAATCTGTGGCAAAAAGTAGCCAAGGCATCAATAATTGAGGAAACGTTTTTGAATCATTTGTCTTGTCTTTTGTTTTCCTTCCAGATAGCCCAGGGAAATTCATATATATACTGTACATTCTGCTGTTTGATTGGAACCTCATTGTAATGACAGGTCTGTAGAGTAGATCCTTGGGCTTCTTGGTGCGCTGTACTCATTATCCGTATACTGTAGATGCTTATTGTGATAGAGAGGGGATGCCTATAAAAGAGAAGTTATGCATGTTAAGCAGTGAATCTTTGGATGGAGAGGAAAGACAGGTTATCAGCATGACCTTTTGTCTGCAGTCCAAACTACTGCCTATGGCATGTACATCACAAGCTTCTTGGAATCATATTCACCACAAAATCCAAAATATATTTTCTTTCCGTTGAGCCATATGCCATTAAATTCTTTTTAAACAGTCAGTTTTATTGCTAACATTTGTTTTGTTGTTTCCCATCAGCATTAGTAAGAATAAGCACTGGCACATTCAGCTTGAAAATATTAGGGATGAGAACACGGTTCATCAGGATTCGTTTTCATGTTCACCAAAATGTTAGCATATGAAGGTTTGCATTACCCTTACATGCAGTACTTTCTCTGCAAAGTAGTCCGGTTTAAGTTTTTGAAGTAATACAGGAGTGATAAATTATTGAGTTCCAGAGTAAAACAGAATTCTGTGCTGTTTTTCACTCTGTTAATACTTTGCTTGTCCTCGATTTAATGGCTTATTAGAAGGTCCTCAGACGTTGGCTTGTTAATTTTGATTTTACATTTTGCCCAGTCTTGAGTCAGCATGTTGGTGGGCATTTAGCCTCGTAAAACTTCAGCAGCAATACATTATAAAGAGGGAGATTGAGTTAAAGAAAAACTAAAGAAGGGACACTTTCTGATGCTTTTATATTAGCACTGTAGACAGCTGCATCTGGAAGAGAGTAAAAAGGGAAAATGAAAAGCAGATGCAAGAGTAAACACTAGAAGTAGACCTTTTCATCTAAGCCATAAATACAGCCAGATATTCCTATTATGTTGCCATTTAATGGTTCAAATTATTTGTAGAAAAATAAGCAGTGATGGTCTGATTATTTTAGCAGTTCCATTAAAATACATGGGTGCTTTGGGACTGGGCAAATGAGGAAGGAAAATATGTGAACTCTTGATCAGCAGGTCCCATCCCTGGGACATGGTCAGCACAACATTGGGGAGGCAGGTAGAGGATATAAGATGAAATTTGTGCTGTACAGGAGACACTGATATGTGTGTGTGTGTGTGTGTGTGTGTGTGTGTGTGTGTGTGAATGCAATTTCTAGTGTATACTGTTAGGGAATTGACCAGAGCATTGGACAGCTGCCCTTAATGCATAGGTGCCAAATTCAGGCTTACCAGCTTTGGTTTAAATGTTTGCATGTCATAACTGTTGAGAGAGATATAACCTTGGGTTTCACTACAGTTGCCAGTTAGAGTTGGAGCTATCGAATGGTGCTGATTTTATACAGTGTGGACAGGTTAATCAGTTGTGGCAGAAACAATAGGCCTTGCAGCATCATTAGAAAGCAATATGTGTCACCTTCTTTCTAAACCTATTTGAGCCTTCCCTTGAGAAATTGCTCAAACTCACGTGTAACATTTTTGTACTTTTATTTTTATCTGACCTTTCTTTCCAAGCTGGGATTGAGGGAGTTCAGGAGGTTCAAAAACAGATGCAAACCGAAACACCAACAGCAAACGAAAATACCAACAGACATTTAAACAAATTATCGGTAAAACACAACTGAATTAAAACCAATTGAAGTTCCACATACACCAGTTAAGGGTTTCGTCACCAAGAGCCAGACACCAACAATTCTAAAGACCACTTATATCAGGAGTTCTTAACCTTTTTTGTTCCACAGGCCAATTTGCCACTCAAATGAAAACCACAAACCCCTTCTCAGAATGTAGCAGCAGATAGTTTGATGCCATTCAACATCAGCCTGCCTTTAAATAAAAATTTAGGATTATTCAAAATGATGCATTACAACTTTCCCACAATTTAAATACCTGATACCTATAACATGGTGCAAATGACCTGTTCAAATGGTCATTTTCAGCAAACATTTAGAATTTTGACTTTGTCCAACATCTTAAAACCATCTCCATCATAGACTCATAGAGTTGGAAGAGACCTCGTGGGTCATCCAGTCCAACCTCCTGCCAAGAAATAGGAAAATTGCATTCAAAATACCCCCGACAGATGGCCATCCAGCCTCTGTTTAAAATCCTCCAAAGAAGGAGCCTCCACCACATCCTTACCAATCTTTTCATAGGCAGTTATCCACTGCACCCAAAACATGCTACATCAAAATAAAAATCACAATATGCTGTGCATTATTTAATAAATATATCACACACACACCAACACATCCCCATAAAAATGTTTTAAATGCATAAAATTACAAAGGAAATCGGCTACATGTATTGAAATACCATTATTAAATTTAAAAAACTGCAATGTGACATGAAATGAACACTTCTGTAATTAATTGTAATTAATATATTCCTAAGTGACGGAAATGCTAGATTTCAGTTAAAGGTCAGAGAAAATAAAGATTATAAATTGATTGTTTTTCTCAATTCAAGCTCATGGGTCCCCAGAAATCCTTCCACAGACCTCCAAGGGGTCCATGGAACCATGGCTAAGGACTCCTGATTTGTACACAGAGAGAAGGGGGGGGGGCGGAGAACATTTTATGATTTATCGGTATATCATGGGCAAAAAAACAAATGAAATTAATTTTCTTATGTTTTGATACATCACAAAGTCTGAAGTTGAAATCAAATATCACATTTACGTTTTTTGAAGAAAAATACATTGACTAATTTCTTAGCAAGCCAAGGAATTAACTTGTAAATGAAAAAAAGTATTTTGTTAATTAAAAATCTCTGTAGGTTTCACCATTTTTGTGTAATTTTAAAAGCTTCATGTTTACTCTGAACTATGTTTCTTAAAATAGTGGTACAACCCAAGGATACTATAAAATAATAAGAGGCACTGCTTGAAAGTTATGGAAACTGTGCGTTGAGGGGAGTTGCCACCCATTTTTATGGCATTTCCTTGCTGTAACCCAGACCCTACCACCCATATGGGACAACCTGTTATTGTCCCACATGAGTGGTAGATTTGGGTTACCCCCAGCTATAATTTTGGTTTTGGGGAAATTATATCTATTGTTCTCATTATGCAGTCCCAAGAAAAAGCTGCATTACCCTTGAGGGAAGGAAACATCTTTGGCCACAAGGAAGGAATTCTTGTTAAGGATGAAGACCTTCACTACTCTTTTCTTTCAAAGGACCTAACTGTTTTCCTGTGTCGTGTTTTGGCTGTTTTGTCAGCTTTTGGACCAAGAGAATTCAACCATGCTGTTTACATTTAGATTTTGTTTTAGATGGTTTCCAAATTTGTATGAAATACTGTAGATGACTTTGCAGTTGACACAGAGACCGGACTATCTAATGCCCAACATTTACTTATGATAAAATTCATGCTTCTCTGCATATTTGTTATTATATTTTGCACATTTTCAAAGATATTTGAGATTTGCTGTTACTTGATTTTAATATTTCAGAATATTTTCCACTACTTTTCAGAAGTTCTTCAAAAGCTGTATAGGGTTTTTTCCATTGTGTTTGTTTATGTACCTGATTTTCAAAATATTAAGAGAATGGAGTGATGGCTATTTTGACCTATATAGTAGAAAGCTCTTGTGCTGTAAATCTTCCCTCTACTAGATATATTGTCGCCAGTTCTCCCAGTAATGGTACTGGATTGACAGTTGAAAACTGAACTCTTGATGGTCTGGTAAAATTGTCATCTGTACTCAGCTGTATTTTAAAAAAATTAAACATGAGATTTGGGATCTTATCACATTGGGATACAATCCATTTATATCAGTATGCATCCTGTATTCTTTTAGGACTGGATACATACTGTATTCAGATGGGATGTATACTCTCCCCATAACACACAATTATTACGTATGTTTCTTACGATTTGAAAATGCTGTGTTTTGACTCATCACACTAATGGATTCCAATCCATTCAAATTCTAATACTGTGCAGTGACATATTGTACTGATCAAATTTTAGCTAACAGAATGCATACAGATTTTTTGATCATACATAAAAACAGCATCTCAGCTATGTATAAAATAATTGTAAATTAGAAATCCTGTGTGTAATTATTCAGTTTCTGCCATATTTTGCAGATGGGTTCCAATTGATTATTGACAGAATGGGGCAAACACCATGTGATAGGACCCATTTGGAATCGAGTTCAAAGAGTCTCAGAAATTGAGTATATCCCCATGTGAGTTTGTAGTCTCGTTTTCAGACTTATTCTTATTATTTTCATATTTACGACAATCTCATTTTACTAAAGTAATCACAACAAATAATTCCAGGGTTTCAATATGTATTATGTCTTTCTTATGCAAATCTGTTTCTTTGATTCTGTGAATGAATGGTGAAGAAGTAGGTGTTGAGGTGTAGCTACTTCTCAGTCCACGTATTACATCTTAGAGATGTTTTAAGGAAATGTGAAGTGAAAAATTAAAACTGGCTTTCTTCATTTATTTAGAGACATTGAATGGTATAGTATACAAGCATTCCACAAGTTATAGACAAAATAGGTTCTGTAGGTTTGTTGTTAAGTTGAATTTGTATGGGTGTTGGAAAAGGTGCATTTTTAAGTGTCGCTCCAACTAAATGTATGTGTATGTGTGTTTGGATAGCATAGGAAAGGGTTAACACTCTTGTGCAGTTTGTTTTGCTGTCTGTGTCCCTGTTTAGAAGATTTCACCTCATTTTCTGTCCCTGTGATCATTGGATTTTGTGGAAATAAGGATTGGTGATAGAGCTTCAGATGTACCACCTTTCCTCCATGATAACTCTTTCAAGAGTGAATTTCCTTTCTGATGGGTAGATTTCTCTAACTTCCTGTTGTCTCATCCCCATTCTTAACTACCCATTCTCAACTATGAGTCATTTGTAAGTTGGATGTTTGTAACTGGGGGACTGCCTGTAGTATAGCATAGAAGTTCATGTAACAATTTACTAGGGAGACTCAGATTTAAATTCCCAGTGCTGCATGAGGAACATTTATTGGGACGAGTCCAATCGTTCAACCTAAACTACACTTCTTAGAATTGTTTTTAGGTTAAAATGCGTGATAGGGGAGAAAATATTCACGGTACTCACTGCTCCTTAAAGGTAGTGTAGAACTGATGTAATAGATACATTTGTTATAAGGGTTCTGAAAGCTGCACAAAACTGCAATGTCTGCCAGTTCTGTTTTTGTTAATTGAAAACAAATGATCCTCGAGTGTTCCCATTCTTTTATCTCGGGCCCTTTTTGCCCCATACATTTTATTCATGCTAAGATCTTCCTCCCAAGGAAAGCAATAGAAATCGCTCTGACAGCACTTTAAGGGGGGGGGGGAGGTGAGAGAAACTTTTTTTCATGTCAGAAGTGACATGAGAAGCTACAAGTCGCTTCTGGTGTGGGAGAATTGGCCGTCCGCGAGGACATTGCCCAGGGGACGCCTGGATGTTTTTGATGTTTTACCATCCTTATGAGAGGCTTCTCTC
Source organism: Anolis apletophallus (assembly GCA_030556195.1). NCBI lineage: Eukaryota > Metazoa > Chordata > Lepidosauria > Squamata > Anolidae > Anolis > Anolis apletophallus. Next base: position 75,513,230 of record JARBWK010000001.1, read on the forward strand.
ATGTCCCCACATGGGGAGCTGGACCTGGCAGAGGGAGCTCATCCACGCTTTCCCCAGATTTGAACCTCCGACCTGTCAGTGTTTAGTCCTGCCAGCACAAGGGTTTAACCTTTTGAGAGAAACTAATACAAGGTTTGGAAAAGCTAAGTGCAGGAAAGGAGATTTTATCCAGCATTCTGTGATATTTTTTTTTACTCATACAACCCGGTAACATCTTTTGTATGTTTGTTTTTGAAGGAAGCTATTCGAACTTCAGTTTTTTGAGGATAAGTAAACAGAGGAAATCCCACAACAGATATGGCCAACATAAAACATTGTAGTTGACTAAATCTATAAGAGGTGAAGTTTTCTGAAGGAGAAATAATCAATCCCATTGGGCTGCACTTGTAATCAACCCCTGCCATTAACCATGCCGACTGGGGCAGTTGGGAGTTGCAGTCTAACAACTTCAGGAGGACCACATATTACCCAACCTTTGATTTAAAGACAAGGCTTTACTGAGGAGTTGTCCTTCAGTACACTTCACCTGCCTTCTCCTTCTACTCTGAAGGACAGTCACTTGTCACACCAGGAGGGGCTGCTATGTAGGAATGCATTTGCCTACTGAATCTCTCTTGAAGGTCTACCACACAAATAGCAGTGATAAGCAGGCTAAACTGCTCTTAGGGGGACACTTAAAGTCAGTCAAAGCTTGGCAGCCAGGAAAATTGAGGAATTGTCAACATATGTGTGATAATCACTCCATCTTAGTTCAAGATAAACCTCCAGAGAGCATTAAGGCAGGCGCAACTACAAGGAACTGGTTGTCCAATGGTGCCATAGGTCACATGGAACAAAAAATAGAACATAGCATCTGTTTTTCTAATCCTTTTATAAAGAATACATTTCAGACAGCAGTATATTTTTCTCTGCTCCAAATGGTGTCTAGCAAAAAATTATGTTAATATTCTTGATTGCCTGAGTGGTTCTGCTATGCTTTGCAATCTGGGGTTCATATGCTTGCTCCTTTTCTCATGCAAGTACTTGGCTTTTAACTACTGTTCTCCCATGTGAGAGCACTGATCCCTGTCATTTTGAGATGATGCTGAGAGATAAGTGGATTCAAGAGTATTGGAAGCAGGAAATAATATGAACATTAAGTAATCATTTTGATTACTGAAATAGCATAACAAAGCAGCACAATAAGTTCCTTACGAGAAGTCTGCAGCCAAAGAATTTGCTGATTAACTTATATTGGTGTCTAAAAATTTGGCCTGTCCATCTTCCACCTCACTTGCTGGCTCTCATCATTCCCTGAAGATGCCAGCTCATAATGCTGTAATGAAAGTAGATACGTCTGGGCTAGATACTAAAACCCAGCAGCTGCTTCTTTTTTGTCTTTTCTCCAGCTTTCCTATAATTCTAATCTGCCTCCATCCTTTACCTTCCATAGTATCATGCCACATGTGGTCTTTGGAGCCCTGTGTGACCTTTGCTCCCACTTTGGTCAAGGTCTTCATTTGTCACATTCCTGTTTCTTGCTCCTTCCCTCCAATGAAGCTTTCCTCCAGTCACTTTGCGTCTATGCTTCATATCGTTTCATTTCCCTAAGTTCTTGGGCATTTTTGCAGCCCTCAGCCTACTCTTTGTATTGCGTGTTCTAAAACTTCAGTGTGTTGTGCTTCAGAGCATGCATTTACTATGACTGTTCCTGCACCACAGGGTGCTCTCCACTGGCTGTTGCTCTTGGCAAATATGTTCTGATATTGGGAGGCTCATGGCACATTTGACTAGCATACATAACAGCCCCTAAAGGGGTAATTGCCTCTTCTTTCTGAAAAGAAAATAACAAGATTTATTGTTTTCATGACAGAAAGTGAAGTGCTTGGCAGCAAGGTATTCCCATAGAGTACAAGAGAACTCTACTATCAGGTTTTTACATCAGTGATCAATTTTTTATATACAAAAGTGAATGTTTGGAATCCTTTCAAGGGAGGGATCATCTGGTTTTGTATACCTATAATTCCTCTATTCTTTACAATGATGTAAAGTATATTAGCAGGAGAATAGACAGGAATGTCTGCAAAAAGAGGGGAACAATCCTCAAGGACTGGACAGCAGCCAGATGTTTAAGTTGTCAATCCATTGTTCCAGCTGCTTATTGAACATATGGAAAAAAATAATGGTGGGAAACAAACTCCAAATACTATTACTTCAGAAATAATACTTTAAAAATGTGATTTCCCAGCCTACAGCTAATAACTATATATACATTATTTTTCCCATATCTGTGGAGGATATGTTCTGGGTTTCAGGTGGATATTTGAAAGCACAGATAATAGCAAACTGTATATAAATGGACCTATGGCCCATGAATACCTCAGAGTAGGTATGGGCAAATCCAGGCCCGGGGGCCGGATGTGACACCTTGGACTCTTTTCTCAGACCTTCCTCTTTTTCACTATCCTGTCCTTCCTTCCATCTTTCCTCTCCCCGTCCCTCTCTCCCTCTTTCTCCTTCCTTCCTTCTCTCTTCCCTTCCATTCCCTCCTTCCATTCCATTCCACCCTTTCTTCCTTCCATTCATCTCTTCCCTCCCTCCCTTCCTTCTTTCCTTTTCTTCGTCCTTCCTCCTTTCCTGCTGGGGGATGTCTAGCTGGGAGAAGAGAAGGTAGAGAGGGAATCTTTCAAGATTTAAAAGGATGTCCCATTGGGGAGAAGGGGGGGGGGGGAGAAAACTATTTTTTCCACTGCTCTGGGAGCAATGGTTTCAAAAGGCAGGGAAAGTGATTTGACTGAAAATATTAGGAACAACGTCCTGTGGAGTGACATAGGCTGCCTTGGACCGCGTTGGAGTCTCCTTCTCTGGAGGCTTTTCCACAGAAACTATCTATTGGGAGTACTTTGATTGTGCCTTCCTGCATGGCAGGGAGTTGGACTGGATGGCCCTTGGAGGTTTCTTCCAACTCTAGCATTCTAGGATTCTATATCAGGAGTAGGCAATAGGGAGTCTAATTGATGTACTTTTTCTCTCCCATCCAACATCTCATCTTGATCAAGACCAACCCTTTTGGGATCCAAACGTTTCCCATGTTTCCTTCACGTTCTGCTTCTAAAAGAGAAGAGGAAGGGGAGGAAGGGGCAGGGAGGGGACTTGGGGAGAACCCCTCCCTCCCTGCCTGCCCACCCCACTCCAGCCTGCCATGCGGCCCCCAAGTTAGAAAGTTTGCTCATGCCTGTCTTGGAGTCTAGCTGGGGAACCAAGAAAATACCTAGAGAGTGCATATTTTGATTGCCTGGGTTCATTCACATGGTCTCTTTTTGGGAATCACATCAATAGTTTCTCTAGGTCCTGCAACTTTCCATCTCCTCCCCCTGTTTCATGTCTATTCCCTGGTAGTTGAGGGAAAAGAGGAAGGATTGCAGCCTCACTAGTGAAAAGGGGAGAAGAAAGATAGCAGGCAGGGACAATGACGGCATGCTGAAATAGTTTATGATGAACATCAAACAATTCAACAATACAAAGAGAAAACAAAGAGCAGCAAAATGCTGAAAATCGTAGTGAGAAAGAATTACATTTAAATGTACAAAAATAGGATGGGAATGAGGTAGGCCATATTGTAGCATGCATCTATTCTCATTAGTTGAATCACCAAAAGAACATCTATTATATTGTTTAATAATTCATGTTCACCCAAAGCAATTGCAATAATTATAAATCTGCTATCTGGGCAAAAAGTGACATCCTTCCAGGTGAACGTCTTTGCAACTTTTGAGCTGTCTGAAAATGCTGTGACTGAAGAGCTGTCCTTAGGGAAGACTTGGGGACTATGTGCAACAAATTATAAACATATTCACATTTATTGTGCAATAAAATAATTGGGTAGGAATTTTCCAAATGGAAAACAAGGATGGCTTTGGTATCCTGGTTGTCAAAAGATTTTTCTCGGCCAGCATATTGGTTTATTATCCAAAATACTTTTGTTTTTAAAAGCTTTGTGCCAGCCGAAGATCATTCCTCAGAACATCTCCCTCATTTTAATGTGAGAAGGAAATTGCCAAATTTACTCCAGTTCACCAAATCACACATTTCTTATAATAGTTCTCCCATGAACAGACAGCTGGGTGACATTTAGAAAACTGTTCCTTTTCTCACCAGAACTCATTGTGGAGTAGATCAAAGAACATCCTTAATGAATACTGTCATAGGCAGTGTCCATTTTACTGCAGTGCACACACGTTATATTGTACATACAGATGCAATCCATATATTATAATAAAACATTAGAATACATTGGAAGTCCCCCTGTAAGGGGACTTCCGAATAGGGCAGATGTTTCAGGAGGATGGCGCATCTATTGTAGACACACTCATTTTTGTTTTTCAGTATCCAGATGACGTTTCTGTTGTCCCTATTTCCTGGCTCCACAATGTTATTGGTTGTAGCTGTTAGAGCCTTAGTACAGCATAGAGCAATTACTTTAGATATTGGGGTAACCCACTTGTTGACTGATGTAAACCCCTCATTCTAGCAGCTCAGTGGTTTAACCCGCTGCACTACCAGGGCGCCCTTGGACAGTACTGTTTAGAAATTGCAAGTTCAGGTGACCTGATGTAATTTACTTTGAATTTCATCCCTCGATTTACCATCTTTGAGGGAGAGCCGCTGATCCCGGCCACGTCGGTGAAGAGTCTCGGTGTGATACTAGACTCGAGACTCTCACTGGAGGCCCAGGTTGCTGCTACAAGTAAGGGAGCTTTCTTCCACCTACGCCAGGCACGTCAACTGGCACCTTACCTTCCATCAGATGCGCTGGCTACGGTGGTCCATGCCACAGTGACATCACGGCTGGACTACTGTAATGCCTTGTACGTGGGGTTGCCGCAGTCAACCACTCGTAAAATCCAGCTAGTGCAGAATGCAGCTGCCAGACTCCTCACCGGGACACCACTGAGATGCCATATCGCGCCATCTCTACAGCGCCTGCACTGGCTGCCAGTCGAGCTCAGAGCCATCCACAAGATCTTGTCGCTTACCTTTAAGGCCCTCCATGGCGCCGGCCCAGCTTATTTAAAAGACCGCTTGTCCGAACCAGCTCATTTAAGGTCACCGCGTTCAGGAAACAGGGACCTTCTCCGCATCCCAGGTGTGAGTGAGGCCCGCCTCGACACCACGAGACGGAGAGCCTTTTCCATCACAGCCCCTGTTCTTTGGAACTTGATGCCGGTGGATCAGAGAGCTATCCGGGACATGCCCCAGTTCCTGACCGCATTGAAGACCTGGCTCTTCCGAAAGGCTTACGGCTAAGGACACCCTCCAGACTTAGCCTGAGTTACTGGAACTATTTTAATTAATTTTCCTATTCTTTTGGCTTTTAACTATTGAACTCTTTTTATGTGTTTTATGTGTAAGTCGCCCGGAGCACTGACGTGGAGGGCGACTCATAAATGGTAAAATCAATCAATCAATCAATCTTTGTTATTTTTGAAGGATGACGCTGGAAGCTAAATTGTCTTCATTTCAAAACACAATGCTTACTAGGTATTCCTTCATAGCTGCTGTCTTGTCATTACATTTCACGAGGGAACAAGCTACTTCTCACTCAGAGAGCACCTCACTGCCCAGAGGTCACCTCACTCCAAGAAACCTTGTAAAAGTGGCATGAAGACAAAGTTCTTCTATTTTGTTTGTATCCATCTCTTGGAATGGATGTGCATTTCCTTTCCTCATGGAAGTTCAGTCTAGTTATTCATTGTTGATCATTTTGATACTGCTTTGCCTCTGCTGTCTTACTTTTCAACAGCTGTTGTCAATAAGAAAATACTATGCTTTGCTTCCTAGTTGTTGCTTCAGAGGCTTTTAGAAACATTTTTTTCTGAAAGGTTTTCACAATTGCTGCTGCAAACTCCAAGAACTAAGACAAACAAAAAAACATTTTACATGTAACATAAAGGAGTAAATAGAGTTGTTGTTTTTAGTGTTTTACTAAAAACCTAATTTGTGGCTTTAGTCAAAGTGGCATTGAAAAAACCCATCTGAAAGAAGATCAGCCAGGGGCTGGGTTTGTGAACTGGGAGGCTGAGTAATATGTTATGTTGTGCACCAGTGAGCATAGTTGGTCCTCTATTTATTTGGGATGAGTGCCATGCCTCTCTAGACAAACAAATCTTGTTTTCAGGATGCCACTGCTTCTTTAAACAGGCACAGAATGTGCACAAAGAAGTAAAAACTAAATCTTAATGGTAGGAAAGGATCATTCATTGTCCAGGATCCAAAGCTTCACCTCAAGTGAGAGAAGTTGGTCTGTCAGGTGGAATGAAATAAGCCCTTCTCTCAAACTAAGAAGACAAATTTATAACTTCTGTTTCCACAGTCCCCGTTAATCCCCCATCACTTTTTCCAGTATTTTTAAATGTCCTAGTTCTCTTTCTTCCTCCCACTTTCCCTCTTTCTCCTCAGCTTACTTCAATTGCTGCAAACTGTGTTCAAAGTGAAAAAAATAGTTTTGTATGTTCTTCCTCATTAATAACATTTTGCCATCAGTTCCACATGACATTCAGCATTTGAAATTGCTGTTTGAACTGTTTTAAAACAGGCCTTCTGCATCCCAAGGTTTCCTCTCCCTCCCTCCAGTGCAGATATTGAATATCTATGAGGGCTGCATGGTTTGGAGAGAGATTGCTCTGTCCTAGCACCACTGACAGAGCAGCTTTCATCAGTGGGTGCTGGCTAATATTTCATCTTTTTATTAAAAATGCATTTTGTTTCATGTTTTATCAAAGTATTTAAAATGTTGTTTGTGATGTCTATAATGGCATAAAGCTTATGTTATGGCCCCAGTTCAAGTTTAATTAACAACAAACAAAACCAAATGGTCTCAAGTACAGCTTTTCCTATATTTGTGTACTGCTCTAAATTAGTGTTATGTGTGCTTTACTGCAATATTCATGCCTACAGATGTCTTGTTGGTTCTCACAGGTCACTGAACCTTCAGGATAATAGTACCCAGGGTGTGGTCTCCAACAACATGTGGCAGCCAGACATCTCACAGATTTTCATTCAGCCATGGTAGTTTTTAAAAAAATATTTCAACAGTTCAGTTCTAAAAAGGGTTGTGATGACAAGTCCTATAGGTGAATTCTATTTTGCGCCTGGTTTTCCCTGAAATCTGCACTTTGGCTATGGAAATAAGCCTTGGGTAAAAAGTGAGGCACTTGGGGAGATGAGGATCAGCGAAGAAAGATAAGGAATGTTTTCATCATAGGATAAAATGAAAACCAAGTATATTTACTCCAGTTCTGCCCCAATGAACTGCCATTCTCCTACTATGTTGTGTTTGGGGTGCTATTCCACTTTTTTTTTCCTAAGAAGAAGGAAATGGTGATTTGATCTATTGACAATAGATCACACAAAACCACCCTTAGCTCCCCAGAAAGAATGGGTAAAAGTATGGTACATTCCTTTGAGGGAGTTGTTGTTTGCCTTTCACCAAGAGAGTATCACCGAGTCACCAAGTAACATTTTTAATGTGTTGTTGAAGGCTTGTTCAATGTGTTGTCAAAGGCTTTCATGGCCAGAATTACTGGGTTACAGCAACTCACAGCAACATTTTTTTAGATTGCTAATTTCTTGTTCCCCATTAGAGGATAAAATATAGTCCTTTGAGCAATATAAGAAGGAAAAAAATAATCATTCAAAGTAACAGGGGGTGTTTTAATTTTACATTTGATTGATTTCTAAAAGATATTTTATAAATCTTAACCTTGATGAAGCCGATGGCACTCCAGTAGCAGTTGTTTTTCTTTCTTTTTTTCAAAATTGTTTTTTCTCCCTAGAGAAATAAAGAACTGTGAATGTTATGTATATACACACAAACACGCCAAGAAAGGGGGAAAGTCAGGGTGCCTCCTCCATTAGAAAAACCTTGCTTTTGTCCACACATATTCCATTTCTCAAAAGAAGTTCCAATAATGTTCCCTTACAGAAAAAAAGGGCTGCGGCACCTTAAAAACTAGCCAATTCATTGTCACAATAGCTGTGTAAAACAATGAAAATTCAAAGGGAAATTCAAAAGAGAGAGACGTTTGAATTAACAGAGCACTAACACATTAAGCATGCTACTGCCAGCACCCTGTTAGTGATGCTGACAGAGTAGTCTAGGAATGCATTTAGCCTCTATGTGTTGCACATTGCAGTTTCATCATGAGTTATCAACCATACACATTAAGCATTGATTTACATACATTTTTTAATGTTAGTATTCAGTATTCAGGTTGTATAATGCAGATCTATGCACTATGCTGAAACAATGTGGTTCTCAGATTACTTTTGTAATTGGACTGAAGAGATGAATCTATGGAATCTCTATCAGCAAGATTAGCAAATATTTTATTGATTAATTTATCGTATCAGGAGTGAACCAAACAGTTATATTGTATTTTTTAAAAAAATAAAAAACACAAAAAGTTTGCAAACTTGGCATTCTATTCAATGTCCTTTGACCAGTAGCTGGCGATTTGCAGTGCCTGTGGTGTTGCTATAAGAATGTCCTCCATTGTGCATGTGGCAGGGCTCAGATTGCCTTGTAATAGGCTGTCTATGGTTTGCTCTTCTCCACATTCGCATGTCGTGGACTCCACTTTGTGGCCCTATTTCTTAAGGTTGGCTCTGCATCTCGAGGTGTCAGAGTGCAGTCTGTTCAGTGCCTTCCAAGTTGCCCAGTTTTCTGTGTGCCCAAGAGGGAGTCTCTCATTTGGTATCAGCCATTGTTTGTGGTTCGGGGTTTTAACGTGCCACTTTTGGACTTTCGCTTGCTGAGGTGTTCCTGCGAGTGTCTCTGTAGATCTTAGAAAACTATTTCTTGATTTAAGTCATTGGCGGACTGCCTGATATCTGAACAGGGGATGGGCCAGAGATCAGCAAATATAACAGTAGATAAGAATGAAATAAGGGGATGATCAGATGACAGAATAACCAATTTTGCTCCTGGAATGCAGTCACTAAAATTTAGAGTGGCCGTTTACATATCACCAAAAAAAAAAAGGATGAAAGAGAAAGTTTTTTAAAAGAACTACAGTTTGCCAAAGAAGAAAGGATTGGCTTGTCGACACTTTAAATATTGGCCTGTCCTCTAAAAAGAGGAAACATGAGCACCCTGCATAGGAATATATATCTCGGGTAAAAAGTCTCAAGCTTACTATATTGTGGTTGCAACACATATTGTATGTGCATAAATATACTAAAGCCACCAAGATCACATCTGATCTTGGAAGCTAAGCAGGGTCAGCCCTCATTAGTACTTGGATGGAAGACCACCAATGAATACCCAGTGCTGTTGGCTATATTTCAGAGAAAGAAACCTGCAGAAGTGGTTTTGCCTAAGAAAATATTATTTAAAAATCATGAGGTCACCGTAAGTCTATATGCGACTTCATGGTACATACACTTACGATACACTGGCAGCACTTTGTAGTTTTTGACTGTACATTTAAGTACAGCATTGCCATATATTCTTTCATATCATTGTCTAAGAAGTCTGTGGTTTTGGCCTCATCTGCCTGATCAAAGGCAATGCACAAGTACATCTCCCTTCAAAATAGTCACCACCCAGTAAGTGGCTACCATATGACTCACTCGAGAAGACTCGGATTCCGAAATGGGACCCTTGCTGAATCCACTCCAAAGTATATCTAGTCCTCAATGTCCATATCAATATCAGATAAGGATCTCCTACCATCTGCATTGCAGATGGGTTTTGTGAGACCGATATAGCTGGAGAGGTCTGCATATAGCAAGAGTGATGTCTTTGAGTCCCTCACCATGTTGTTCTGCTTAACAATTTCTGAGTACCATGTAATATGGCAGTATTTAAAAGGTGCCAGATTATCTGAGGATAGGTAATGGTGGATGCCTTCCAATGACTCTTTTTTCATATTCCTGCTTCCCATATGCAGCCACTCAGGACACAGACATGGACTGGCACCAATGGCTGATTGAAGCTTTGTTTTGATGTTTTATGACGGCCCTGTACAAGTGTGGCTATATATAGGCCTGGTTTATGCTTTTATTTGAATACTAAACTCCAAGAGATGAATACATATACATGTGTTACATAAATCACTCAGTATTTATAAAATTTCATAAGGCATTTGTAGTTAAATGAGTAGGTTTTCAGTAGAATCATATGCATGTTAATTTAGAAATATGTCTCTTTGAACTTGTGGACAAAGTTTCAAGTAAACATGAATGGGAATATAGCACATAAATAATATCAGAAGGTAATTTCTCCTTCAAATGCTTATGTTTTGTTTAAGCTTCATCGCTATGTTCCCAAAGAAAATGTAATTGCACACAAAAGAAGGAGCAGAATCTATGTGCAAAATGGTTTTCAACATGCAATACAATAATCCAGATGGTTTGTGAAACATTGAAAACACACATATTAATCTTTGATTTTTTTTCAACTGCCATCCAGCAACAAACAGAATTAGCGAAGCTCACATTTTTATTCGCATTATTTATATAAAGCCCAATCTTCTGTCCTATAAATGAATACTAGACATGGATGGGTTCTGTAAGAACATCAGTTACTTGCTAAATGTCCCAGTTTTTCTCTAGTCACCTAACTGCAGCCAGCACTTAGTGTGCGAGTGCTTGTTTGTTGCTTTGTGAGTTGCTAGTAATCTTGAATGTCAATCCGGAGAGAAACTTAGTACTCATGATTATAAAAATCTTTTTTATCACTATAGTTGGAACAGCACCTCCCTCTCCGTCATATCTACACACACTTTAGAAATCAGAATACATTGTCTCTAAATAGCTCTGAACAGTACATAGGTGAGATTTGAGCAAGCATGTTCTTTAGCTTCTCTTGCTGCTAACATCTCTTAATGCCTTATGGACCTTTCAGTGGCATACCTACTGTCATCTCTTCTATATCCTGCTACAAATCAATAATTCTTCTGTTTCCTTTGGCACTCTTTTGAAATGCCTCAAATGTCATTATTGTAGTGCTTATTGTAATTATATTATAAAAAATATGGTTTAATAACAATATTGTTATGCAGCATTGCTGTATCTCAGTTCCAGAAATCTGGGCAGCAAATTATTCTTGTAGGGAACTGAAAACACTAGTTGATTGCATTTCATTTGGGATTTTTATCAGTCTCTCTCTCTGTCTCTTGGCTAAACAACTAAACAATGAGGGTAGAGTCCCTGGAAAGTATCTCAGGTGCCTATCCATTTTACAATCTAAATACTATATCAGAATACCCCAACCAGGAAGTCACACTATTGATGGGCATGTGCTGCTTTATTACTTACTGAAGAATTGAAGGCAAGCAAAAATTATACCTGGGTCTTTAATGTTAATGCTCCTGATCCAAAATTGTAGGACCATGTTGTGTGGATGTGCAGACCATGGGGCATAGAGATATGACCTGTTCTTGAGAACACTCATGGCAAAATTGAAGAATTGGTCTCATCGCTTATTTAGTTTTCCATAAATATCAATCAATACGTGTCACTGAATTGAATCTCACACTTCAGAACATGTTAAATAAGGAACAATTGACTAAGCAATTGCAGTTTCATCAACCAAAAAGCAACTGCTGCCCAATGAGATGGTATGCAGAATTTGCTGCTCCCCCCAAAAATGTTAGGCAAAACTCCTATAGTACACTTACCTATAAGTAAATCCAATTGATCTTCTTTTGAATGACATACATAGGATTGCACTATGACACCCTTAAAATATTACATATTCTCTTTCCCTTGTGGATTAAAAAAAGGTACAACGCAAACTCTATTCCACAGAAGTTGAGTTTTCATAGGACAAAATTTGGATAAATTGGATAAATCAGAAAATTATAAAATAGTAGTTATACAGAACACAGTTGATATCTGGAATGTTACCATATCCAAAATAAAGAATGAAATGCATTTGAACCAAATGGAAAAGATAGAGTGTGACTGAAAGGGAAACCGCCTTGCTCTTCCACAGCTCCACTTGCAGAAATGTTACTGCAAAAAAGCAATAGAAAACAGCTGACAAGCAAATATGCAGCAATTAGATAATCTACCAAACATCACAACAAAATATGTGTGTTCAAGTAGCACCTGCCCATAGGTATCTATCTATAACACATTGTAGAACCTTTGAAAGTAACTAAGAGATAATTTAGTAGCATAGACTTTAGTAGACTTAAGTCCTCATGCCCATCTGCTTAGACCACAAAGCCAGGATGCGAAGTCACTGAATTACAAGCATTCCTCAAACATTTAAACAGAGGCTAGATGGCCATCTGTTGGGGTGCTTTGAATGTGATTTTCCAGCTTCTTGGCAGGGGGGCTGGACTGGATGGCACACAAGGTCTCTTCTAACTCTATGATTCTAGAATGCTCAACATATGAAGTAGAAAAAGGCAAAACATGTACATAGAACTCATCTATTAAAGAGCAGACTAAAGCAGAAAATGGCAGAATTGAGACCACTCATTCATATATCATCAGTGAACTACAAGCTGTTCTGGACAATAATACTGCCCTCTCGTGGGCTTTTGGTGGCAGACCTCAACCTTCTCACAGACAGTCTTCCAGTTCAAACAGTTACTTGCCTGCAGGAGGATATGCAACACAGATGGGAAGACAAGTACAAGACCTTGCCACAAACACATATGCCAACTTTGGCCACACACCTACTTGGGAAATATCATTACTGGACCTAATCACATCATTCACAATATAAGAGGTACTTTCACTTGCTTGCCCTGTAATCTTCCAAAAATTCCTTCAGCACTCTACATTAGGTAAACAGGCCAATCTTTGCAGCAGAAGAGAAATGGAAAAAGGTTGTTAGGGGAATACACAAGAAACAATTGCAGAACACTCTAGTCTTTCTCCATATTCTATCTCGTACATCAAAATAGCATTCCTTAAATTTAAAAAATCTATAAAGGGAGATTGGAAAGAATATATCCACAAGAAGAATTATAAGATAGCCACACATTTCAGTCTGTTAGCAATGAGTTGAACAGAGACAGTGGTTTCCTTGCACACTAAACATATTATATAACACTAATATACCCAGCCCCATAAGGCCACTCTATTGGCCACTTTATCATGTCTCCTTCCTGATTTCTAGACTACATCACACTACATTCCAATAAATCCCTACACTATTTTATAGATATAACAGAGACTTGCTAGGGTGACTCCAATGCAACTGAAGATGTAATCTGTTCAAACAGAATAGATGAGGGGAAATAGCATTGTCTGTCAAATCCATATGAATAATAAAATTGGATCAGTGGAGGACATTCGAGAAAACATAAATTGAGAAAGAAAACAACATCGTGATAGGTGGAGGATGATGCAATTTTAAACAACTCTCAAAAACCTCCATGAGAACTGGTAGTTATGGGGAACTTCAACTATATCTGCTAGGAGACTTGCTTTGCAATACATAGACTCTCCAATCAATTCTTGATGTGCCTTGCAGATCATTTTCTCTTTGAAAAGGGGAGGAAGAAACATGAGGATCAGCAGTCTTGGTCTGGATCCGAACCAGTAAGGAGGAGTTGGAATCAAAGCTGTTGGTTCTTTAGGGAAAGTAACCATGTAGTGCTAGAATACATGATTTTGGGACAGGTCAAAGAAGCATGTAGTTAAGCACAAACCTTGGATTTCAGGGGAGTTATTTTTTTCAAGCTCAGATAAATACTGGACAGAATCGTGTGTCCAAAGATGCTAAAGGGAAAAGATGCCAAGCATTGGTAAAATTTCATGAAGAAAAGACTGTTAAAAAGCATAATTAGAAACAATTCCATTGAAGAGGGAAAATGAAAAATATTTGAGAAAGCCAATGTGGCTGTGCAGTAAACTTGAGGACAAAGTGAAAAGAAAAAAGAGGATAATTAAAAAAAATAGGAGGAAGAGCAAATCACCAAGGAAGAATACAGATATCTAGCCCAAGCTTGCAAGTGTAAGGAAAGCTGAAGTTCAAAAGGAGCTGAGACTAGCTAGGCAAACATGGAACAACAAAAATGGGGTTTTCAAATATACAGTACTTAAAGCAAGACAATGACAAAGTAAATGGTGGAACCATTGCTAAGCATCAATGAAATCTATCAAGAAATGGGAAAAGATCAACAGATTATAACAAAAAGACAACTACTCAATACCTATTTTCTTTTAGTTTTCCCCCAAAAAACAGGCTTATATGCTTCCAACAATCAGTAAAGACTTTGGAAAGAAATCCAGGTTGCACATCAAGATTGATAAGTTGGAAATTACATAAATTCGTATCTTCAGGGTCAGATGAACTGCACCCCAGAGTGTTTAAGGAACTTGCGGATATACTTGTAGACTCACTTGCCATCATTTTTAGAAGCACTGTATTCAGTTCTGGGAGTCTCGTGTTAAGAAAGTTGGAGTGAGTTCATAAAAGGATTGTGAAGAACAAAATATATGAGGAGCAGTTGAAAGCAGTTGAATATGGGGGCATATTCAGCTTGATGAAGATTGAAGACTGCGCTCTTTAAATACATGAGATTGCCACAAAGAGGAGGCTGCAAGCTCTGCTGCTTCAGAAGGTGGAATTAGGTCTAGTGGTTTTAAGTTGCAGCAAGATCACCTTCTCTGGATGTCTTCGAAAAGAGGCTGGACAGCAACTTGCTGGGGATGCTCCAGCTGGAGATCCTACAGTGGGTTGGACCTGATGGCCTGAAGCCTCCTTTCCAGCTCTGTGTTTCTGTGATTCTATGGTTATCCACTCAACTTGGATTTAGGCAACATCTTTTCCCCTTGCTTTTTTCTCCCAACAGCTATAGTTAAAACTGAACTTGCCACCTCATCACCGCACCCACAAGTTTTGCATTTCTCTTACTATTTACACATAAAACCAGCTGTAAAGGTCTCTTCCTAGGCATTTAACTCCATGCATCTCATGAAGCTGACTTTAAGTCTGTGAAAGGTTATGCTATCGACTTTCTCTCAGTTAATCTCAAAGGTGCTACAAGATCCCTTTGTATTAAATTGCCATTAGTGTACTTACATGTACTACCTCCCAATGCATTTCATTCACCCTTTTATGACCATGAGTAAATGTTAAATAGTGGCTAGAATTTAGGAGTCGTTGTCCAAAGCACAGGAAAAGGGTTGTAGGCAGATAAAGGACTTTTCCCAAAGTACCAGGTGATCTGTACTTTTTCCTGTTTTTCACTACAGCTAGAGAATGTGGGTTTCTAAATAATAAAAGCATTGAACCTAAGCCAGGTGATTCATTACCCCAGCACCATCTGCCTTTCCTTGAATATAGTTAATGCTTGCATTTCTGGGAAATAGGGCAATCCTGCATTTTAATGTTAGTCATTAAATATTTTTTTTAGAATGACTAAGATATAATGAGGGACAGTCTTCAAATTAAGTTGCATATTAAAGGATGGGTACTAACTGTTGCATGAAGAGACCAACTGGTTTCCATTTTGTGATGTAATACAAAAGCCTGGGGAGCTGGGCTTTAAAATCAGCCAAAGCATTGTTCAATAATTCAGCACCTTCCTAAATGGAGACATTTCCCATATGTCATATTTTTTACTCAGTGAAGTCCACATTTGTTTCTTATTATAGTCTGCCCTCAAACTTTCACTTCTGTTGTGAGCACATCACAATTTCCCAGTACTGAAAAAGTCCAGCGTTTCTTTAGATATAGTTGTCTAGGTAGCATATTCACTCATCCTAAAGTTATCATGTGATACGTTTTAGTGAAAAATAGCAGTCTTGCTTTACTTACCATAATAAGAATTATTATTATAGTATTATTATTTGAAACACAACAAGATTAGTACATAGCAAACAAGGTCACTATGCTGGCTGTTGTATTGGATCACGTGGTGGAAACTTCCCAAGTGTCTAGGACTGTGATGTATTGGTGAATAATGCATACAGATCCATGTAGAGTGGCCTTTTGCAGCTGACAGATAGTAATTATGTCAGCGTTGATTGCGTTTAAGTGCAGGCCAAGGTCTTTAGACACTGCACCCAGTGTGCTGATCACCACTAGGACCACCTTTACTGGCTTGTGCCAGAGTCTTTGATTATATTATTATTGTTATTATTGTTATTATTATTTCTTACCCGCCTTTCCTTGTGACTCGAGGCACATTACAACATAGCTAAAACAGACATAATCATCAAACATTATTAAAAGGACACATATTAAAACATATTTATACAAAATACATACTTTTAAATACAACAAAGATTAACATACAGTGAACACATGACGCAAGTTTAAAATTCATCATTAAAATTGACTTTACAACTCTATTTTCCATTTTAAAAAAGCAAAACACCATAACTGTTACAGTTTGGGTCTCTTCCAATATTTTTCCTGCTGATGTTGGAAGAAAGGTTGTGAGGTGTTGCACAGTCATCCCTTATCACAAGACTGTTTCTCCATAGCTACCCAACTTGAAGGTTGCTTACCTTGAAAGGGATTTTCAGAAGTATTGTATAAAGGTTAAGATGCCCTTTTAGGGCAAACCTTTTCATTGAATATATGTGGACATATGTGAAGGCAGGAAACACAGACTCTATTTGCAATATAAGTTAAGCTTTTGTCACTCATTCTTTTCTTCCTTTGTTTTAGGGCCCCCTTGGATTGGATGGCAAGCCAGTAAGTAGTTCTCTAAGTTATAAATCTATATTGCTAACTTGTATTTTATTATGCCACAGAAAATAAGAAAATAAAACTGTCAATATTCATCTAGGTTGTATTCTTAAAAGAGATTAGCAAGCTTACAGATGTGCACAAAAATATTTTGGGGAGAAATTGAAGACCTCAAAACAAGTGTAAACAGGATTATAAATGCTAATAGGGAGTGGAATCTTGGCTGACAATTGATGAGATTGGGGATGGAAAATCAGGCACAAGGAATGGAACAATGTGTCTGGAACTATCAGCGGAAGCACTAATAGATTCAGTTCTCACAATGGAAATTATTATGTAGCCAAAATTGTGCCATCCACATAGAAAATTGGGAAATATCATTCATGCAAGAAGAGGAAACAAAAAATACCTTTAAGGCATTCTGTGTTGCAAAGGAAGAAACTAAAAAAATTAAGTCCATCCATATGGATAATTTAGATGTGTTATATACTAAGGAAACTGTATCTTATTGTGATCATGTGGCTCCCCACAATATTGGAGTATACAATGTGAAAGGCATATATAAAATGTACTTGTGATGGAGTGCCCCCAAAGGTTCAGATCTCCTTTCTCAGAGTGGCATCCCAAACCATTTTTGATAATATACAAGTGCAAATATTATGCAGATGTCTGCTAGACATTATGTTGGTGGCCAGACAATCTGGAGATTGTTCACGCTGAGAAAACAGTGGATGGTTTCCCGATACAAGAACTATTTTGGTAGGCTATAGGGGACAGACTTATTACAGAGTCTTTCTCATCATAGCAGCTTTGAAGTATCTCCAAATGCTGCTGCTTCCTTATTTTGAACCGACTTTTTCTATTTGATGATATCGGAAGAAGTGAGAGTGAGCTAGGTATTATAGGGGAAAATTAAAACATGGAGGAAACATGTATTAATGTTGTTGATGACATCAGAGTAATTTAGTAGGCTACACCAGTGTTTCCCAACCTTTTTTGAGTCGCGGCACACTTTTTACATTTGCAAAATCCTGGAGCACACCATCAACCAAAATGACACAAAATAACACTCTAACACAGTAATACATATAGTTAGTATGTTTTTAAAATGTATTTATACACACAGTGTGAAATCTGGGCCTGTTTCGATGAACTCAACATAGATATCCTGGTAGGAATGGCAGAAAGACACAAACTTCCCACACAGAACTCCCATAGCCAAGAGAAAATGCTATAAGAGTTTGGTGGGCATTGACTTTGAGTTTTGGAGTTGTAGTTCACCTATATCCAGAGAGCACTGTGGACTCAAACAATGTTGGATCAGGACCAAACTTGGCATGAATACTCAATATGCTCAAATATGAACGCAGATGGAGTTTAGGGGAAATAGACCTTGACATTGGGAGTTGTAGTTGCTGGGATTTATAGTTCCCCTACTTTCAAAGAGCATTCTGAACCCCAGTGATGATAGAATGGGGCCAAACTTCCCACACAGAACCCCCAGGAGGCAAGAGGTCTCTACTTGGGGAAAGGGAGGCGGGCCTTCCCAATGCATGGAGAGGGAGAGACCAAGTAGACAACGGGTGGGGAGGGGGGGTGTTTGTAATTTTGTGCCTTTATCGAGGTAGGTTTCTTAGGGTTTTTATACTTCAACACACTAGACTCTCCCCCCTCCCCTCCTGGAGGTTCCAATTTCCCACGGCACACCTGATGATCACTCACGGCACACTAGTGTGCCCCGGCACACTGGTTGAGAAACACTGGGCTACACTACCCTTTCTGAGAGAGAAAAACCCGAGGGAAACAATATCCATGCATTCATTCACCCTCAACCTCTAGCCCCAAAACAGCAAAAATGGGGAAACTTCTTCACTTGGTAGCTGCAGTTAGCTTTTCCTGTTGAGTCTTTTCAGTGACCTGTGTTGGGAATTCCCACACTTAGCTATATTTTTATTGTTATAGAGCAGGTACTATCAGAACAACAAAGCCCATTCTACGAGTTGCAACAGTTCTTCCATGATATTAGTTGTCATTCAAATAGACAACTTGCCAATTTGAATTACAGATACAAATAAAATGATTCCTCTTATCATTAGAAACAATCCACTTCATTAAAGGTGCTAAGAGAGCATAAGCAAAACTGAGCAGATTAATGATAAACATGTTTCTTCTTTTCTTCTTAATCTTTGCAGGGGGTTCCAGGACCCAAGGGGGACAAGGTAAGTTTAGTCACTCAGAACATTGTCTCCAAATGTTTTATGAATGATTTCTGACTGTTGTAGTGAGGATTTTCAATCACGTAAATGAAATCACCATAATGATTAACACTTTGAGCATAACTGCAGTAATTTAGCTTTCCAAAGGCATTTATAAAAACGCTCTTCCATAGCTCCTCAAAGAGACAATTTCTATCTGCATTATAGGGATCTACACTGACCATACAATTCAGTTCAAACTGCATTATTTGGCAGTGTAGATCCAGCCTCAGTAGTATAGTTATTACTTCATAGCAATAACTTAATTAGAGCAGCATCAAGAAAAAGTAAGGAAATAATTGCATTTCCAGGCAGAAAGATAATCCATTCTTACTTTCCTCTTAATGCTCTGTCTAAACTACACTATTGCTGTCTCCTTGACCTATAGTTATTTAATTTCTATAGCTAAAGGTGCATCTACATTGTAGAATGAATGCAATTTGACACCAATTTAACTGCCATTGCAGAAAAATGAAATTACTTTTTTTCCCTTTTTTATAGGGTGATCAAGGAGACATTGGCCCACGGGTAAGTGTTATTAATTAGGAAAATTTGGAACTCACATGAATATTTAGTAGTACTGAGCACAGAATACAAGTATCTATGTGAATATGGGGAAAATGAGAAATGAAACTTATATGCATAAATCATAACTTTGTAAAATCCAACCCTTTTTCCAAAGATCATTTTTTGAAGAAAATATTTAAAATAATAGTAAAAATAGATGAGTAGATTTATTTATTTATTTACTTATTATTTCAATTTGCTAAACCGCCCTTCCCGAGGCTCAGGGCAGTTTCCAAGCATATAAAACACATCAAGATAAAACATCCTAAAAACAATCTAAAATACCATAAACAATCATGGTCAATTACAGACACATCAAATCGGATAAAAACACACTAATCAGAACAAGACATGTATTTCATCCAAAGGTGGCTTAGGCAGCAATCCTAAGTTGGAGGTGATTGCACTGTTGACTCCTTAATTCCTTTCTTCAACTGTAGTCAAATTTAAGTCTATGGAACTGCATTTGATAATATTCACCTTAATTCTTCTCTCTCCATCCACTCTTTCCTTCCTTTCTCTGGAGCCTGTCTTTGTGTTAATTTACAGGGCTTTTTAATGATGTACAGTGATGTTACTTTAAAAAATAACTATTATGTATATGAGAATCAAAATGTATATAAATGGATAATTCTAAGGCACAGAAGAAACATCAAGCAATGACAACATTGATTATGATTTCATTTAATCTTTTCTTTTCTTGGTATTTACCCATTGAGATTATTGCTTCATTTAACTATAAAACAATGCAATAAATTTTTCCTAAAGCAGTATAAAACTTGCATATTGACATTTGAATTCTGACTGATTTTTATTGAGTGTAATTTTACTGGACTGGGATTGAGATCAATAGAATGAGATACATGTTTCTGCCTATAGTGAACAAAAACATCTATTTTTAATTATTTCTAGTTTAAACTTTATTTGTTTCCCCAGCTACCCCATTCTACAGGCATTTGCAATCAGTGTTATTATGTCTTTTGTATATATGTATATGAGAAACAAGCACTGGGAGATACACTATCCTAATGGGTTTTGTAAAATAAAAAAAATTATGAGGCATTTCGAAAATTACTTCAAAGTATACTGCTTTTAATCCTGACAGCAATGAAGTAATAGATCACATATTAGTTGATAAATAGGGCCAGAACCTCTGTCATAACAACTCTGGGTTTTAAAAACTGGGAGGTGGGAGAGAGAGATTTAAAATTCATTTGGGGAAATATAAATAAGCTGGGCAGGTTTGTTCAGTTGAGTGTAGACTTCTGGTAGAAATCTGAAGACCTAAAATTTAATTTACAGGTTGAGTCTCCTTATCTGGAACTGAAACCCTTGGCCACCAGCTGCCCACTTCTGCTTTTGGGAAGGGGGCTGATTCCCACTGCATTTTGGGGTGGGGGGAAGGAAGAAGACTCAACTTACATAAGGCTCCATGCAAAAGCAGATATCCCAGGAACTTCTGTACTCATCTTCTGTCCAGCCAAATGCTGCACATGGTGGGGTGATTGCCTTGGAAATGGTTATGATCGTGAGCACACTACCTCTTTGGCCCCCACCTACATCCAGCCCAGAGAGAATAAAAAAGACTCACAGATGTAAGAGGAAAATTGTGTGCAGACAGCCAGGGAAATGCCTGATATGTAAGCTTTTCCCAGGCTTTGTGTAAGTGGAGAGTGGAGTCCTCTTCCCCATGTCCCACATTTCCCAAAATCAGGAGAATATCAGAATTCTGGATTTGGACTATCCCTTGACATTGGGCCTGGGAAAACAGTTACATCAGTTCAAAAATACAACCAGCTGCCAGTAGTATACACACTGTCAACTCATGTTTCCTGGGCTCAGGTGGCCTGGAAAAACAAGACGACAGTCACCTCTCAACCCATTTTCAGCAGTCTCTGCCTGCAACACATGTCCTGTCTCTTAGCTGCATGCAGTGACTTTGGCCAAAGTGATAGGGTCCTCTGAGAAAGGAGGGGGATCCCTTCTCTCCACTTTCCCTTGGCACCCCATTATCCCAGCCAAAGTCACTGCACGCAACGTCCAATAGGCAGGACCCATGTCATGGCCAATGCCTGCCGCAACATGTGGGGTGGAGGACAGGAAGCATGGCTATGCAGTGGTGCTGAACCACTGGGCAGTGGGAACTCCTTCCCACTTCTGCAGCAGCTGGGGGACTTCCTATATGGCCAATACCCAGGACTGATTCTGCATAGGACATGCCAGATTGGCCCTGGAATATCGGTCAGTATGAATATAGGCTCGGTGAACTGCCCTACCTTCTTTTGAATTTAGGAAAAGATTTATGTGATAGAGGTACTGGCTCCAACCAGATTGTCTAGAACAGTGGTTCTCAACCTGTGGGTCCCCAGATGTTTTGGCCCCCAACTCCCAGAAATCCTAACAGCTGGTAAACTGGCTGGGATTTCTGGGTGTTATAGGCCAAAACACCTGGGCACCCACAGATTGAAAACCACTGGTGTAGAATATAAGAAATTCAAGATTTCACAGCTTAGTACTCGCAAAAAATAATTCAGAAACAGTCATTCCCAGTTTAACGTGTTTAACTCAAAGGATTTACATACTACATACATTTGCTCTGATTGATTTCAAGAACATTTTGGTTATATCATTTATAAGGTTATGGGGTGGACTCCATTGAATAAATATTGTCCTTTCTGTGATCACTTTAATTCAACATAATTTTGAGGGAAATGGACAAATATAGATATCTATTATGCAGTTCTGACACAGACTACTGTGAAATATTTTCTCACAATCATCAGAAGAGCATCTCTTTTTATATCATGGTACTACTGTTGCAATACCCTGTCTAAATTATATCTGAAAGCACATCATAAAAGAAGTTTCAGAGGCTTTTGGCAATCCTACAATGATGATCCACAAAGTGCCCAATTAGGAAATTTTGTGGAAGTTTATGGAGAAGTCCATTTCAGTGTAAGATCATGAGACAAGATCATACATGAATTAAGAGTAACAAAAGGAGTTTCGCGATTGGTGGCACCTGATCTCTCCACTATATGTCAAACATTAACAGTAGAATTTTGATTATCAGGAAAGTGAATTTCTAATTAAGGGAAATAATGCAAGCAGTTCCCAGATGTTGTGAATTTTTACATTAAAATGGCTTGCATTGTGAAATACTAATATTGTCCAATGTCTACAGTTTTTTAAATGTGTTGAATCCCTTGAGAAAATGAAGAATTGGTTGTTCAGCAAATTATAGTGACAACAATTTGATTCTCTCTCCTCTGTTTCTCTTTCACACACATACTCATTTATGTCTGGATTTTGGGGACATTTCTTTGGCGCCTTAGTCCTCCTATTCTCTCTTCTAGTCCCAGGGACATTTTTCCTGTGTCACCATCTGGCCTGAATTATTTTTACTTCTTGAAATTGGGCAGTATTTTAGTCTCAGCAGAAGATTTTATTTCCTAAAGTTTGTTTCCTGGCTTAAAGTGGAAAGATGCTTCATTTCAGATTTTAGGTAGTGACAGTAAAGGGGCAATCGTTAACAGCTGTTAATGCTCTTGAAAGAACTAGTTTTCTAAAGATTGCTTTTGGAGAAATGGGTAATCATTTAATTTTTTAAAAGGCATTCCATAATTTTCTCTGAGCACACCATGACGTGAATGTGCTAGTAATGGAGGAGTTCATCTGTTCTGTTTAATCAAACTTCGTTGTGAAAAATTATTGTGCCAAAGCTTCCCAGTGCAATATTATAGCTAGAAAATTTCAGTGCCAATTTTCCTTCTTTTTCTTTAAACTAAAGTAGTGATGTTTAGATTGGGCCAGAACATTTTTCATGTTCATTCATGGAAGTCAAGTGAAAACAAAAATACTTGGGTTTATCAATGAACAAAGGGACTATCTGTTGTTTTTTCCAATAATATGTTTTATTGATGCTGACAATAAAGAAAGGCTGGACTGGATTGGGACAAAGGATTTAAAGATTTTGCTAGTACAGACAATATCTTCTTACAATCTCATTCTCTAAATGAGAATTTAGAGAAGCAAATTTTATTGGATTGAATGTAGACTGTTTCAGTCTTCAAGTGTTCAAATAGAGCTTAAGAAGATATTAATATTCCAATCTGAAAATCTGTTTTGATATAACTGCTAGCAAAAAGGTAGCACTATCTGTCTTATCTATGGAACTTAATTCTTTCTAAAACATACACAATTTGTATGAAAATGGATTTGTTCAGAGCTTGGAATCATTACTTTGTGGACTACAGTCCCTAAAAGGTAAACTTCAAGTTTAGACAGAAAAGTGTTACTATTTATTTTCAGAACTTTGGTGAGTGTCAAAATCCATCTTGTTGCTGACTATATAAAATTATGTCTCTACATACAATCATGGAAAAGTAAGAATGAATAATACATGTAAGACTCATGATTACAAGTACCAGTATTCAGCAAGTATACTTAAGAAAAGTGCAGTACACTTAATGAAAGTGCAGGAAATTGGAATATTATACAACTTAAGTATAAAATCCAATAAAATGTCATTGTTGCCTATATGTAAAATCAAATTGAAATAATTGTAGCTGATACTTACTAGGAAATAAAAGATGTCTATACTGTTGATTAAAACCCTGTTAAAATAGAACTCTGAAATGTTTGTAACCTCAAACCATGTATTTCTAACAAGTGAACAATGTGTCAAGCACTCTTTACTAATGAGATGCCTCCATCCACCAATCTAGACTAAAGCAGATGTTGACATCACCATGTTAGTTTTGGTCAGAACTCAATGAAACTCAAGGCAGGGTTTGAAATGCTGCCAAGTGCAACTGTCAAAGTAGATAGAAGTGAAGTGTGGAAAGAGGCCAAATCTGACATGTTAATTCACCCAATTCAATTACTTAATTCATAGCCATTGTGTTTGTCCTGGTGGAGCCTTGAGTACACACATTGTTTCTCAATTGATTCACAAATAGACAGACTTTAGAGAGAGGTAGGCTGATAGATACATAGAGGTAGATAGATAAGACACACAGTGTCTTTTTGCTACGGTAGCAGTTATATCAAAACAGATTTTCAGATTGGAATATTAATATCTTCTTAAACTCTATTTGAACATTTGAAGACTGAAACAGTCTATATTCAATCCAATAAAATTTGCCTCCATATAGTATTTAGAGAATGAGGTTGTAAGAATATATCGTCTGTACTGCATATATCTCAAGCTGCTTGTCCCTTTATAGATATCCTCAACCAATTCTGTGCAAGCAATTGACAATTTTTCCATGGCAGTACATATGATGATGTCATCTTTATATCAAAAGAAAGCAGCAGTGCTCTGGGTGCAAAATGCTATGCTTCTGCTTCATGTTCTATATCTAGCTTGTTAGGGCTTGATGGCTGAATTACTTAACTCCAAGTGAATCATATTTCATTCAGTAGTAATGACTTTTAAGTGAAGGGATATAGGATGGCAACCAAGCTGTACATGTACAGGGAGGGGGTACCTTTAACTTCTGATACAGGTTACAATAAGACATACAAATTAGAGTTACTTTAATCTCCTTCATTTTCCTTCTATTTCATAGGGAGAGCATTCAAGAAAGCCTCCATGACCATATACAGATATCATTTCCTTTCTCATCCATCAAGCAGATGCATTTGGTTCACTTGGCTGTCATACATTAGCCTTTTCCAAAAGAGCTGGCTGGCATATCTGCCAAGCTGGCATTTGTCTATATTTAAGCCACTTACAACTATGTACAGTAACTCAAGTTACACTATTTTAGACTTTATCATACTTGGATATAAATGAGCTTTACTGCAGCTGACAGCCTGTGATTGGTTGTAGAATTTAGCTCAGATCTCAGGTGCAAATAGCATGCAGTCCAAGTCTGTGCATCATTACGCCAGTGTAAGTTTGACTGTTTGGTGGAGGTTAGTTGCTATGAAGTATGTTTATCATTCTATCTTCAAATAGTTAAACATTCAGGTCATATTCTGGTTTCTAATATGAAACAAGTATCAAGCTGAGCTTCTTGTAGCTTTATTTCATAATTGTGTGTGTATTGTACATATGCATGCACAGGAATATATGCATATATTGTATTATTTATTTACTGTATTTATACCCCACTCTTCTCAACCCCGAAGGGGACTCAGAGCGGCTTACAGATTATGGCAACATTCAATGCCGCAACATACAACAAATAATAAATATAACATATCATATTATAAAACAATTAAAACATATAAATGCAATAAAACCTATCAAAACAGAGTTTTAACAGAGCAGATATTCCATCAGGGGAAGAATGAGATGCCAAACCAGGGTGGCAGTGTTCATTCAAGAGAGGGCTCAGGTGAATGAATCAAGGGCCATGGCTGGAAGAAACAAATGTTATCTCTGTGCTGACCCAAGGATGCTGAAATGGAAGCCAGTCAAGATAGAATCTGGCAGCACCAAGCAATCTCCAGAAGCTGAGTGAGTCCCTATAAGCTGGGCCAGAGGCAGCAAGGGAAACAAACACTGCCCCTTCCCTCAAAGCCCCTGGTGATGGTGTTTTCACTTCTTGCTTAGGCCTGAGGCCCCGCAGACGTGGTTCTTTTTATGCCCCAGCCTCTGAGGCAAGAAGGTGTTGTTGCTAGACTTGAGATGCAGAGTCAGGGCCTCAGTTCTGCCAAGAGTGAGTCCACAGGAGCTGAGCCAGAGGCAACAAGAGAAACAAACACTGCCCCTTCCCTCAAAGCCCTCGGTGATGGTACCTTCATTTCTTGGTTAGGTCTTGTACTCAATTGGTGATTTTCCGAATCACCTTCCCTTTAGTCCTAGGTTATGAAGATCCTTTGGATACTGAGAAAATAGCCACATCTATCTAGAAATGTCCTCTAACTAGAAGTACACATTACGAGGCTGTGTTTATAGAGGATACCCGGAGCTGCCCACTTCCCTTTCTCATTATCACTCTTCTGCTGTTGAAACAAGTCTGTGGATATCTCATTCAAAGGTCTCAAAAGTGCCATACTACTGGAATTGTAGAAGTGGCTTGACACCATAAGTTCTGATGATTTCCAGAGAGCTGATATTTGATATTAGGTTTACCAAACATACTAGAACAGTAGGAAAAAGTATTATTTCAATGTCTACTGGAAATGGAGAATGTATAAACATACCCACAAATTGTTATGGTAACTGAGGCAGTGGGTTGTGTTAGTTGCTGATGGTCAAATATTATAAAATCACAATTACTAGAGGAAAGTAATACGTGGCATCCTTTGAAGAAGTTGCATAAAATTTCTTAAACTGCAACATATGAAAACATGGAATGAATAACATGTCCTTAATTTTATTTTTGTAGTATTGACATTTTGGCTGTGTTGAATCAGTTAGAACTGTGTCTGATTACACTTATCTTGAATGTAATTATGTCAGTTTTTTATTGGTCCTGACTATTTTTTCCTTTGATACCAATTTGTTTTATACTGGAGTCCCTCTGATATAATACTGAATGAATGTTTTTACCATTTTTCAAAATCTTCATAACATTTGTTTTGACCTCTTTGTCTTTCCTGCCACACACTGACTAGATGGCTTTTCCTCGCCTCAGTCATGGATTTCTCTCTGACCAGCATATATTTAGTCGACGTATCCTTAAGGTAGAACCGCTTTTAATCTTCTGGCTTGCTGTGGTTTTTTGTGAAGTTGTTTTTTCCCCATTTTAATTCCCTAATTTGAGATTTGATCACTCCTCTTTCACTCCTTTGTACTCTTCTGTTGTTTTATATTCTTTAAAAAGTGTTTTATATTAAAATCAAAACAATCGCCATGCAATGACAACCAAAATCCGAATAATTTCCCATTTAAACAGCAACAAAGCATTCACAGGAAATTATTAGTCCATCCAACAATTGGAAAGTATTAACTCAGGGAGTATCTACACTGTAGAATTAATACAGTTTGACACCCACCCCACCCCCCACCCCCACCCCGCCTTCCCTGCTATGGCTCAATTTTATAGACTTCACTGTTTAGTGAGACACCAGCACTGTGTGGCAGAGAATGCAAATGGCCTTATAAAACTACAACTCCTGTGACTCCATAGCATCAAGCCATGCTTGTTAAATTGGTGTCAAACTGCATTAATCGTCCAGTGTAGCTACACCCTCAGTTAACTTGAAACCATTCTGTCATCATGTTTACAGAATACAGCATTTTTTCCTGAAAGCAGATCTCTCGTTTCAGAATCAGTTTCCTGAAGATAAAGCATTATAAGTCTAATTTGTTAGTGACACCTTTTGCATCCTGCCAGCAATGATAATAAACAATTCTGCCTGAAAATGTTAATTGAAAAATAGCTTCATATTTTTCTATAGGTCCAATATTTCTTCATACTTTGAAACATGGGACCCTGAGACTTGTGATCATAAAAAGCAAACATAAAGTGTACCACTTGAGATTGCAAATTGCGAGTTATATGAACACATACCAAAGAAATCATTGTGCCTGGAATTCTGACAGATCAAGGATGAGACAAGGTTAAATTCTTCCCCCCTTATATCTGGTTTTGTATATGTCGTTGCATCATTTGTGTCACTACCTGCAGTGTTCAGTGGGAGAGTCTCAGTGCAGCTTTGATATCTCCGTCACTGTGCATGAGAACTGGGCCCTATTCTTTCTTCCTTAGGGCCCTTCTATGCTGGCACTGATTGCATTTACCATAGAACCTGGCCTCAAACTGCTTTGCAGGGTTTTTTTTCCCTTTGGAGATGCTTATCAGTGGACCAGAAGTATATGGGGTGAAAAAAGGGAGAGTGACAGTTAATAGCAGATGTCATTAATTCCTTCTCCCAGGAAGTTGATCAATCCTTTGCTTCCCAGCCATGTCCTTGGGGCATTTTTTTGGCAGCCCCTTCACCTCTGGAATTCTTTATTACGCTTCAGCAGCAATGGGTCTCTACAATGCACCCCACATTTTGCAGGACTGATTTTGCCTTGGGTCTGGGCTACAGTGTCATCTGCTGCAGTATGTTTTTTGGCTGGACTTGGACTTTTCTGAGACTTTTTAATGCATTGTATACCCTTGGATGTGTCTATAGTACACATTGGCGGCGTGCATTTTGTGGCCGCCATAGCTTCAAATCGTCTCGAAGCCTCACTATAGTATTAATGTAGATGGAGCCTTAGTGTTTTGGAAGTATCACTCCTCTGCCCTAATCACTTTCTGCAATCTTTAAAACTCTGTGGGTAAGTGGTCTATTTTTCACAGTTTGTGCTTGTCATGTGCCTTCAAGTCGTTTTCAACTTATGGCAATCCTACTATGGGGTTTGCTTAATAAAATTTGTTCAGAAGAGTTTGCCATTGTTTTCCTCTGAGGTTGAAAGAGTGTGATTTGCCTAAGGTTACCCAGTGGGTTCCTATATTTGAGCAGGAGTTTGAACCCTGGTCTCCAGAATTCTAGTCCAACATACAAACCACACTAGCTGGCTGTATAAATGGTCTTTATAAATGTCTTATTTACTTTCTGAACTATATTTCTGACTTTACCTTAGCTATTTACCATACTCTTTTGTTAATAGCATAGCCTCTTGAACCAAGGAATATTCCCATCACATTTTGCAATCTAGATTGACATGTTCTGAATTTTGTGTGTAGTATATAACATTGAGAGAATCCACGCACACAAGAATTTCAGCCAACAGAATGTCTCAAGATTTAAAAGCACAATACTATTCTTTTATTAGCATTGTGGCTTTAGTCTATGCGTTTAATTAACATTGCAAGTGGGATATTCATGAAATAATAGATCTTAAAATAATATTCTACATTTAATAGAATCTAAGTCAATTATTTTATTTTATAGTACTGCAATTTTTCAATAGCATTTTCTGAATTGGGACTTCACACATATGTCATATGGGATTCACAGTTAAGGTCATGATTTATAACAGGATGACATTAAGTTCAAGTCTGTTGCTGTAGGGTAGAAAATGTTTTCTGATCCATCCATTATGCGGGATGAGCTTGGTGTGATTTCCAAGCCTAAATGCTACTTTTTTACAATAGCTTATAATCCAGGCTATGATGATTGACAGCTATGGCCATCCAAATGTTTAGCCAGAGACATGGTGAGGCAAATGTTCTCTGCTCCACAAGCAAGACGCAATGCATCAGACTCAGAATAAAAATATTTTCATGTGATTGTGATAAAAATGCCTAAGCACTTTATACATGAAACAAATGTAGATGTAGCATCATCTTTCAGATAGACTGTTTGGTTCTGCTGTGTTGTAGGCTGTTTTAGCAGCTTCGCTACATTTCAAACATAGCTTGCCATTTAAAGACTAGAGAGGAAATGAAGGACTCCATGAGGGACACATCACTAGTTAGATAAGGCCCTGGATTGTGGCCACATGACCAGTGCATCCATTATGAATTCAGAAGGGTTTGCCATTGTTTTCCTGTTTATTGTACAGCCATTGTCGTGCCTCTTCTTTTTTATTCACCAGGTTTTGTCAATAAACTTGCAGGTGCCATGAGCATGGTGTGTGACGTATGCTGACATTACAGTTTTGTGTGTACAGTTGCTGTGATATCCAAACCCTTTCTCCTTTAAAGGCAATGCTTTGCAGTTTCTGCCAAGATTATATTATTAGTTTGGAAAATTCTCAACCATCCACTAGCTGTGTTATCTTAGAGAGACATAGTTATGGTCTAATGCTTAGGACTGTGGTCCTCTGGATGTTGTGGAGTTGCAACTCCCGTCAGTCCTATCCAATGTACACCATAGAAGGGCTACAGTCCAGAATGATCTAATGTGCTGCAAATTGCCCTGGTGGGAAAGCCCAAGATGCAGAAGTATTGCTTGAAGCCAGCCGGTCAGGATTCATCAAGCACTTTGATGGGAGATTACCAGGAAGCCTTAGTGTCCATGAAAGGAAAACAAAGGTATAATACATACATATCAAGACCTTCCCTATGCTAAAACATGTTGAGATATATAGGTCAAAATAAACCAGTTATGCTACCTAAGATTTTACACTTTGGGATATTTTTGAAAAACGCTTTCTTCTATAAACTGAAACAAAGCATCCAATTTTGCATTTGTTGGAGTTAATCCCTCTTTATGGTTTTGAAAATAAAGAATTTACATTTCTTGAACATAAATTTCTCTTAAATCTAGGTATGTGTATGTGATTGTAAATTTAGTCCAACAGCCATGATTCAGACCCATTCTTTCTTTACAGTAGTAATGTGGAATTCTAAAGAATCAGAGACCGTTAAAATAACCTATTTCTCATTGGAAGAAGTGAGACCTTTCCACTTATCTAAGAATCCTTCCTAAAACTAAGTCAGAGTGGAACCTAATATTCCTGGAAAGAAAACAACAGAATACTATCTTTTTATAGCAGTGTTTCCCAAACTTTGATCCCACAGATATTTGGGACATCCAACTCCCAGAATTTCTGGACATTGGCAACAGTGACAGGACCTTCTGGGAGTTGAAGTCCAAAACATCAGGAAGACTCAAGTTTGGGTAACGCTGTTCTGTAGTATAAATGCTTGCAAAATGGTCACTGAGAGAATAAAAGGACATATCACCTTTATCTAACATTAGATATTATAGTCAAATACATGTATTTAGTACTAGGAGATCTCATAGTACAAAAAGACTGTTGTTCAATTTTATTGTTGTAACTCAAAACATAACCAATTCCTCTACCTTGCTTCCTGCTGCCTTTCCCAGTTTCAGAACTAGTCTATCCATTTGTGATGAATGTTCTTTTCCTGCTGTAATTTGTTTCTTTAAACTTCTTGTAGGGAGATCCAGGTAAAGATGGTGCTGCAGGCCCACCAGGTCCTCCTGGACAGCCGGGTACAAGAGGGCCCCCTGGAGACACAGGCAAAGACGGCCCAAAGGGTCCCCCAGGCCTTCCTGTAAGGCATAGTGAACAGCAGAGAAAGCTGTCTGTAAACTAAATGCATGCTTTGGAAGGAGGAGTGATAATCTCTCCATGGTGAATGCATCTCTGAGTTGACCTATATTGTATGAAGGAGCTAATGGAAGGAAAGCTAAAAGTGAGGAGAAAACTGGGTTGTTTTAGGTTTTCTGGGCTGTATGGCCATGCTAGAAGCATTCTCTCCTGGCATTTCTCCTGCATCTATGGCAGGCATCCTCAGAGGTTGTGAGAGGAAAACTCATCCATAAGTCCCTTGAAACCAGAAGTATAACTCACCAGAAGTATAACTCACTTTATAGCAGCCTGCTTTAAAATAGTATCTTGCGCTCTGTGATTAATTTGCTCTATAACTTTGTCTGTCGCTTGTAGTTTCTGGCCATAGAGCAGGCTTTAGATCTCATGAAGATTTAAGTTCTCCAGTTTTCATAACTGATGGTTATTCGGCTCTGTTGACGAATGAGAAGAATAGCACATAGTACAGGAATTAATTATCACTGTCTGGGGGGGGGGGTCCAGTTTTAGTGTTCAATCTAAGTCCAGTTGCCCTAGATATATAAATGCACACTATATTTATGTGTGTGTTCACTAAGTTGATTGACAACACTAGTCAGAATTACTCTCCAGATCAATGGAATAGGCTAGTCTTGTTACAAAAAACAAGCATTTGTTTGTTTCTTTTATTAATGCCATAAGCTTCCTTTAGTGCTGTACTTTTAAGGAAGCATTCGAAAAAGTGAATTTAGGAAGATGTTCATTGGAGAATTTTGTTTTATCAATTTACATTTAACTTTATTTAGGGAGAGAAGGGAGAGACTGGAGAAGCTGGCATCATGGTTAGTATACAATCTATGACCACTCAGATAATTGATTTTGACGCATTAAGTAGGAGATGCTTACCTACGTAATCTTGCTAAGATGTGAGGGCCTTTTCTTCATTTCTATGTCCTGTCCAGCTTGCCTGCAATAACTTTAAGCAACGGCTTTCTTTGACTCTAGCTTTGATTCCTAATCACTAATCACTACCCATTTTTGTATTGTGTACGTCTTTTTTGTTATTAGTTTGAGAGTCTCATTTACAGACACATCTCACTCAGACCACAATGTATCCTGCATATCAAAGCATGTTTCCTGTTTCTCAATTCAGCTTGTCCCTTCTGCTCACTGAAAGGCTGGGAGTTTAAATCTTTCTCTTCTTGATTGAACAGCACAAGGAATTCTGTTAATTGTGAGCCTCAATATTTTCTGCCTTCTTGAAGCTGTTCCCAAATTTTTACTGTATTTAGCACTCTCAACACTGATTTTTCATTTTTATCAAATTCCAGGTGGGAATCTAGTTGGAGTCCTAGCTAATGCTGCAGTTTTGTAATTTTGGTCATATCCCGTACCAGAATTCTGCAGTGTTTGACACTGCCTGTAAGGCTGCTGAAACTGAAACCTACAACAGGTAGATAGAGAGTTCTGCTTATTAGAAACCTTTATTAAGAGAGTCATGGGTGACACAGCTAAAATCAATGAACATATAAATCCTCAAGTAGAAGAAGTAGGAAGATATCTCCTGCCATGTGCTGAAGTCAGTTTAGAGCAAATAAGAAACCCCATCTTATGTAGAACAACACTTTAGGGCCACTTCAAATATGTATTGATGCATGAATTATGGAGGAGTGGTCCCCAAAAGAAGAAGTAAGAACGTTGGAAAAGAAGCCTCATTGCCTCTTTATATATTCTTTGCCATTTCATTAAAAACAGAGGGACTTGTATTAGTCGTGTTCCATGAATTTTAGTAGGATTTTGCCATAATTACTCTTAACTGGATTGTGAGCATTCTCTTTATTCCATATTGTTTTTTGCATGTGTGTGAGTTGACATTTTAATTGGATGTTTAATTAGAGTAGTTTCATACTGATTTATTACAGTTCTAACTGTATCATTGAGTTTCGTTGCTTTGTGTGTTCATTTTTAACAGTAACTCATTGATAAAATAATATTTCCAATTTCCTTCTAGTGAAGTTATTAATTATTCTACCATTTTCTCTCTTCTCTTTCTTTTTTCTTGTGTCCTCCAATGTAATGTTTGGGTTCTCATTATGGGACATTCTGTCATGGATGTGTTGCCAGTCAACAAGTTGCAAAAAGACAGCTGGTACTTCATTGTAGCTTGCAAATTTCTGTCCTGGTATGCCCCAGGGAGACTCTGATATTCACTTAGTATTTTAACACCATTTTAGTATGTGTCAAACATGAGATCACTTAATCTTCAATAGACTGGATGGCAAAACCTAACAGTTTCCAGTAGAACTGGGTATATGGGGCTGGCAGAGGACAGCCGATGCTGCTGACAAAAACAACCATCATGCTTTATCTAAGCTCTGGCATGGAAGTCAGTCATCTGAACTGGTTGGTTTACAGGGAATGGGGTTTAGGAGCTTGTGATAGAAGGACACTCTCCTTTCCTATCCAATCCTCAAATTATTTCTCAAGAACTTGCTAATTCCCTTGAATCAGCATTAAGTTTGTCCAATATCTGGATCCTTCCTGTTTCTAGGCTGTACTGTGTATGGTGTACCAGAGCTTGAAAAGTTACTCTTGGGATGGGCTGACCCATAATTTACTAGTAAACAAGTTAGTTGCCATGTTGACTGATAGTCTTGTTGTTCAAAAAAGTATATTTCTCAAGAGCTAGTTGCACCAGTATCGTGCCCATGTTAACTTATTACTTGTATTAGTAAGGTACTTGCCCATCTACACCAACCCTTCTCCATGTTGCAGACATAAGTAGTTAATCACCATTGTTGTAAAACAAGATTAAAGTTGAATTTCAACATCTAGTGCATAAAAAAGTCATTTGTGTGTTGTGAAGTTATTCTTCATCTGTTTATCCTTGAGTACTCATAACTGACCTCAGTAGAAATATGTGCTTGAGAACAGCAATCTGTAAGACTTAATCACTGTTATGACATGTGAACACAAACTGAATCAGTTGTTAGTGAAAGCCTTAGAAATTTGGTTTACAAGTATGTTGAAAGACAGATAGTATGATCCATTTAGAAAGAGTGTTTCCATTTTTGTTCATTGTAAAAATGTTTCATTATGGCTATTTTTGCTTATTGTATATAATATGCTTTGCCTGTTTATTTTAAAGGGTGAGCCTGGTGCCCCAGGAGAAAAAGTAAGTTTTTATTTTTCTCAGAATCATCTTCCCAGCCCTTCTATTGGACAGAGTGGGGCAGATGACTCTGTACAAGCTCCTCTAACAATTCCTCTTGAGACATTCCTCTGCAATGTATTCCTTTGGGGAAACTGCAAGACATGCAACAGCAGTGTGACTTGCTTTTTACTGTTCTGATCTGGTCTGCTAGACTGGTCTGATCTTCTTGCAGCACATCATAGTTTGTACTTTTGAGAATGTTTCCTCACTCAGAGAGCATGACAGAAGACCAATTGGCTGTGCTGGCTATGGCTGTTGGTTCTTGCAATCTGATAACATCATGGTCCAATCTACATTACAGAATTGTAGTGCTATTCTTCTACTTTAACTTCCATGGTTCCATCCTGGTGGAACTTTTCTAATTTTCTTGGAGATTTATCTGTGACTTATTGAAATCTAAATTAGGCCCCATCAACACTGTTCCTAATAGAGTTTCAAACTGCATTATATGCTCAGTGTAGACTCATACAATGTAATTCAGCACAGTCCATATAAAGTAGTTTCATTATGCCTTAATTATATAAGAAGCATATTTTTACACATTATTTCTGGAAGACGATGAAGACAGGGGACAGAGACACAGAGAAGAGAAAAGGCGTGCTTTTTTTGGACTACATTAGAAAGTTAGATATTGTTGCACTTAAAGGCTAAAATCCACCTCTGTACTTAACACACACTCCAGTCCAAGGTAAAATAGCAAAGCAGTTTATTGAATAATATATATGAGAAGCAATTCAGCAAAATAGTATAAAAACCAAAGTCCAAATTTCAGGGATAATCCACAGAAATAAAAGTACAGGAGTAGCATCAAAAAGCATGAACACACAAGCAGAATAAATCCAAAACATGACATTCAGGAACAGCCCTCAAAACTTGGAATCATGAGACATGAACAAAAGGAAGCATGAAACATTGAACTGCAAATCCCTTGACTTGAACATAGATCTTTACTCATCACCAACATTGCCTGGACCAACAGGCCCATCTGCTGGGCTAGCTAATATATGTTGGTGGAATGTAAATCTCCTATCTAACTCCTCATTACACTGTCCATCTGGAATTTTATTTTCATTCTCTGATCTCAGATCTGCTCCTGACCTTGTTTCCCTAGCGAACCGCCTTTCAGGAATGTGGCCTTCAAACACAGACCACTCATTTTCAGGCTTAAAATCTTTTTCTGGCTTGTAGACCCAGAATCCCCAGTGTCATCAGAATTTCCAGGCCAAGAATCCCCAGAGAGATCAGGTGCAGGCACAATCAAAGGCTGAACTACAACAGATATCTTTTTGTAATCATAAAGTAACTTGAGGCCAAGTTACTTTAGTATTACTGTGTACTATAAATTACTGTGCACTATTATACCATTGAAACGCGGCTGTGGAATTTCAGAAATATATTTAAGGAATTAGAAGAATATAGT
The DNA here is from genome assembly GCA_030556195.1 of Anolis apletophallus. NCBI lineage: Eukaryota > Metazoa > Chordata > Lepidosauria > Squamata > Anolidae > Anolis > Anolis apletophallus. Next base: position 75,549,269 of record JARBWK010000001.1, read on the forward strand.
TAAGTTCCTTACAAAGTAATCAAAGTCTTCTTGTCAGATACACACTGTAGACAAATTTCTCTCTCAATCTACCCCTGCCTTTTAACAATTAAAAATAGATGGAAGATAGGTTCCTATTCTGGGAACTTCAGTGCCTCACCAAATTACAAACCCCAGTATTCTATGGGTTCTGTCATGGCACCTGAAGTGGAATCATAGTGTTTTAATTGTGCAGTAGAAAGAGCCCCCTTGTAAACAGTACTAACCGTTCATATATGTATGTACTATTTAATCAGGGTGATGCTGGAATCCCAGGAGAATCAGGGGTCCAAGGGCCAAAGGTAAGCTCCGTTCCATTATCTGAGAATTCCATTTTGTGTGTTTTTTCCCATTTAGAGGTGGATGGAAGTAAAAGATTGGCAGGCAGGACCAGTACAGTATTGTTGTTGAAGAGCATAAGAAATATTCATTTGGAACAAAAAAGCAACAAAATCCATAAAATAAGATGGTACACACACTCATCCTATACATATTAAGTAAACAATAGCCATATAGTGGGGTGCTATATGATTTACGAGCTGTCATATAGTAAGACCATCTACAACCACATCAGACTAATTTAATTTACATTATCATTAACATGAATCACAAACTTATTATTTTGTTAATTTATTTAAGATACTTTTGTATCAACTCTCAGCTCACAATGATCCCAGGGCAATGAACAAACAAAAATGATTAAAGAAATACAAATCAAGATACTTCTTTAAAACTGCTTAAAACAATCCCAAAACCCAAATTTGAAACAGTTAAAATAGAGCAATTTCAAGCATTGAAGACTATGTGGAACAGATCTGTTTTGGCTGTCCATTGGAAGCTTAAAAGAGACAAGTCCAGTCTAACTTCTTGTGTAGGGAGTGCCACGGTCGAGGCACTGCTACAGAGGAAGCCTTGTTACATATACTCATCAATCTAACTTAATGAAGGAATGTGCAACAGGTTCAAATGGAAGGAAGTGGTCTTTCAGATATGATGGCCAAAAGTTTGCAGCTTGAATTGAACATAGACATAAACTAGAACTTATTACAGTTCTTGCAGGGCCAGTCTTATATAGTCTCTCCAGTGCACATCTGACGCCAGTCCTTTACTTCATCCAGACAACAGATCAGGACTTCCACTGCCTCTTTGGAATCAATTGTAAAGGAAAGATAGCACTGGTATCATCAGCATACTGATGGCATAATAGCCCAAAACCACAATTAACCCTACCCAGTAGCTTCCTATACCTGTAAAAAAAAAAGCACATGGACAGTATTGACCCCCACAACTTAATGTCCCAAAGACTAAGCAACATTCTCACAACAACACACCCTAGGAGTGCTCGGCTGAGAAAGACTGGAACCACCATGAGAAAATGCTCAGGCTTTAATTGTTAGAATAAAATAAAACCTAACCACACGTTGATATTTGTAATGCTTCTATGAAGTACATTAGGTTTTTTATGTTTAATGTCTTGTTTTTCTAACACGTGACCCGAAGCAGCTCAGAACATAGTTCAAAACAAGATGCACCTAAAAAAAACTAATGATTAAAAAACAATTAAGCTACCATTTTCCAACCTCAGCCATTTGAAAAAATGTAAAATCATTTTAAAACTTAACAATAAAGGTACAGCACACATGGCATGTTAAAAGACTCTTCATAGTCAGTTAGATAATAAATGCCTATTCAACTAGAAAGGTAGTTATCTGCAAATAACAACAACAACAAACTTTATTACGGTCCATGGACCCAAATCTGTTAAATAGATAACATAAGGAGTTAACAGATCACTCATATCTGGGGAAATAAATTATACAGTGTTAGGTAATACCCTGGTCAGAGACTAGGCTCTTTCTCAGCCTTGCTGCCACTGCGAGGAACTTTGCCATCATGAGGGTCACCCCGTGGTGCTTGTCCTCCAAAAGATGTCTAACCTTCCCTTGCGGGGAATGGTTAGACAATCAAGTCAGTATTAGGTGTAGGAGTTGGCCTCATTGAGCTGACTAATAGCGGTATTGCAACAAGATGTGATCTAAGTATTCTATTTCATTACCACCACACAGGCATAATCTCTGGGAGTAGGGGATGCCATATAGTCTGCCATTTAGCAGCTCTAATGGAAATGCATTTAGTCACACTTTTGTGAAGAGTCTGCGGTAATTAGACACTGTGAGGTTGTTGAGATATTTGCATAACTTGAATGGCTCAGTGTATGGTAAGTTCAAGGATCTAGGGGAGCATGCTGAATTTAAAGCAGGCTCTGAGCTCTCCCAGATGATGTCCCTCATCTGTTGTTTCAGTGATTCCTGTGCCATTTTGAAACCTAGATGCAGCAAAAGGGATGCTGATAGACCAATTGAGGTCGCTTTCTGAGCGGCCCTTCTTGCCCAAAAGGGTTGAGTGGTTTCGGATGGGCTATACTGTGATAGGCCCATTTTCAATTTGAATACAGTTGTTTTCAGCCAAAGATTCATTTTTGCAGAATCTGCAAGTAGAAAAAGAGCAGAGTACAGGAAAGACTAGTCTATCTTGCTTTAGGATTCCACAGCCTCAAGAAGGCACTCTCCTGTGTCCTCATCAAATATATCTGCTAATGTGTGGGAATGGAGAGACACCATGAGCAAGCTGATATGGGGAAATACCAAGTTATGACTGAGATTCTGTGTAGCCTCAGCTACAATGTCATAACCATATTCTGCCTCGTGATACAATTCTGTAAAACCTCCTCTTAAAATCCAGACAGCCATATCAAGTGAAAGAGTTATGTGGCAAGTAGGACACAAAAGGATGACACATGCAGCCACTTCTTGCCAGTGAGCAGGAGTGGGACAAGCAGAAGCAAGGATCTCTGCAGGATCGTGTTGCAATGTCTTGTCACACTGCAGTTCACTGGAGAGAGGAGACTAGAACATCAATCTTCAGTGGTCCTCTCATTGGCACCATAAAACTCCTCTATTCAGTGCAGCTGCCTGGCTTTTTAGATAGATTTTTGATGGTGGCAGTGTAAATAAATGTAAATGCAAAACAGTTACAAGGTCATAATTGTAAGCCACCTTGGATCTCACTTTGAGAGAAAGACAGGATATAAATTCAGTAAATTAATGTTGTAGCTGCTTAACAAGATCCTTGCCTACATGTTCCCTGTAACTTTGTGCTCCTTTCAATTTTGCATTCATTTCAGGGAGAACAAGGAAGTATTGGGCCCACAGGAGAGAAAGGCATGGATGGGCTGCCAGGGCCAAAGGTATGGATCCCAGTGAATATCAAAATAAAACTGGTGGATTTCCTATTTACAAACTGAGAGCTTCCTGTTACTCCTCTTTCAAACACTACAGGGAAATCAAGGAAGCTTTGGCCCAGTGGGGGAGAGAGGCCCAGGTGGGGTACCAGGGACAAAGGTAAGCAGTGCATGGGAGAAAGGATAGCACGGTTCACCCATGTCCTGCTTAGAAACCATGAGTTTCCATTGCACCTCTCTCAAACGTTTCAGGGAGAACCAGGAAGTATTGGCCCAATGGGAGAAAAAGGTATAGATGGGCTACTTGGGCCAAAGGTAAGTAGCACCTAGAAAACGTAGTAAAACTAATAGTATTCTGATTTAAGATTTTCTGTTCAGTCAATTTTTAAATAGTTTTTTTAACTGAGTGTACATTATAGCATTACAAAGGTGAATATTTCCACTTGGAGCTCCACAGGTTTGGAAGATCTAATTTATCTGTTTCATCTATGGTATCTACTTTAAGACATCAAGTTAAGACATTGTTCTTTTCCTAGGCATTTAAATCTGGATGTAATGGTTTACTTTTGTATTTTGTTGTGTTTTGATTTGCACACCACATCTTTGATTATCATAGTAGGTGATGGATGATATAAAATGTGTTGAATGCAGTAATATGGTTAAGAAATATCTACTACATTTCCTACTTTTTTCTCTGGGGTTTTTCTGATACACCTCTTTCAAACACTGCAGGGAGAACCAGGAAGTATTGGCCCAGTGGGGGAGAAAGGTATAGATGGGCTACCAGGGCCAAAGGTAAGCAGAGCATGGAAAGGTGTGATAAGGTTAGAACATGCCCTGCTTGTACACTGATAGTTGTCCCTTGCAACTCTTTCAAACACTCCAGGGAGAACCAGGAACTGTTGGTCCTATTGGAGAAAAAGGCTTAGATGGGTTACCGGGGCCAAAGGTATGCAGTTCATGATAAAATATCAAAAGGATAGGCAATGTCCTACTTGGAAACTAATAGTTTTCCATTATTCTTCCTTAATGCAACACAGGGCAATCAAGGAAGCATTGGCCCAGTAGGAACGAGAGGTATAGATGGGTTACCAGGGCCAAAGGTAAGCAGAGCATGGAAAGGTGTGTTAAGGTTAGAACATGCCCCGCTTGTACACTGATAGTTGTCCCTTGCAACTCTTTCAAACACTCCAGGGAGAACCAGGAACTGTTGGTCCTATTGGAGAAAAAGGCTTAGATGGGTTACCGGGGGCAAAGGTATGAACTTCATGATAAAATATCAAAATGATAGCCCATGTCCTACTTGGAAACTAATAGTTTTCCATTATTCCTTCTTAATGCAACACAGGGCAATCAAGGAAGCATTGGCCCAGTAGGAACGAGAGGTATAGATGGGCTACCAGGGCCAAAGGTAAGCAGAGCATGGAAAGGTGTCATAAAGTTAGAACATGCCCTGCTCGTACACTGATAGTTGTCTCTTGCACCTCTTTCCAACGCTCTAGGGAGAACCAGGAAATGTTGGTCCTAAGGGAGAAAAGGGCTTAGATGGGTTACCAGGGCCAAAGGTAAGCAATGCATGAGACAGTATCAAAGGAGAGCCCATGTCCTAATTAAAACCTATTAGTTTTTCATTGTACCTCTTTAAAACAACACAGGGCAAGCAAGGAAGCATTGGCGCAGTGGGTGTGAGAGGTATAGAAGGGCTTCAGGGGGCAAAGGTAAGCAATGCATGGGAAAGAAATTTAAGGTCAGTACATGCCCTTAAAGATCATCTGAGAGTTTTCCCTTGCTACTCTTTCAAACAATTCAGGGAGAACCAGGAAGGACTGGCCCAGCAGGAGAAAAAGGCATAGATGGGCTACCAGGGGCAAAGGTAAGCAGCATGTAGGAAAGGATTGTAAGGTTAGCACATAACCCTGCTTCAAAACCAAGCAAATTAATTGGTCCTTTTTCAAACACCACAGGGAAAACGAGGGAGCATGGGCCGAGTGGGACAGAGAGGCCTAGCGGGGTTACCAGGGTCAAAGGTAAGCAGTACATGGGAACTAATAGTAAGTTTAGTCCATGTCCTGCTTAGAAACTGAACATATTCTCTATAATGCTTTCAAATACTCCAGGGAGAACCAGGAAACATTGGCCAAGTGGGAGAACATGGCATGGATGGCCTACCAGGGCCAAGGGTAAGCAGCACATGGGCAACAATAGTAAGTTTATCCCATGCCCTGCTTAGAAACTGAAAATGTTCTCTTGCAACCCTTTCAAATTCTCCAGGGAGAACCAGGAAATGTTGGCCCAGTGGGAGAAAGGGGCATGGATGGGCTACCAGGGCCAAAGGTAAGCAGTGCATGGGAAGGAGCCATAAAGTAAACCTATGCCCTGCTCATAGATTAAGAATTTTCCATTGCCTCTTTTCCAAACATTTCAGGGAGAACCAGGGGTCATTGGCCCAATGGGAGAAAAAGGCATAGATGGGCTTCCTGGGCCAAAGGTAAGCAGTGCATAGAAAAAAGTATTACAATTGCACATGCCCTGCTTATAAACTGAGGGTTGCCTATTGCTTCTGTTAAAACATTTCAGGGAGAACCAAGAAGTAATGGCACGGTGGGAGAGAAATGTATAGATGGGCAACCAGGGCCAAAGGTAAGCAAAGCATGGGAAGTTATTATAAGGTTATAATTAGTCCTCCTTGGGATCTGATTGTTTGCCCATGCAACTATTCAAACACTCCAGGGAGAACCAGGAAGCATTGGCCCAACGGGAGAAAAAGGAATGGATGGGTTACCTGGATCAAAGGTAAGCAGCACATGGGATAGATCACAAATTTAACCCATGTCCTGCTTAAACACTGAGGGTTTGTTGTTGCTTCTCTTCCAAACATTACAGGGAGAACTAGGAAGTGTTGGCCCAATGGGAGAAAGGGGCATTGATGGGCTACCTGGGTCAAAGGTAAGAAGTTCATGGGTGAAATTATTAAATTTGCATAGACCTTGCTCAGAAACTGAGGGCTTCCCATTGTATCTCTTTAAAATATTTCAGGGAGAACCTGGAGAAAAAGGCTTAGATGGGCTACCAGGGCCCAAGGTAAGCCACCCATGGAAAGGACCAGTAAGATTAGCATTTGCCCTAGATCGGAATAGTTTTCCATTGTACTATTTCAAACATTACAGGGAGAACCAGGAACTATTGGTGCAGTAGGAGCAAAATGCGTAGATGGGCTACCAGGGTCAAAGGTAAGCAGTGCATGAAAGCAGAGTGTAAAGTTAGCATACGCTTTGCTTGGAAATGGAGCATTTTCTTTCCGTTCTCTCACACATTGCAAGAGAGAACTGAAGCAGTTAAGGGACAAATCAGTCAGAATAAAAATATAACCAGACCATTCCAGCTTCCACCCCCACCTTACAAAAGCTTCATATGTGCAGGAGAATACACTTTTTTCCTCACATCACAGGCTCTTACACATAATAGAATTTGCAGGGGACATTTGTAGCCGAAATATTCCTTTTCTGTCAAAGACTGGCTAGTAAAAACAAAATCCTGTGCATTTTCTCTCAAATGAGTGAAATAGAATCCATTTGGCAATGTTTGTTACAGAAAAGCCATGTTAAGAGGGGTGATGGAGCAGATAACTGGTTGGGAAGCTGGTGTGCTAGATTGCTGTCTTGTTATTATTCCCAGCCTTCAGTCTCTGCTTCTTCACTTCATGTCCCTCCAAATGCGTCTTTGCCTTTGCAAAGGGGTTCCGTCAGGATTGTTGCATGGTTATTAGGCAACGGTGAAGCCCAAGTTCATATGAAATGCAGTTTCGTATTGAATTGGTGGGACAGCTTGTCCCTTTTTATCTGTGTAAAAAGTTTGTTTTATAGTGCAAGGCAGCTTGTGTGGTTTGAGAGCTGTGTGCACTAGGAATTCCACTTGTAAGGTATGGCGATGGAATGAGCTTTGGCTGCAATGGGCACATGCGTGGATTTCATGGCGGCATTTCCTCTGCTGGTGCAGTATCTTGCAAGCCTAGTGATATAGAAGCTTGGCTCGTTCCATGTTTTGTTTGGATGCTATGACATATCAATTACAACAAAGAAAAATAGAATTAAGTACAAGAAGAACATTCTCATCCTTTTTTACTTCTAATTTTAGAGTTTACAATTTATAGCCATAGCTCGTAATATAACAATGTGCAGAACAGCCAACCGAATCTAACAGCCAATTAATGTAGAAACATGTTAATTAAATCAGAAATCTTATCTCTTGGGTTGTCATATAAGGGGGGAAAGGAATGATAAAATAAAACATGCTAGAACTTCCATTTTATGTACGTACATGTATGCTATTCAATGGGTAGTTTAATTGATAACTTCAGATGACATTCTTTTGATGAAGTCACCACACGGATTAACGCAGCTGGGATAAAATGGTGCTTGGTAGCAGGTATAGTCTGTGACAAGAAGATGCCCAATCACCTAAAATCGCAAATCTATCAAACTGCCGTAAAGCCTGCTGCAATATATGGAGCTGAATGTTGGCCAGCAACAAGGAAGCAGAACACCGCCTAGGTGTTTTGGAGATGAAGATGCTACGATTTATAGCTGGCATCACACGCCTTGACCACATCCGCAATGATGACATCCAGCAATGCTTTGGCATTGCTCCAATTGCAGACAAACAACGAGAATCATGCCTCAGATAGTGATCATACTCTGAGGTGAAGATGAATCCATTTGGAAGATTGCTTTTGATTTAGAAGTGCCCGGCAAGAGACCAAAGGGACCACCGAAGCAACGCTGGCTGGACACTGTACACAATGATCTTAAGACTGCTGGCATACACCCTGACCAGGCATATGACCAGGTGAAATGGTGCCAGCAAAACAGGAAAGAGGACCCCGCCATAAAGTGGGACAAATGCAAAAGACGAAGAGGAGGAGGAAGGGTAGTTTGATTGTGTTTTGACAATTTGCCATTTTAAAAAGCAGATGCCATTGTTTCAAAATGTTAACTTCTTCAGAACTATTTTTTTAGTATATAAGGTCTTCTAAGAGAGCTAATGTGGTGTTCTCTTCTAAGAGAGCTAATGTGGAGTTCAACTCCTCACTAGGCCATGTAAACCCCCTGGGTGCCTTGGGCAAATCGCATTCTCTCAGCCTTATCAGAAGTCCAGGGCAAAATAGAAACCCTGAACAAAATCTGCTAAGAAGACCCTTTAATAGGTTCGCCTTGGGGTTGCCATATGACTTGAAGATAAACAAGAAATTACTTGAAGGCAAACATGAACAACAAAAATGAGGTCTTTCTCTGGCATATAAACCTTGATGTAACATTACCCAAATAAAGTTGAGATTTAAAATACTTCATTTACATGATTTTTTTTAACTTTGTTTTGAATTTGTTTCTTCTGTGTTATTATGTACATGCTGCAAGCTTCCAAGGACAGACCATCTTTAGGAATGGAGAGCTCAACCTGAATTGGCTGAAGCCACATTGCTGCATGTCAGACTCAAAGTAAACCTCTGACTCCTGCAGCCAAAGGAGCAGCCATGGCCAATGAATTGCTATTAATGAGGGAAACATTGAGGGCCAAATGAGATGACCCATTAAATGAACTTGAAATGATGCCAACAGAGGCAGTTCTTCCTAAAGAAAAGAGCAGTTTCAGGAGAAAAAAATCTTTAGGGCAGAGAAGAGTTCTCATTTCTTTTTTATGCTGCATCTAATCTTATTGATTGTGTCTATTCATATGTGCCTTCAAGTCAGCTGTTAGCATATGTATGTATTGTCTGAAGTCTTCTTTGACAAGGAATGTCCAGAGGTGGGTTTGCCAGTTCCTTTCTCTGAAATACAGCCTTGAGCACCTGGTATTCATTCTTTATCCAAGTACTAGCCAGGGCTGACTCTGCTAGCTTTCAAAATCAGATGGGATCTGGTACCTTTTAGATGAAGAGTGTTCAGCCTTTTGGCTTCCCTTGGCCACATTGAAAGAAGATGATTTGTCTTGGGCTACACATGGAATACACTGACTATAGCTAATGACCCGGGGGGGGGGGGGTCCATGCATAACTTTTGTGATATCCACCACCACGGATAAGCAAAAAAAAAAGGTCATTGCATAATAATCCTAATTATTCGCTGCCCTGTTCAAAGGGTCTTTTAAAATAGTTGAACAGATGCTCTGGATGAACTGTTTATCGTGATATTTGTGGATGTAATACTCTGATTATTCTATTCCATTCTTTTGTCATCTACATACATTTATGATTTTGTGTTGGCCCATACTCATAGCTCATGGGCTGTGGATTGGACAACCATATTACATTATCCAGTTAGCCTCCATGTAAGCATAACCAAACTAGATGCAGGATGCAAATATCATCCAACAGGTGTAGCAGTTAAAATATGAGTCCTGGGGGGGATGAGGGGGGAGACACATCATGGTTCCTCCTGACTGATCACAGCTGTAATTTGGTCCTGAGTGCTGCTTGCATTATTTATTTATTATTTCATACATTTGTATCCCATCCTTCTCACCCCCGGAGGGGGACTCAGGGCGGCCTCACAATCGACAACCATTAGATGCCTGAACAAAGACAATTATAATAACAATTTACATTTAAAACAATAGCTAAAATATCAAATATAAACAACCAATTAAAATATTACAAGTTCCAGTCATAATCCAGTCAGTCCATTTGTCAGTCCAATAAATCATTTTCATTATTATTGTTGTGTCCACTGCTTGAATGCTTGGTCCCACAACCAAGTTTTAAGTTTTTTTCCTAAAGGATAGGAGGGATCTAATCTCATTAGGGAGAGATCTTTACTATAAGAAGATTAAGCTTGTTTTCCATTTCCTACTTTTGCTAAAGAAGACAAATGTAATGCAAAATAATTCAACTGCGCCTTCTCAAGCCATACCAAGAAATCTGCTTTGCACCTAAACCAAGAAAAAAAGCATTCCTTTGATATTTTCCAAGCAATCAGATGGGGCTGGATGAGGGAAAATTACAGTGAGTTGTAGCAAACAAGATGAAGCAGGCAAAAATATGTTACAGTATATGGAGTTTAGCTAAGTAATTGCAGGATCTTCTTGTTTGAATGTGTGTGTTGAGGAGAAACACCTGGACAATGAAGCAATTAAGCTTGAGCATTGAGTATATCATGAGGAGGGTTTTTCCTTGATCCTTTGTGTGAAGAAGGAGATCATGAAGACTGCCATGGATCTACCACAGGACTTGTCCTGGACCATTTAACAAAGGACTTCTTACACCATCGAAGATGCAGATTATGCATGATTATAATGCATTGGACTTTGAGTAAGATATCTGCAATGGACTATGTTTAATTTGTAATGCTGGTTTTGTTAAAGCTGCTTACTTAAGAGTAAAGTTTTATTTTTCATTTACTCTGGCTCTGTGTGATTTAGCAGAGGTCTAAAACTGGAAAGACTACTGGGCTTCCGCACAGACTGACAAACTGCAACAAAATAATGGCATGAACAATGTAATATTCAGTGGTATGTAAGGCTGTCAGTTCATTTGTACAGATAAGAGGGAAGTACTGTTGATTCTCTCTTTATTACATATCTATCTTCATTCTAAGGTGTGACGTTTTAGAACCCATCATTGGATTTTTCTTGAATTTCCACCAGGAAGAAATTTATAACAAAGAAAGAAACATGTACTGTGCTTATACAAAGTCGGTTTATCCAATCTGTTGTTCTTTTTGAACTTTGACATTTGTATTTGGAGTATAATGGGCTATGATTCTCTTTGTACTTGAAAGAATGGAAGGACCCTGGGCTTCAGCATGCCCTAAACTATCTTCCTTTCAAACATGGCAACAGTCTCACTTTGTAACGTCAAGATGCCAGAATGTCATGCTATCATTTTACTCTCTACCAGTTTAATTTCATACGTGTTAAAAATTGCTCAGCTTTTTTGCAGCTATGTGTGTGTGTAATGTTACAAGAGGAAGATGTTCCAATGCCTGCAGGAGATTTTGGTGTCTTGTATATGAACTGGCTGGTTTATTTTGTATTATTTTACAGGTGATGTTGCGTATGGTTTGCTCCGTAGGATACACTAGATGCTATATTTACATCTAAGTTAATATTCCAGATAGAATAACAGGCATTGTTTATTTTCAGGGTGAACCTGGTGAGACAGGAGCGGATGGATATATTGGGCCAAGGGTATGAATTCTACTTTCTTTCTTTCTTTGATTACTTAAGAATACAACTAAACCACATAAATCGTGTTTGTGTTTGTTAAGAATAATTTGTAATATATTAATAGTAGAAAATCTTGTCGTTTTTCTGTCTTATATATAACAACCACTAAATTTAAAACTACAAATAAGTCAATTATTTCATGGAAATTTTGAATTTTGGTGTGTCTCCATTAAGGATTAGGTCCTACTTAAATTAATGGGACTTACTTCTAGATAACTATGTATTGGATTGGATTGCCAGCCAAAAAGAAAAAGGGAAAGAAAAATGCTAGATGACCAAAGAGGTTTTATGAAGCATTTGAAAATGGTGAGAGGAGCTTGGTGACTTTCCTTGGAGAAGGAGTTCCATGTGAGAGGAATTCTATGGCTGTGTCTGAAAAGGACCAGTGGCTGATCTCTGCCAGTCTGGTATAAACAAATGATAGACGAGAGAGCAGGGCTTTCATTGATCTTTATGGAAAATATATGGAGCCCCCAGTGGCACAATGGGTTAATCCCTTGTGCTGGCAGGACTGAAGACCAACAGGTCATAGGTTCAAATCCGGGGAGAGCATGGATGAGCTCTCGTTGTAACCTCCAGCTTCCCATATGGAGACATGCGAAAAGCCTCCCACAAGGATGGTAAAACATCAAAAACATCCGGGTGCCCCCCCCCCAAGCAATGTCCTTGCAGACAGACAATTATCTCACACTAGAAGCGACTTGCAGTTTCTCAAATCTCTCATGACATGAAAAAAAATGGAAACTATAGTAAATTGTGTGAGTATTTTTTTCTCTCCATTGGATAGAACATTTCTAGAGTATAGTCATTCAACCATTGAAATGTTTAAGTGAATGTGAAAAATCAGAATATCATGCCTGAAATCACCATTGCTTTTTTTTTCTTTTTCATTTTCCAGGGGCCTCCAGGCCTAAAAGGAGAACAAGGTGATACTGTCATAATTGACTATGATGGCAGGATTTTGGAAGCTCTAAAGGTAACTTTTAATGGATTCATGCTATTTCATATCAAAACAAGTCAATTTAACAAGGTTATAAGAACATGAGTAGACCCTTCTAGATCAGTCCAAAAGACCGTATCTGTTGTATCTGCAAAGGACAGTATCTGCTTTGCACAGTGGCCAACAGGATAGCTGTGGGAAGCATGCAAACCAGACTTGAGAAGAACATAGATAGGATTCATTTTGAAGAATAATTAAAGAAATCCATGATCCAATGAGACCCCTCCAAATGCATGTGAGACAGAGGTACCCAAGTATTTTGGTCTTTATGGCCATATGTTGTAATAGATGGGTGGAGACTTCGTGCCAAGCAGTGGGCAGGCTACACAGGCAGCATCCCTTTACCTCCATCTTATGTTGAAACACATATACTAATACACACAATGTCCTACACCCAGACTAGAATGATAGACTTGGAAGGAGCCTTGTGGGACATCGAGTCCAACTACCTGCTCAATACGGGATCTGTGTATTTCTTTTCTGATATTTCCAACATTTCTACCCCGTTCTTCTCAACCCCTGAAGGGGGAATCAGGGCAGCTTACAATGGCAGGAATTCGATGGTAGGTTGTGTTTTCAGTTTACAAAAGTTTAAGACTGTGGGAAAGCTGGTATGTATACTTGGGGAAATTTCAGTTTGCCCTTTCAAATTGGTAGGTTAATTTCACATTGGAGGATTTTCAGTTTTCTCTTTCAGATCAGTAGATTAAATTATGCAATAATAATTTCAGAAAACATAGTTACATATTTTGAAATCCATTTTATCCCATATCACATTATTTGAATACCATAAATGTTTAATTCCAAATACATTTGAAAACCACCCTAATTGTTTTATAACAGGCTGCAGGGAAACCCAAATTGACGGTAATTGCTGTCTGCCAGATGCCTGCTTGGATTGGTTTGTTGGAATGGCCCAGCATGTGATTTTTCTGCTTCAGATTTCTGGACCATGATTGCTATAAAAGGTTCTGCCAAACATTTGGCTTCTCTTAACAAAATAATGACTGATAATCATTGAGTTTATATTGTTTGCAGCATAACTGATGTATGTCAAGACTGAGTCATGAATGTGTTATTTGCTTTGCTTTATGGTTGTGTAGAACTGAAGTTCAGTTACAGATATTACAAGTCGGTTTGCTTCTTTGAAAGTTCATTGAGCATTGTTCCAAGAATATACTTAGCTCTCTTTTAGAAATCTGTCACATTGAAGGATTTTAGTTGGCATGACCTTGCCTATCATTACAAGGGCAAGCCTTATGATAGTGGAAGAAGCTGTCCCTAGTGCATGTATTTCTTTGCCATTAAAGCATTCTTCTCCCATGACAGTTCCATAGTCCCAAATAGTATTTTGTTCCAGGCTTATTGCTAGGGGTTCATTTTTGTTGTTCATGAATTATTGTGAATTCATTAATTCACACAGCCATGACTTTACTCCACCTGGAAATCAAAAGATAGGAAACATACCGCTGTCCCTGCCTCAAACTGTTTGTGTGTAGACATGGCCTCCAGTAGTGAAACTTAGAAGTCATCAACTGCTTCCCCATAGGTTCTACACAACTGGATCCACAAATGCATGAAAGCCCTTGTTCAACCTACTGTTTGGTCATAAGAAAGCATGCCACACCAACAAGTAGATTGATTTTGACACAAAAATACAGCAGGCCGATCCTCTCCTAATTGTGTCTTTCTTGTGGAAGAATCCTATACTCAGATATGAGCCGCAATTATTTAAATTGGACTTATCTCCAGGTAAATCCAGGTAGGCTTACTGCACCCAGTTATAATAAAAATACATTTTCTTAGCTTTCAAGAATGAGGAGGTGGTCTTTTATCTTTACAGAAGAGCAAAGGAGCCAGATGGCAAAAGTAGGTGTTCAACTTGCTTTGGGCTACTTCAATCTATATATATAAAAAGGAAGTGGTCGTGCAACGGGGCAAATGGACAGGAAAACTATACGCCCCCGAGGCACAAAAACCACCCAACACATTACCACCTACCACGACGTACCTAGAGGGCACAAAAATTCCGCCCAAAGTACCTCACAAGACCTTCAAATTACACCCCCAAAACTGCAGCCATAGACCACAACGTTGTGGCGCTCACTCCAATGCAATTCCCTCCTTCCCCCACTAGGGACAATGGCGCCCCCCCCAAACCGCAACCCCTCTCCCTCCATCCCAGATGCCATCACCACCTACTTCCCCACCTACCAACCACTCCAGGACCCGGCCCCGTGCCACCGCCACCGAGCCCACCTCCTCCGCTACCTTCACAGCTTCCTTCGCCGCCTCCACGCGGCTCCTGGACCCCACCAGCCTGGCCGCCGCCATGCCCACCTCCTCCGCCGCTTCCACGCCGCTTCCCGCATGCTACGCAACACCCACGTCGCCAGGAGAGACAGCAAAATGGCGAGGGAGAACGGCGCAGCCATGGGACTACAATTCCCAGAAGGCTCCGCGTGGCTCGCTCAGAAGAAGGGCGGAGACAGGGCCGGAAATAGGCCACAGTGGCCGCGCGGGGCCTTCTGGGAGCTGTAGTCCCCTGGCCGGGCCCGTCTTCTCCGCCATCTCCAAGCCCTTTCTGGGCCAGGGTCAGGCGGCCAGCACCATGCCCGCTTCCTCCACCCCCTCCGCCGCCTCCTCCCGTCCTCCCAGCTGCTTCGCACTGCCCCCCCCCCGCCAGAGACAGAGAGAGAGGCACCGACCGAAAAGTATGAAGAATCAACGAGAGAGAGAGACAGAGAAAGACCGAGGCAGAAAGTGATAGAGAGGGAAAGAGGGAGATAAACAGAGAGAGAGAGAGAATGATACAGAGACAATGATAGAGAAAGAGAGACAGAGAGAGAAAGAGTGATAAACAGAGAATGATAGAGAGCATGATAGAGATAGAAAGAGAGAGAGAGATAGAGAGTGATAGAGAGAGAATGATACAGAGAGAATTATACAGAGAGAGAGAAAGAGTGATAGAGAAAGAATGAAAGACAGAAACACAGAGAGAAAGACTGCTACAGATTGATAGAGAGAGAAAGACAGGGACAGAGAGAGAGAGAGAGGAAAAAACGATAGACACACAGAGAGAGAGAGAGAGAGAGAAATAGTGAGAGAGAAACAAATAGACAGAGACAGATAAATACATAGAGAACGATACAGAAAAAAATACATTGGGCGCAGCAACGCGCGCCGGGGACAGCTAGTGTCTTCTAAATGTTGATGTAACTGTTTCACATGTTTCGTGTGAAACAGTTTTGTGTGAAACAGAGACAAAAGCAATTTATTTCATTAGTCTTATAGCGCAAAATGTAAACAGACAAGTAATTTAAAGGATGCATTGATCTTTTAAACTGGACATGCTATGAACTGAAGCAAGGATTCCTGGACCCTGCTTGCAGTTCCAGTGGTCTATGACAGATGTTTATGAACAGAGGCTTACAGATTATACTTCTTGACTAATGTCATGGTTCAGTGCTATAGAAGCAGGGGAGTTGTAGCTTACTTAAAACATTTCTGGTTTGCAACTTTCTCCACCTTTTGATTCATTGCCTAATCTACATCGTTGTCAACTTGCTGCTGTCAAGCTGACTTTGTTTTATGGCAACCCCATGAATGATCTGTGTAGCTAATCACGTGTAGCTGCACTTGCAGTGGATGACTTTCCTCTTATTGAAACAAACATTTGCCTTTAATAAAGAATTCATATTACCTTTAAACAAACAAAGCATTTGAAGGGTGAGAGAGAGAGAGAATAGTGACAACTCTCATGCCATTCGCTGTGAATCCTATATTTTGTATTGAAAATAAATGACCTAAGCAATGACCATAACTGATCTATTTTAGTTATCAACAGTAATGACAACCCAGTAATCTAACCAATTCTAACGTTCAACATCAACCAATTAATTTTCAAAAGTGACATTCCAAGCTCTGGATTCTTGTGCATGTGTCCAACTTGCTTGTAGTACAATTATACAAGAGGGAAATACCAATCACATGGTGTTACCAATCACATGGAGTTTGAATTGAGTCCAGAAGTTTGTTTCCTTCTAGTGGGAAGTATCTTATTCCATTGCGTAAGAGATCCAATCCTTTGTTGTGAGAGCTGAGGAAGAAAGACATTTGATGAGGAAAAACCTTGTTATGTAAAATGTATATCGTTCTTTTTCTTGTTACGTAGTACTTTCGCAGTGCTTCCCACTACCTACAGTTGTTGCTGTCACAGCACATTCTGCTTGACATTCAGCTTCTAAGCTGATACTAATTTGAGTTTTAAATATCCTCCAGGAATATAATGTTGCAAATGAAAACTGTCAGGTGCCGAGCTTTGGGGCCTTGAGCTTGGTGCCCAAAAACACTGACAGTCTAAACACTGATAAGAGACGGGAGGAGCGGAGTGTGTGAACCAACGGTCCACTACTATGGTGGGAAGTGGACAGCAAGAGAAAGTGAAGTGGGAAAACACTGTTTGAAACATCGGGGGAGTGTATATAAGGGGAGGGGGTATGTTTGCTGGCACTCTTGGCTTTTTGCATGTTGGTATCATGTAGTAAAGTTCTTCATGATTCCCAGAATGTCTCTGTGTGGTCATTTAAGAGCGGCTGCAGTGAATTGCTGACAAAAACTATAGAGACTCGTCTGCATCTTTTTCAAAGGGACAATGTATTTTCCTTTTCAAGTTGAATATCTCTTTATAATAACCAATAAAAGGTCTACATTCAAAGGTCTGTGTGAGATAGAATCATACCAGGAAAGTTGGCAAATTAGTATGGCTTACTGTTGTTGATTTTATTTATTTATTTATTATTTATTTATTTATTTCGGCTTCTATGCCGCCACTCCAGGTGGGCTCGGGGCGGCTCACAGCACTAAAAAATCACAAGATAAAAACAACAGTACAGGATAAAAAACAGAGGGTAAAATGACATTAAAATATCGAGGTACAGCACTTAAAAACGACCTGGGTCAAAACTCAATTTTCAATATATGAAGAAAGGGAGAAAACAAACTTACAAGCTAGAGTTTTTTGTGTTAATAGCTGATATAAGGCAAAAAGCTTTTGTCATCTGGCAATGTATGTAACAGAATTAACAAAGCCATGTTTACTTAACAAGAACTGTTATTTTATGAACACTTTTGCATTATAGAAATGCTCTGTATTGCTGCAAATTAGATCACTCTCATAACCAAAATTTATGTGAAGTACCATTGGGTTTTTAAAAAATGTACAGATTGACCTCCAAAAGGTTTTCAACAATTTAAACATTTATGCTGAAACTAGCAATTAACAGACAATCTGTTGTTCTTTTTTATAGGGGCCACCAGGTCCTCAAGGGCCCCCAGGCCCCGAAGGACCTCCTGGATCGAAGGTTGGATTTTACTGCCTTATTTACAAAATGTATTTGTTCTGGTCTGTATGTCTTGCCTTGATTCCTGTGTGGATATTCTTTTAATAGCATGGGTTTTTTTGAGAAACTTTGGAGGAGAAAACTAAGTAGTGTGTGGCAAATTAAACATTTCAAGTTTACCAAAAGTAGAAGAATATTATATAGTGCAATTATTACATTATAGAATCCTCGGACGATTTATAAATGAGTTTTTCATGGAAAATTCCTCAGTGATGCAGACAGAATCCAGTTCCTTGCATGGGAGATATGGGTGTGTAAGTACCATAGTTACAGTGCCTCTATAAAAGGAGCTTGTGAATGCATAACAGACAAGTCCATACCTCTAGGTCGAACCTTCCTAATTTTAATAGGGGATTCTGGGCAGTCTATTCTTTAATCTTTGTACTTAGAAATAAAACACACCAAATTCAATGAAATGTACTAGTGTGTGTTTAGAATTGCAATTTAAATAATAGTTTTAGTTGAAATGTCTAGGACTCTTAGTGTATTTTAAGATACTTATGATTTCCTTCAGTATATAACACTACTTTTATTTTATAGAATTTGATTTAATAAGTTGAATTTGGGACATCCTTATATTGCTGATATATGCCTTTAAATTCTACTTTAGGGTGAACTTGGGTTGCCTGGTCCACCTGGAGTTGATGGAGAAAAGGTATGTAGGAGTATCCATGTGATAGTATAGTATTACCTTCTCAATAAGTAGGGGCTGACTGTTAAGTCTGCAATTTTATATCCACATCTGTGAGTAAGCTCCAGGGAACTCAAAGGAACTTTTGGGTAACTCTGCAACAGATTGCATTGAACATCAATTTAGGAATTATTCCAGTGGCAGCAATCCTTGAAATCTCCAAAAACAAATACTGACAAAGTATTATGCAAGTGTATACAGGCAGTTCCCAAGTTACAAGCATCCAACTTACAAACAACTCATCGTTAAGAATGGAGGTGAGACAACAGGAAGTGAGTGAACTCTACCCCTCGGAAGGGAAATTCACTCCTGAAAGAGAAATCATGGGGAAAGGGGTCTCCACAGGAGCTTTCTCACCAATCCTTGTTTCCACAGCAAGTCGGATATTTCAAAATTTAATTATCACAAGAAAGTGAGGTCAAATCTTCTGAACATAAAGGAAAACAAACTCCATAGGGGTGTTAGCCCATCCTTGTGCTATCCGAGACAGACAGAGAGAGAGAGAGAGAGAGAGAGAGAGATGAGAGAGAGAGAGAGAGAGAATGAGAATGAGAGAGAATGAGAATGAGAGAGAATGAGAGAGAATATATATATCTTCACCCACATCACCCATACTAGGTATTGCACCCATACAGGCATGTAGCCGGGGGGGGGGGGCTAAGGGGGCTTCAGCCCCCCAAATTCTCAGGGTGGTCCACGAAAAGGCCTTACTGGTACATTATTTAAACTAGTTATGTTTATTCATATCATGACCTGATCACCATGCTCATTATATCCCACATTAATGGGGGTTTTGGGATAACAATAAAAAAGATTTGCTAGGGTAGACCCTCTTCCACCCAGTCTCAGCCCCGAACCAAACTCAGCCCCCTCCGAAACAAAATCCTGGCTACGGCCCTGCACCCATACTGGTATTGCTTTCAGCCTGCAACTCATAATGAAACTGAGTTCTAATGAGTTTGATAAATATCTCTTCAAGATAGGTTATTAAATTACTCTAGTTTGTAATGTACTTAGAAATAAATATTTTAATACTGTTGTGTGTAGGGCATGTGTGTGCATGGCAGAATTTTTTAAACTGTAATGTATTTTGAAAAAATGCCATGTTCATCTGATCTATTAAATTCTATTCCACTAAAAAAATTATGTCTTATATGAATAAATTTAAAATATTTTCAGAAAGCAATACTGGGGAAAATGATTACCACATATTAAAAGATGATCTTATGAAGTTTTTTTGCTTGAGTTCCAGGGTCCTAAAGGATCAAAAGGTGACCTAGGAAGCCCAGGTTCCACAGGACAAAAAGGAGAGATTGGAGAAGCTGGTATCATTGGTGCTCCAGTATGTTTGTTTTTGATGTTTTCATTAAATACTGTTTGCTACAGATAGTTAATATAAATATATGCACAGTCATAAATTATGGAACAAATGCATGAGTGTGTATGGGAATGCAGCTTCTCCAGTGTCCCCTGTATCCCTTAAATTTCCAATATCTTCCAAAGAGCTTCCAATAACCTGATAGTGGGATTCCTAAATGAATCCCTAAGTTGCCTTGGCAAACAGAGAGGCAAAAGTCTTACTAGCTCACTGAAGTTCTCTAAGTGAGCCGTGCAGTTTGACGTGAGTAGTGACACCAGAGGGAAAAGGTGATTGTCAGGGAACTAGAATACTCATCCACCAGTCTCAGTGCCCCTTTTCTTCAGTCTGGGTTGACTCGCTCCACCCTGATGTCAGTCAGGGGCGGGGATTTCTGTTTGGCCTCTGTCTTCTCATCCCCCTTTATTGTGGCTCTCCAGGTTTTGGCACATCACAGTAGCTCAGCTAATAACTGAATAAGGTGTGCAAACAAGAAGCCATTATCTGCAGCAAAAAATGTTCATGTTTACGTATCTTAACTTTCTGTGATTTCCTTTGTTAGAGAAAAGGCAGACCCAAAAATAGGAATTCAACCTGTCCTGGGTGGACTTATATTCCCCCTGAAGAAGTCGGTTCACAGTTTGGGTGTACTCTTGGTTCCCACTATGAACCTGGAGGATCAGACTTATTTGTTCACTCAGCTGAAGCCAGCGTATTATCTGCACTTGTTCCTGGTGATCTGAGATCCAGCTATAGGGATGCAAGAGTTAGGCCCCATCTACACTGACCACTTAATACAGTTTGAAGCTAGCTTCAAACTGCAGCAGCCAGACAACAAAACACCCACAAAAGCATGTGAAATAAAGTCCTCAGTGCATCAGTGCTCTGTGGTTTGCGTCATCTCCATCTGGGCCTGAAATGGATTCCAGGATTTCCTATGTAATAGCAGCATAGCGAAACCACATTCTTCAATACTGATTGAAAACTACATTAAATGGTCAGGGTAGATTGGTCCCTAGTTAAATTCTATTTGGGTTACTGTAATGTGTCCAACTTAGGCATGTCATGGAAATGGTCTCAGGCATATCAGCTGGTCCAAAAAAATAGCCAATGACCAGAACTGATTACTGGAACCTTATAACCAGCCCCCTGGTATCAGTTCTGTTTCCATGCACAAGTTAGAGTGCTAATTATTTACATAGTTTGGATCTAGGCTGTCTGAGTGGTCATATCATTTTGAATGAACCTGCTTGGAAGGCCCTTTTCTTTTTCACACCAAGGCACATCTAGAGGGACCCAAGAAAGGGTCTTACCACTGGCTGCCCCTAGAATCTGGAAATCCCTTCCTAGGAAGGCTAGACTGGTGGCCTCCATGGAGTCCTTCCAATGGGTGCCAGAGGCCTTTTTTGTTATAAGCTTCTGGAAATTGACTGGTTTTAAAGAAAGAGCTTTGTCGGGATGCAGTTCTGTCTTTTTTGCTGTCTTTTTATTTATTTGAAAATATGTTTTAAATTGTTTTAATGTTATTGTTTCTTTAATTATGTTTTAATTTGAATCTGTGTCTAATTTATTTTACAAATTGCCTTAAATGGCAGTTTTGCGAAGTACAATTAATACACATACAGTACATAGAATGACAACCACAGCAACAAAATTTTAGCCCAGTTACATAAATTTTGAAGGCTGATAACTGTTTTGTACCTGAGATAATTATTTCACAAATATTCATAATTTTTTTTAGGATACTTCCACCTACACATTTATAGCATGTTGTTCACTTTTTGTTTTTCAAAAAGGTTTTATTCTGTGCTTCTACAGATGAGTTCAAGAGACTTCTGGATTGTGGTTTGGGGTGCGGAGTGGAGTTACAAGTGGAGTGTGTGTGCTTATCCCTCCTCAGCAGATGAGATGCTGATACTTTTTTATGTTTTATGTCTTTAATATGATTAAAAGTACATTTTATGTCTCTTCTTAAATTTTAGGGCCCTAAAGGGTCAAAAGGAGACCAAGGCACTCCTGGATTAATGGGACAGAAGGGAGAGATAGGAGAAATGGGCTTATCTGGTCCACCAGTAAGTCTGTTTACAATTTTATTTTTATTGTTTTATTGCTTTATTTTATGATTGGAAGTTAGCTAATCTAATGATGCCTAAATACAGGATTGGCTCCCAAATACAACTTACATATTTTGGTTGGAGGAAACTACTTGGAGAGGTGATTGAATATTCTTCCTTCAAATAACGTCTAACTTGTGAGGACCCCAAGGCAGGGTCTTCTTGCAAGAATTTATTGGCCACCTTCTGAGGCTGAAGGTTATCCATATGTTTCTATGGTTTGACAGAAATTTGAATCCTGGATTCCTAGTGTCCTAGCCCAACAATCAAACCACTACATCACACTGACTCTCCAGTTAAATCTTGGAGGAG
The DNA here is from genome assembly GCA_030556195.1 of Anolis apletophallus. Classification (NCBI taxonomy): domain Eukaryota; kingdom Metazoa; phylum Chordata; class Lepidosauria; order Squamata; family Anolidae; genus Anolis; species Anolis apletophallus. Next base: position 75,571,624 of record JARBWK010000001.1, read on the forward strand.
TTTAGGGTTTATGGTGAAGCAAAAAGGTACTTTATCCTAATTGTTCTCCTATATGGTCTTGGGAACAAATACATTCAAAAGGAAAAAATAGAGTGGTATAAGCCTACATCATATATGATCAGCTTGATGCAGGCTATGGGCCATAGCCTGTGGCCCTCAGCCACTCATTACCAAACCTAAAGGCGGTGCCCCCTATTCTTTCCTCTCTCTTTCATTTTATCCAAAATGTCCCTGTACCTTGTGGAAATTTAAAGCTAATTTGTCTTATGTTTTTGCTCCACTTGGGATTGGTTTAGACCTAAGAAAGGTCTTTCTTTCAAATCCAGAAGTAAAGCAGCAATCACTTCCAGTTCGGAGGGGAGTAACAGAACTAAAAAAAATGGACTGGGGAGAGATCATAATGAAATTGTTGTCATGACCCTTGAAAGTTTTTTTGGGGGGGGGAGTAAATTTTAAAAGTTAAAAATAGGGTATGGTATAAAGGAATGTGAGGACCTTTGTCTCATAGTATGCTCTGTGAATACGAGTAACATTTATCAACTTCTGCCCCTAGGCATCTACCTCTAGGAAGGGAAATTCACTCCTGCAAGCTATCATGGAGAAAATGTGTCTCCTCTGAAGTTTTATTGCCAGTTCTTGTTTCCAGGACAACCTCACATTTTCAAAATCCAGTTGTCATAGGGACTGATAGGCCCTTCCCAGTGCTATCCAAAACTTTAAAAATGTTTTTTGGCTGGAGCTACGCTTACAAAATGAACCTGTTCTGTTTTATAAAAAAAATAAACTTAAGAACAAACTTATAGAATCTACCTTGTCTGTAACCCAGGGACTACCCATACGCCTAAGTAATCTACATTGATGTCTGAGATAGTGACACCATTACTTTCAGTGAACACAAATGTTGTTTTGTGTAGACGGGTATACAAAATAGTGTAAAATTAACCTCAGGCTATGTGTATATGAAACATAAATTAATGTCATATTTAGACTTGGATATTATCTCTATGATTTCTCGTTACATACTTACATGCAAACATAGATATTCCAAAATCTGAAAAAATCCAAAATACAAAACATTTCTAGTCCTAAGCGTTTCGAGGAATTGATACTCAACCTGTATATACTACAATGTGAGACAGTACTATGACAAAGGGACTTCCATGTAGTCTGGAGTTTATATGTAAACAAGGCTTTGTATAGGAAGTGTAGGTAGTAAAACACACATCACATGCAGCTACTTACTGTGCTGCAAATTGCCACATGATCATTTTTCTTAGTGCAGCTCAACTGGAATCCATAGACATAGAGAAATACACTTTCTTATACCTGCAACTGGCACAACATAAGACTGTACAATTCAGTTTTGCAAGGAAATCCTCATGGAAAAATATTGCAGGGGAAATCAGTTACATCCCAAGATATTATGCTTTCCTTCTTTTTTTTTACTATTTAGGGAATCGATGGACCGAAAGGCCAACCTGGTGCACCCTGCAAGCAGGATCTTGTAAGTTGTCAATGACTGAATGTATCCTAAAATAGGATATACAGATAATGGCATTACTTCCTCCCTTTTCACTAAATGTTAGCAGTAATCCACCCTTGACAGTACTTCTGCTGGAAGACACTCTGGCTTCAGTATTCCAAGGTCAAGAGAGTGTTGTAAAAGTGTCTTTTCCAAAGTCCTCAATTCAACTAAAATAGTGAAGCTAGCTAGATCAGACAGCATGAGGAAAGGGTAATACATTATGATCTGAACTCTAGATATTTTTGTATATGCTTGTGTCTTTATCTGCTTTCCATGCATAAAATATCATATAAAGTAGTCCTGATTTTAATCTAAATGGCTCATCAAGAAGACAAAGCAAAACAAACAAAACAATGAGGACAGTATCAAAAGTAACAATGAAAACAAAAAGGCCAGTCTCAAACTCATACCTGATGTAAAATGTATTTGTGCAAATCAACTGTCTAGTATATTTTTCAAGGATAATATTTATAAGCACTCATTTTAAAAAGGTATTTCCTCTGCGTCCTAGTAGAGTTCTGACTCGACCTTTTATTTCATCTCCTTCTGACCATTCATAGGTGCAGATCATACCTGAACCAGGACCTCCTGGCTTACCAGGTCAACCAGGCCCGAAAGTAAGTGTTATAAGAACTCATTTTTGTGCTAATTAGTTACACTGGGTCTAGTGTTGTCCAGAAAAATGTCTGTATAATCATTCATTGATCATTGTGTTTGTGTAACATAAAGCAAAGTTAGTTCAATCAATGAGATAAGTGAATATACATACTTTGTTCTGTGAGACCAAGATGATGTAACCATCCAAAATCTGTAACCAAAGCAGGTATCAAATAGGGGCTAGAACTGCATAATATGGGTTGCTGTGTAGCTGTGATAGTAACTTTGTGAGTCAGGTTAAACAAATGTGTTTTTTTCACAGAAATTATTGCTAATGGCCCTGATACCCACTGCATAAGTGTACAAATAGACACAACACTCACAGAAATTCATATCCAGAACAGTTAAGCTACAAACATTCTCGGAAACTTGGACCCCAGTATACACAGGTTTTCTGTAAATATATTTAGGAGTGATCCCTATAGTCAAATGTGCTCATCGTTATAATTAGTCATTGGATCAAATCCTGTGGCTTGCAGCAGATGGCAATACCAAAACACCTGCTTGATGCTATCTGTAATGATTTCCACTTATATTTGAAGAGAGATAATTTGGAGGTCCATACGAACAGCACAATGAAATAACTAAGATTTTCAAAAATAAAACTGAACTTGCTATAAATACAGTTGCCAATTAATTCACCAAAGGTCTCAGTAAAACATCAAACATGTTATGGATATTTGGTATGGTGGACATGAAGGCAGAGTTGAGCAGTTTCAGAATCTGTACCAATTTCTATTATATCTCACAGACCGGGAGACCTTGACTCTCCAGGTACTTTAAAATGTATCTCCCCAATCCCTTTGGGCTGGTGAATTGAAATGTAAAACATTTGGAGAGAGAATGCAAGGTAGAAATACACTCTAATAAGACTAATTTTTATGCTGGATATAGTTTGAGGCAAAACATGAAAGATTGGGCATGATGTTTGCAAATACTTGGGATTATGTATTAGGATATTGAAGCCTCCTTTCACAGATCAATCCTTGCTATCTTTAGGGTCCCAAAGGAACTCAGGGACCTAAGGTGAGTTCCTAGTGTGCAACGGCCATGCAATATTTTAAAACTAGTCTACTAAACATGCATGATGATAGCAAAGCGTAATAATACATGCTTTTGCTTGAAATTGTGCTGTTTTAGTTTTCATAGAGTACCTTCAATCATTTCTTGAATTTATTTGTAGTGTTTCCAAAGGAAGCCCCCTTGAGCCCATTCGTGTAGATTTTCAGAGATGCAAGGAGTGAAATGCAAACCTTCTCCAGACTTTTTATGTTTAACATTTTATACTAAACAGAGGGATATCTTCACATATATCCGGCAGCTTGCTGATTAGCTATGTGATACTTTAAAATTATGTAAACAATTAAATGCTAATCAGAGTGGCCAACTGCTACATTCACACTTGCCTCAGGCAGACAAATCTTTCTCCCAGCCTGGACATTCCACAGATATATAAACCTCACTTGCCTAGTTTCCAAAAGACCTCACAACCTCTGAGGATGCCTGCCATAGATGTGGGCAAAACGTGGGAAGAGAATGCTTTTGGAACATGGCCACACCGCCTGGAAAACTCACAGCACCCCAATGATTCTGGCCATGAAAGCCTTTGACAACACATTCTTTTGTGGCTTCATTTTAGTTCTGTACCTTCTTTTGTTCAGGCTGATCTGGATGAGAGAATATTAAAATCACGAACATTATCCAAGCCAAGGAATTAATATGTAGCAGCCTGCACTGAATTATGCAGTACAACTTGCATGTGTGAGAACGGCTTTGCCCAGCACTAGCTGTCTGTGTTTGATTTTTTGTTCATCGAAAGGAAATGATTGAAACATAGGTGTAATAGCATCAGCATTAAGGGTTATTCCAGCTGCGTTCTTTTGCTCATGGAAAGTTCTTCACCCTTCCCAGGGTCTCTGCAAATAGAGAGAGCGGCAATGATTATTTTTGGTCTTTTTGACCCATTGTCTTGGAGCCTACCATGGCATTTCCTATAGTGTTGCAAATAAATACTTCACTTACCTTCTAGTTCAGATGGGCAGGACAAAGAAGCTTTCAAGGACAAGCAGGGAAGGTGCAATGAAATTATCTCTCTCCCTCTCATTTCACCCATTTCCAAACATTTCCATTCAAAGTTTAGGAAGAATTGTTACTATGCCACCTACTCTGTTTTCATGATTCCTTATTACATTACTTATTGCCATATTTTTAAAATGTCTTGAAATGGGAGAGGGGAATTATTTCTTCAAAAGAAAAAAAAGGAAAAAATGAGAAGTAACTACAACACATATAAACCAAAGTAGTGACATTACCTGCCATTAGACCATTTTGTAAAAGGAATTCATTATGCCCTTGTTACCCCTTTACCCAAAAAGGGGTAACAAAAACACATTGCAAGTGATATTATGACATGTGACATGCTCTTTAAAGCTCTGTTGCTCTCAGAAATTTCCATGAGCAGAAAAGTATAACTAAAGACATTGGGGTAAAGTTAGCTATACAAACTAACACTTTGGCCTTGCTCTTTTGCAGGGTCCTCAAGGAATTCAAGGACAAAAGGTGAGTCACTTAAATGGATTTCAAAGTACTGGTGAATTTCAGTAATACTGAACAAAAATATTGGCTTCTTGGGAGCAAGTGCCTGACACTGCCTCCTGTAGATTAGTTGGTAAGGATAGATTTTAATCAACAGAATTGTGAATTGAAGGGGTATTTTATTTTTGCTTTGGTGGTTTAGTGCACTATGTACTGAAGAAATAAATCATGTAATGTATTGTATTATTTATTTATCTACTTTTAAAGGGTTGTGGTGCTTGTTAAATGGTACATTATATCACATTACTTTGGAACACCAAGACGCTTTGAGCCAGGTTTCGGGAACATCTAACTTTGTCCAATTTTAGTTGAGGTATAAAACAAATAATTTAATTAAATTAATTTTCATAAATACATGTATTTATTTTCTTGCAGGGTTCAGATGGTACAAAGGGGCCAAAAGGTGAAAGTGGTCATAACGGCGAAAAAGGTGCTCTTGGGCCACAAGTAAGTAAGAAACTCTGGCAAAATTTACAGCCTCTAGTTGCTTTACAGCCTCTGCCAAGCCTTGCTCATTATTTGCTTTTCTCTCTAGGGTCCTACTGGCGCCCCAGGACTTATTGGCTTACCAGGCACTAAAGGAGAGAAGGTAAATTCTGGATTAAAGAATGGTTTTAACATTGTGAATCTTTGAAACTATTAAGAACTTCTTGCAACTGGAGATCAGGTCCCCTTGTAAAAATTAATATACAATTAAAATAGCTTTGGAGACCCATTTTGAAAATACTTTTTCAAAGACACCATTTGTAGGTATGTGTTGAATTTATACACCCACCTTTCCCCCAAAATGGGATTCAAGGAGGCTTAGCTTGGCTTCTTTCTATCAGTGCTGCACCATGCTGCTACAGCACCCATTCTATCTGCTCACAGGTCTCTGTGTGCGTACGCATAAATTATAGTTTATATTTGCTATGAATAGTCTATACAAAATGCAAAAAAAAAGTCTTCCTATACTGCTTGTAACATTGTCAGTCTAATGACAAAGTCACACGTTTGTGTTTGTTGATAGACAATCTTTGTTCTCCAAGTTCAATAACCAGTAATCAAAACTCAAGCTACCACTTTACTACATCCATTGGTTTCATTAGAATACAACTAGTTATGTGATTATCTTTCCCTTTGACCTCAAATACACTTCAGTATGCCTGGATTCACAACCATTATGTGTAACCAAAATTAAGCTTATATGAATGATACTCATAAAACATTATTTCCCTCTCTCACCATTTCACTTTTCTCTGTTTTTTTCCTCTTAAATGCATTCAGGGAAAACCAGGAGAACCAGGATTAGATGTAAGTAATGGGTGTGCAAACTACATTTTTGTCAGCACTATGTCATCACCTGATACAAAAAGCAACCCAGCGCAAGTTGAATTACAAATAATTGTCATGCAAAGCTAGTGGGGAAAGGGTCATAGCTGGATGGCCAGACATACACTTTGGTCAACTCTTAGCACCTCCACTTTATAGGTCCCAGGTAGCAGAACTAGAGAGACCTTTCTTTACAACTCTGAGGGAGTAATTTGCAGGATTAGTATAGAATTGCACCAGTAGACAGATAGGTAGTGTAGTTCACTATACTTTTAGTCTACCAGTTAACCTACTGAGGTTTGTTTAGTAGCATGCTGCAAGTCACTTCTGGTCGCTTCTGGTGTGAATCAGCGTCTACAAAGACATTGCTCTGGAGACGTCTGATATGTTGCAATGCTGTGGGGAGGCTTCTCAGTAGTGTCCCCACTACTGAGGTTACAACTGTAACCTTGTTTTGCTCCTGATACGATAAATAAATAAACCAACTGAGGTAAAGTGGCCACTAGAGAAGGGACGTCTTCTTGATGGTGTTGCCCCAATAGTAGAATCTCCTCAGAGAAACCTGGACTGCTACCCACCTTATTGTAGATTGCTGCTGAATAAAGACCCAAACTCATGCAATCCAGTTTTAATTGTGCTCATATTTATGTTGATTTTCATTTTGTTATTTTTGCTTATTTTATTTTTTGTGTATTTATTATGTTATTACTTTTTTGTTAACTGTACTAATAATTGAAATGTAATATTAAAATAGCAATCATATATAAATAAGACTAATATATGAAATACAGGTATATCAGTTAACAAAAAGAGTCCTAATCTGGGGGTGGAGGTGTGTCAATCAGTCCTGGACAGGGTTATGCTCCCCCTGAAAGACTGTGTTCGCAGCTTGGGAGGGTTCCTGGATCTGTCCCTCCAAATGTCAGCCCAGGTAGATGCAACAGTCAGGAATGCTTAATATCAGCTTTGGTTGATCCGCAAGCTGCACCTCTTTCTAGATTTGGAGGACCTAAAGATAGTAGTGCACACACTGATAACCTCAAGGTTGGACTTCTGCAATGCACTTTACATTGGGCTACCTTTGTACCAAGTTCGGAAACGCCAGCTGATTCAAAATACAGCAGTCAGATTAGTTATAAGAATGTCCAGGAGTGAGCATATTACACCCTTATACTAAAGTCACTCAACTGGCTGCCAATTAGTTTCCGAGCAAATTACAAGGTGCTCTTTAAAGTCCTACATGGTTTGGGTCTAGGTTACCTACAGGATTGCCTTCTCTCATACAATCCGCGCTGAATACTGAGGTGCTCTGGGGAGCAACTACATCGGAATTTGACTGGTGACCGTCACCCAGAAGACCTTTTCATTGGCTGCCCAAAGACTGTGGAACAACCTGCCAGAAGATTTCCGCCAGCTAAATGAGCTGTCAGAATTTAATTAAGTTATTATGAATGTTATTACAGAGGGAGCTAATTGTTAGTATTGCACTTTTGATAGATTACTTGTTTTATGTTACACTTTAGTTTTAGTTATTTAAAAAAGCTAAAGTCTGAGGCAGTTTCAACATTTTGCGGCCTTTAAAAAATTGCAGTAGCTCATTTCTCCTGTTGCTTGGTTACCTTTTTTTTTTTTAGTACTATAGATGTTTTGATGTTGTTTTGTAGGGTTTTCCAGGCCTAAGAGGAGAAAAAGGAGAAAAAAGTGAAAGAGGAGAGAAGGTTAGTATCATATTCTACTCATGGAAATAGATGTATTTGTGGTGGTCTGTAGGCGGCAACAGGGTTCCAGGATAACCTATCCATAGGTGCATTTAAAAACTTCAGATTTGTCACTTATCATTTAAGTAGCCTTAGAAACTATTGGTTAGATTTCACAGAACTACGCCATCTTCCTTTTAAACACATAAGATCAACATCATTATTAAACCCTTTATGCAAACGGTAAACATGTTTGTTACTAAGATTCAATCATCACTTTGCTTATTTTAGCCTAGTGTTTCTCCATATGACAGCATCTGAACTTTACTGTACAGCGAAAAGAAATGGTTAGACACAAACAAAGTCTAACTAGGCAGTGGCTGAAGATTCAAGTGATATTTATCTTATTTCAGAAAATAAGATTTTTTTTTCTTGCATCTCCAGGGAGAAAGAGGACTGCCTGGGAGAAAAGGAGTAAAGGGTCAAAAAGGAGAACCAGGTCCCCCTGGATTGGATCAGCCTTGTCCAGTGGTATGGTTTTTTATGACCAGGAATATTTGCTTCCTTTATTTCAGCTGCTTTTCATCATGGCTGTGGAAATGCAAAAAGAATTTTGAAAGCAGACTGTTGCAAATTTAGAGAGCAAAATCAAATCATATCTTTAATGCAGCAGTCTACAAACATGAAGCAATCAAGTAACCCACCAAGTATAGTGTGGCCTGCTGAGAAGTCTCTTCCAAAGTAATGAAATAACACTAGAGGAGGTGCACAGCCACAGTGAAGACATCAAATAAATGATAACCCTGCTATTTATCAAGCCAGAAAAAAAAACCCTGCCTATTACTACAGATGGAGGTCTATTAGAGATGGATTCAATTTCCTCTGGTATTGGATCTCGTCTGATGCCTGCAAGAATAGTTAGCAGGGTTATCAAAAGGTTTGGCAATGGCAATATTTGGCACTACTACTAATGTGATGGGTTACAAGTTAATGAAGATCTGCTTTATGTTCTTTAATACTAAGCAGATTTCTAAGAAAATCACACCAGTCACAATGGAAACCTCACTCCTCTAATACCATTTTAAGCACATAATAAATTTTGGTTTTACTTTCAGTAACAGCTGAAAGGAAGAAATGAGTCCATATGAATTCTTCTACCCCCCCCCCCCCCCAATGGGTCTGGATTTCTATAGTGGAATAAATATCCCCAGATCTGTGCAGTTTCTTTAGGTCTCTAAAATGTATCTTCACTTTCTTTCTGTTCTTTCTTTCCTTTTTCTTTCCTATAATTTTTCTGTATATTTCTCCTTTTTCGATTAACAGTTCATTTTTAAAGGGGAGCCAGCTTTACCAGAACTGGATGGTGTGGATATGCTTTGCCCTTTGGTATAGTATCCTCCTCTTTCTTTCTTCTTCTGCATGCCTTCTTCCGCTTATACTTTTTCTACATCCTTCCTTTCTCCCATTCTGGAAACTGCAAATTCCTTTCAGAGTGGATTAATAAACACTACAAAACAAAGCACATATAGCTGTATGTAATCCTTGGAGTGCTCGGACAGTCCGACCTGAGTTATACTGTTGCCTCAGGCAGCAGTTCAGGGTGGTGGGCGAGAAGCAAAGTGTTGATTTTTAAAACATTAAGGCACCCCACCTATACACTTTATGCAGAATATGGGTGGACTCTCTGTAATAAATTATTATTTATATAAGACAACAAGATAATCAAATGCATATTTATGAACATCCATGTACAAAAACAGCCATTGAGAGTATCAATTTTTGTGATCGTTCATTGAAAACTGAGAGAAATACCATCAGAACAATGACCTGTAGGAATACCCAAGCCTTTTTTTCTCCAGATACTCCTGGTTTCTTAGCTCCTTCTTCTGAGACCTAACTGTTGGCTCCAAGCGGGATGTGTTTATTACATTGGCCAACACACATTTTTGTGCCTCAAATATTTGACCTGCTGATTCCAAAATTGCACCAGTTTTCCATTATCAGCTCTAGTTTTTGAGATACAAAACATATGACATCTGTCAGTGTCCATCTACTCACCCATAGAAAGCCATAAATATACCTAAGAAAATAGAGTTCATGTATTCTATCAAATGCAATTTTCTGAATCAGTTCCCCAGATAAACCCAGGAACATGTCTAAAAATCAAAACACCAAGAAAATTTGTTGATGTTGAGCTGAGCTATGCCTATCCAACTCTGACATTAGACATCAGTGTCTAATGTCTTCTGACGCTTTGGGCAGGCTTCATAGTCTGAGGTGTGTCTGTCTTTCTGGCTCCTGCTTAGCTTAGTCAATCAATGGCTGAATGATTTGGGGAAATATGAGCCAAACGTTTGAATCAGGAGTCGAATCCCAGACAGATCTGTATCAAGAGCAAATCAGCCTGAACTCTCATTTGAAGCCAAATTGATAAAATAAAGTCTATCATATTTTGGATATGTCATAAGACATGGGGAAAAGGAAATGTTCAGTAAAGTTGAAGACAGGATGAAGGCTACATTTCAAGTGGATTGTCTCAACAAAGGAAGCCACAGCCCTAAGTGTACAAGACCTGAGAAGAACTATTAATAAGGTTTCTTGCGAGCCTCTCATTCAAAGGGGCACCATAAATAATTCAAATCACAATGAATCCAAACCCCATTTTTCTTGGCAGTCACGCAGTTTTGAAACATGGCCAAGATCCTATATCAAGCAATATATCTCCATGAAATTCATATATAAAACCAAGACATTTTCAGTTGAGCAAATTAAGAGAACAATGTAGTGACTTTTGAAAAAACAGTCATTAGCAAATCATGTGTGTATTAGTCAACATTTGCTTCCTACATAAATATTTTTATTGAGATACAGTATTCAATTTTTGCATGGGCCTTCATATTTGCTGGCATTATTTTTCAGATCTTATTGATTAATAAAAAAATAAAGAGAAATAGAGAACTTGTTTATCCTGGTGTATTGTAGCAATGCAAGTTGTTTCATTACTTTTTACAGGGACCAGATGGATTACCAGTACCAGGATGCTGGCACAAGGTACTGCAGAATAGCCTGGATTTTCTCTTTGATCTGACTAGTGTTTGTTGTTTAGTGAGATCAAAACCATGGAACCACCAATAAGTGTTACATAGGTTTTGCTTAAAAATAATAATTGAGGCAAATCTAAACCTATCTGTAGTTTTAACTGTACACTGTAGTTTTAACGATGTTTTTATCTTTTGTCTTCTATGCTGTATTTGTTTTATATTGTTGCCTTTGGTTGTGAGCCGCCCCGAGCCTGTTTGGGAGTGGCGGCATAAAAGCCAAATAAATCAAATCAAATCTGCATAAATGTCTCCATAGCAATCTAATCACAAGAGCAATCTAACTGAACCAGATAAACTGTCACCTTCAAATATAGTTCAATTAAATGATAATGGCAGATGTTTCATGACAAATCTGAACCTTCCCTTTTTATTTTTCTTTGAGGACATTGCATTCCATAGTTAAATATTGAAATGGATGTAGTTATGTTCTATAATATAATTAGAAGTAGCAGTTAATCAGTAAGTCCCCTCGTACTTAGCTCTAATCATGCCACAGAAATATAGCTGACTTTGCACCTTGCTTTCAGGAGCTTTTTACAATATATTTTAGTTTGTTTCTAACTGGGATAATTTAGAGAAAACGGCAGGTGAAAATAGCATCCCAGATCTCTAACAGCAGACTACGCAGAGATTAAGCAGGGGGTTCTCCCATCTAAGTCATCCGTTTTCTCTATTTCGACACTAGGCAGGGTTTGAGCCTAAATCTGCATGATAAACTTTTTCTAGACTGTTTTTAACTGATAAAAGGGTTTGGTATATTTTTAGTCTTCGTATGTTGTATGTGCAAGCTTTCTCTTTGAATAAAAACTGGCATATAATTCATTAGAGAGCCAGCATGACGTAGTGGTTTGGGTGTTAGGCTAGCAGTTTGGGAGACCACCGTTCAAAATCTCCTCTTGGCCATGAAACTCCCTGGGTGACCTTGGGCAAGTCATACTTTCTCAGCCTCAGAGGCAGGCAAGTGCAAACCCCTCCAAATAAACTTTTCCAACTTATGGCAACCTAATGGGTCACCATAAATTGGAAACTACATCAAGAAATGAAACAACACATTTTAATAAATGTGTCAGTATCACAAATGCTGCACCTCCTATAATATTTGAGGAAGAACAGTTGTACAGTAAATATTATTGTACACAAGCAAAACACTATCACCAGTTCATGTTAAAATATATATTTAATAGGATATCAAAACCAGAAGCTTTCTTTTATTGTCCAAAGTTTCATTTTATTTTTTTATCCAACCCAAACATTTTGTAGATATGTCCAGGGTAGTTCTAAAACTTGCATGTTAACAAAGCACAATGGACGAGAGTGAGATGCATGCTATGCCTGAGTTTTAAAACATGTCTCTGTTTTTTTTTCCTCCAGTGATCCTGCAAGCATGGATTGTGTAAATAATAGTGTAAAATATTTTGGTCTTTTCTAATTTTTATACAAAAAGAAGGGGAAGTCGCACAAACAATAAGTCTTCAACAGTAATATATTGAACATTTTATACTGAATGTCATGTATGAATATTAAAGACCTAAACGTTCCCAGGACCCCTAGGACAAACATAAGTAACGCCACAAGTTTATAACTGGACGCTGAGGTAGCTGGGAATGACTGTTATTCGCTGCTAATGTTACTGTCTGGAGTGGACTAACAGCACTGAGAAACTTTACCTAGTGTGCCTTTGTGTTGCATGCAGAAGGAACGTCTTTCTTCTAAGTGTTGGCTTTCAACTTTGAAATTCTGTTGCACGTAGTCCCAGATGCAAACAGAGGAGAAAACAAAAAAGAAAAAGAAGATACAGCCCTAGAAGCAAGACGTGTTGTGCTTTACAGATGAATGTAGGAGGAACTTCCCATCTGGAAAAGTGTATACAAGTGTTACCATATGTGCTGCTACTTGCCTCCACTTTGAAGAAATCTTTAACAGACAGGGTCATTGCAACCTACTCTGTCATCAGTGGCTGCTTCTCCTTGTGAAGAAACCTCTGGAAGAACCTCTGCTTGCTTAAGCCTGAGAGATTCCCTTGCAAGACTGATTAGTACTGCAGCATTGAGGAAACTCAGAGCAATTTACTTGCAAAACAGTTTTTCTTTTCCTTTGAAAAAAAATGAACAGTGAGGAAATTCATCTCAGTTTTCAGATCTGGAACCCAATTGAAATTCTGTGTGATGTATCTTTCCTAACATCAAGACATGAATGGCAACTACTTGGTGTAAGATTGAGGAAAAATTCCCATATGAAATCCCATACTTGTTTCCATGGACATCCAGACTTGCTATATCAAAACTGAAAAACTGGACCTTGATTTTCCATCTGGCTTCCCCACTCCATATATACAACTAAGACTTCATTACTTTGATTAGAACAGTGTCATTGGTGTGTAAATATTTCCCAAACAAAACTACGTATGGTCAGAAGTTTAATAATAGGATCAGTAATTTGTTCATGGAAGCAGTCCTTTTGGCTGTGATTTTCCAAAGTATAGAGATCCCGGAGAAGTTCCACGTTTTGTGAAGTAGCTGCATCAGTCCCTAGTAGTCCTATCTGATGGCAGGGATGCTGGCAGAAAAACCAAGTGTGTGAACAAAAGGCCTTTCTTAAATGCACCTGGATGTTCTAGACTATTGCTTGCTACAAAGAGTGAAGCTGCTCTAGCACCCAACTCTAATGGATTGTGAAAATGAACACAAATAATAATGGCAGAGTAAAACATGATCCCTGATATTTATCTTTGCTATAACTGGTTTGTGACTTCCTAAATCCAGGAGTTCAAGCATGTTCACACATAGCACATGGTCAGCTTGTGCTTGCAACAAGAAATGGATTCATTTGAAATAGCACTGCCTATAACTCCGTAATGCTCTATATCCCCCACGAACTAAAGTGGCTTTGCTGTTTACAGGCTCACATATTTGCTCATTCTTTTCTTCCTCTAGCAGACATAAATTTGGTCCACTTTCTGGGTCAGCCAGTGAGTCGAGTTTAATTCAGAATACTCCTTTTGGCAGCAGAGGAGACAACATGGTGCTCACCAGTTCCCACCTCTCTTTGCGGACTCATCACTACCCCCCCCCCCACACACACACACACTGTTGTGAAAGGACCCTCAACACTCCAGTGCATATGAAGGCATGAGGAACTACAGGGGGAGATGGGAATCTGCAAACATTGTCATTTTCCTCTCTGCTACCTGGATCAGAAACCTTCCAGGGATATAAAAATCTCTCATATCTGTGTGAGGCTTAAGATGGAGCCAATTCAATGATGTTACACTGTCAAAGCTAACTTCAGACTCCACATTTGATTATTACATCTTTTATTTAAAATTGCAGAAGAGTTGCAATCTTAAAAGGTCATTTGGGTGTTAATAATGCCACGAGATCCATATGAATACAGCAAAAGTTGAGGATGGAGAGTGAATAGAATTTGCTTTGTCTTAAGAGAATTTGGTATCTGAGAATCATGATGCCTGTAAAGGAAAGTTGGGAAGGAAGCTATTGCTTTGATAAGGGTGCTATAAAAACGGGATTAGAAGAAGAGTTGACAATACCTGGTTTTGAAGATGGCTAATACCTTGAATGGCTGTTGGGAAAGAAAAACTTAACCTCGTCCTGCCTACTTCATCACTGGAATAACAGAAACTATTTCTACAGGTGTTTTTCTGTTCCATGGCTGTTAAAAGTAATGCTACTCTCCATGTGTTAAAGGCTGGCAGCCATAGTTGGGAGACATTTCAGATCTGCTACTCACAGAAAATATGGCTTTATGGGGAGTACCTGAATACTTTGACCTCTGAAATTTTTAATAAGGCCTTCTAGTAATTTTCTTCTCATGAATTATTAAAATACTGTGTCAAAATCAGGAAGCAGTAATAGTGATCAAGCTCTCGTGAGCACTCACGTGTTTACAGGAACCAAGGGAAATCATACGTTGTGGTTTGAATGAAACCTAGCAAACTTGAATTTCCCTTTCCCCATTTATTTTGGTGCTAATTGGCTTCATTCTAATTCAGAGTTTAAGCCCTCATTCCTAGACATGGGTTGAAGCATATCCCAAAGTGCTGGTTTGCACTACTGGCTAGACTTCACTTCTGTAATGATGACATGATGCTCGGCCGCAGTGTAGTTGGAAGATGCTTCGAGACTGCTATCCTATGAATCTTCAGTAATATGAAATATTATTTCCTTTTTTACTGCTTGTAAAAGTCATGTAGACAACCTCCACCTGATGCTTTAAAATAGTGTACAAGTCTTCAAAGTAGAAGATGCATATTATACATTTAAAACGTAAGATTGTAAAGTTAACATTGCTTCACTTGTTATATACTTTGTGGATTATGTATGTTAGCTGTAGATTTGGCTTTTGAGGCTTATTTGACATTATTTTGCTCCCTATAGATAATCCGTTATGTAAATAAAGAAAAGCTACACCAAAGGAAAGATTAGCTATTTTTTTATCATGTCAGAAGCGACTTGAGAAACTCCAAGTTGCTTCTAGTGTGAGATAATTTACCATTAGCAGGGATGTTGCCCAGGGGAATGCCCAGATGTGTTAGGCTTCTCTCATGTTCCCGCATGGGAAGCTGGGACTGACAGATGGGAGCTCACCCTGTATCGCGGATTTGAGTTTAACTCATTGTCCTGCCACAGCTCTTAGACTAACTAATAGCCTTCTCACTTTTAAAAAAATCTTAATATCAGTACAGAAGATCAGCTTTTCTATCCCCTTTGAAAGTCAAAGCATTTTGTGCATCACTTTACTTTTGCATATAATGCTCTTTTTCAGAGAGCAGAAATCAGTGGCAAGTCACATTCATCTATTGAGAGCAACATCGATTTTTCTATCTTCTAGTGAAATCCTTCACTGCAGCCCATATTGTTTGATTTTTATATTGCATACCAAGGCACATTCATTTACTGACAGAAGGAATGACTGGAGAACAAAGTAAACTGAATTCAAAGAACTTAATTACTTTATGGAGGGGTTTTGATTTTCCACAATTGTAGCTCAATCCAGAGGGTGATGTATAGACTTTTTTTTTAGTCAAACCTCCCAGAATTCCCATAAAGGTCTCCCATTTCCCCCTACCTGTCTTATAAGGGTCTGGGGCTGTTCTGCCACCACAAACATGACCTCAAATGTCCCCAAATTTAGCCTCATTGACAGGAGAACATCAGAAGGCCCTGCCACCCTATCTCATGATATATAATCATTTATGTCCCCTTAGTTTAAATGCAGGCTGTCCCGAAGTTATGAACAAAATAGATTTTGTAGGTTTGTTCGTAAGTTGTATTTGTATAGAAGTCAAAACAGATACATTTTAAGTGTAACTCTCATATTAGCTTTGGATAGCATATAGGTTAACACCCTTTGGTGATTGTTTTGCTGTCTGTGCTCCTGTTCAAAAGATTTCACTTCCCTTTCTGTTCCTGTGAGAATTGGATGTTGACAAATTTGGCTTGTTGTAGAAACAAGGATTGGTGATAAAACTTCAGTGAAGATCCCTTTTCCCCATCAGGAGTAAAATTACCTTCCTAGGGGTAGATTTCTCTCGCTTCCTGTTGTCTCACCCCCGTTCTTAACTATGAGTTTTTTGTAAGTCGGATGTTTGTAACCCGGGGACTGCCTGTACATTGTGATTAGGTACCATTCCTCAAATACATTTTTATCAGTTTCCTTTCGAACACAGGAGATGATTCAGATATACACTACCATTCAAAAGTTTGGGGTCACCCAAACAATTTTGTGTTTTCCATGAAAAGGCACACTTATTCACCACCATCCAGCACCAAAGCAACCCCAGACCATCACATTACCTCCACAATGCTTAACAAATGGCGTCAGGCATTCTTCCAGCATCTTTTCATTTTTTCTGCATCTCACAAACGTTCTTCTTTGTGATCCAAACACCTCAAACTTGGATTCATCGTCCACAACACTTTTTCCAGTCTTCCTCTGTCCAATGTCTGTGTTCTTTTGCCCATCTTAATCTTTTTCTTTTATTGGCCAGTCTCAGATATGGCTTTTTCTTTGCCACTCTGCCCTGAAGGCCAAAATCCCGCAGCCGCCTCTTCACTGTAGATGTTGACACTGGTGTTTGGCGGGTACTATTTAATGAAGATGCCAGTTGGGTACCTGTGAGGCGTCTGTTTCTCAAACTAGAGACTCTAATGTGCTTATCTTCTTGCTTAGTTGTGCAACGCGGCCTCCCACTTCTTTTTCTACTCTGGTTAGAGCCTGTTTGTGCTGTCCTCTGAAGGGAGTAGTACACACCGTTGTAGGAAATCTTCAATTTCTTAGCAATTTCTCGCATGGAATAGCCTTCATTTCTAAGTACAAGAATAGACTGTCGAGTTTCAGATGAATGTTCTCTTTTTCTGGCCATTTTGAGCGTTCTATTGACCCCACAAATGTGATGCTCCAGAAACTCAATCTGCTCACAGGAAGGTCAGTTTTGTAGCTTCTGTAATGAGCTAGACTGTTTTCAGATGTGTGAACATGATTGCACAAGTGTTTTCTAATCATCAATTAGCCTTCTGAGCCAATGAGCAAACACATTGTACCATTAGAACACTGCAGTGATAGTTGCTGGACATGGGCCTCTATACACCTATGTAGATCTTGCACCAAAAACCAGACATTTGCAGCTAGAATAGTCATTTACCACATTAGCAATGTATAGAGTGTATTTGTTTAAAGTTAGGACTACTTTAAAGTGATCTTCATTGAAAAGTACAGTGCTTTTCCATCAAAAATAAGGACATTTCAATGTGACCCCAAACTTTTGAACGGTCGTGTATCTTCAAAAGAACTTGTCAGGGCCATATTTCATGCTGTAGAGAAGTAGTTCCCAACCTTTGATCCCCCAGGTGTTTTGGACTTCAGCTCCCACAATTCCTAACAGCTGATAAAATGGTTGGGATTTCTGGAAACAAAAGTCCAAAACACCTGGAGGACCAAAGACTGGGAACCACTCCTGTAGGGTGTCATGAAAAAGTAATCTACTTTGAAGCCCAGGAAACAATTGACATTTCAGTACAAGTGGCCCTTACTCATTATAGCAGTTAAGCCATCAAATCACCAGTAGATGTCAGCATAATCAAGGGTTTGAACAAGAGACTTCTGTATGCAACAATCAAGATGAACGTTCAAAAGCAGTTAATTCAGTATGTTTATGAAGAAACTTGTTGATAATCCTGATACTAACTTTAGATGAGCAAACATCATTACCTAATTCAATTCTCCTACCATAGAATTTTACTAACTGTAATTATTTGGTCCCATTATATCCTCAAAGTATCTGCACTAATACCCTTTGGTGATTTTTTTTCCCTTTCTCAAAAATTCTTTATGACAGTCTTTACCAACCTTTCATGTTGGATGAACCCTTGAAATGATGTTCAATTCTCAGGGAACCCCTGCATATAATTACTGCATTTACAGCTCAAAGGCAGATGTATTTAAAAACAAAACACAAAATCCCAGGCTCTCGCAGAACTCCAGCAATCTCTTGTAGAACCTTGCTTTGGGCAGTTTCTGATTCCAATATAATATCCAGTAAAATAACTGATAAATACCAACTTCTTCTAAAGTGCATACTGAATAAACTACACTCATAGCAGATGTTCATTTGGAAAAGCAAGCATTTCAATGAAACCGATGGCCTGATTTTAATGCCCCTAACCTCCATATCTCTGGGGTTACGGGCACACAAAAGTGAAAAGACGTGTATTTAACAAATGCATTTGTTTTACCTGAGAGAACACCTCTTTCTATTGGAAGTTTACCACATAATTGCTCTGGAGGAGCTAGATATACTTGATAGAACATTTTAATCAGATTCTTAAAAGGTAAAGGTTTTCCCTTGACATTAAGTCTAGTTGTGTCCAACTGGGGGGAGGGGGTGCCCATCTCCATTACTAAGCCAAAGAGCCGGCGTTGTCTGTAGACACCTCCAAGGTCATGAGGCCGGTATGACAGCATGGAGTGCTGTTAAATTCCCGCCGGAGCGGTACCTATTGATCTACCCACATTTGCATGTTTTCGACCTGCTAGGTTGTCAGAAGCTGGGGCTAACAGCGGGAGCTCACCCCACTCCCCGGATTCGAACCGCTGACCTTTCTATCAGCAAGTTCAGCAGCTGCACCACCATAAAAGACAAACCAACAAAAGAGGCACATCGATTGTACTTTTTATGATACATTGTAGTCCTAAAAGAATGAAACAATAATCCTAATACATGTTCTCTAGGCATGATCCAATTACTCACTATTTAATCCTGTTTACTTAAAAGGTAGGCCAATGCATAATGTTCACGCTTACATCTCCCACTGAAAAGAATGGGAAGCGGAAATATTTCATTTCAGAATTATGCCTTTATTGCCACAAAGTGCTAGGTCACAGAAAATTGAAAAGGCCTCCTTCATTTTAAAAACCAAAAACTAGGCCATGCTGGAAACATTGCCGTCTAAACTGGATTTCACTTAGGATATATAGCATTACAAGTATAAATTCATCTTGCTCCTGCCTTTAATCTGTTTTGAGGTTTTGCTCTAATTAGAATGAATGCTCACATAATGCCTTTCTCCCTTTTCCTTCCAAGGAAACTCTGATTATTTTTTAATGTATTTGTGAGTTATTGATAGTTCAAATCCACAGGTGCCAAAGTTACTGGTGTTTTAATGCTACCTTGCTACTATGCACTGCATAGAGAGAACAGGAACTCAGCTAATCTAAGAAATGTGCCCTACTTCAGAGCTGATACAGTAAATCTGTACTGATTTATTGCCTTGCAAATAATTATGATGCAATTCTACCGCTCTGGTTAGCAACGTTTTTCTAGCCACCACCTTGAGAGCGAATCAAAGGTGGGGGGCCTGCTCCAAAAGGGGACATGCTATTGACTTGCATTGCCACAGATGCCTCTCTTGCCATACCTCTTTCATCTCCCCTGGCAGCTTCGAGGTCAGACAGTGTCCCCAAAGGGACATCCTATGGCCCACAGCCTCCTGTTGTTGACCCCTATTCTATAGGGTGCTGAGCAATAAATATCAGGAAGAGATCTTAATGATTAATCATTCAAGGTCCTTTTATTTCACTTGGAACCACAGGCCAGTTCAAAACAAAAGTAAACTGTATATGCTCTACTCTGAAGTGCAATTATGAGTATAAAAAAATAAAGATGTTATACCATGCCTTTTATATCCAATACAAATCTTATTCGGTACATATATAGAACATGTATGGCCGCAGGAAGTCCAGTCTGGCTTCCATAGCTGTGCTAGAGTTTAATGTTAATGTTAGATACATCTTTTTATGTGACGAATTCTCTGGGCAAGAAGAAATAAGAGCTGTGACAGTTATGTCTCCTGTAAGGAACTTTGTGGGATGTATTTATATGCTTTATACTTTTTTTTAAAGTAAACTCTGCCGAGCTTCAGTAAAATGTATAGCTTTGCTCTAAAATGAAGTTAAAGGGGAATATTTTATATAACAGGCCTATTACTGGTTACAACTTCCTATAAATTTTCTAACATGTTACCTGCCACAACAAGTGTTATATTAGTTGTAATAAGGGGGAACAACTATTTTTAAATGAAGGCATTAATACAGTATTATGCATTATTGAATAAAAATAATGGACTTGTACTGATCAATTCTGTTTTGTAAATTTTACAACAGGCACTGCGCTGTTTTGCAGTGTTCCCACTATTTTGTGCTGTCATCCATGGCAAGAGTTGATATTTGAACAGTTTAAAAATAAATTGCTTCTTGTACATATAATTTTTACTATGGCTTGTATCATTTTTCTCTTGTATAGCTCTCAGCATCTATAACCAGAACTGTGGACCCATTCTGGCATTTAAGTTAAAATTAAAAGTTTTCTTTCCATCCAGTTGAGCTCTTACCCAGACTTCAAACCAGTGGTTGCACAGTGCGTATTCTACATTGCACAATGATGCCCAGTCATTGGCATGAGTTGTACAATATTGCTATTCCATATGGTATTGCATAGTAGTGCCATAGCATATCTTCACATTTAAATATTTAAGCTACACTGAGAGAATGTTGGATCTCAGGCACTGGATATATTCTTTTATACACCAAGCGTATTCTCCAGATATTGGAATGCAACTTCCATCAGTCCTGGTCAGCATAGCTAAAGGTAAGGGTGCAATCCAAACTCATGAAGGGGCATAGTTGCCCACACTTAATTTATATTAGGAGCAACACAAGCCAGAACACTACTCAATTAGGAGACGCAGTGTAATCCTGATGAGTGCAGAATACCAAAAATATTCAGAGGAAGCACAAGCAACTGAAGCAGTCCCACTGGAACAGATTCCTGTGAAACTGGGTGACCACAAGAGGGAGATGCAGTCAGTTCCAAACAGGTGGAGAGAGCAAAACTTGTATTCCATATAGCAGTGGTTCCCAACCTTGTTTTGACCAGGGACCATTTGACCAGGGACCACTCTCCAACATTAGTACCAAAAGGGTTACAAATCAGTTTGTAGTCAACTTTAGATTCAGTTTGGTTATTTGGGGTGTTGATTCAGAAAACTACATTGGATAGACCACATCAGCTCTAGTTTCTGATACAGAACATATACCATCCAGTAGTCACCATCTGCTCCCACGCAGAAAACCATATTTATTAATCAAGAGCTGATGTGAAAATAGTAATCTTTCATGGGTAGTCCATGGTTTCGAGGCAATGGTGTAGTAATGATGAGGCCACAGATCGTATTTTTTTGTTTTTGCAGACCACTGGTGGTCCACAGACCGGAGGCTGGGAATCATTTACATAAACTTATTAAGTGCAGGGAAAACAAGCTTTGACAAGTTCACATTGGGTTTTTTCAGCCCTCAGTGAAGTCCAAAAATGATATTAACAAGCTGCAATAATCAAAGGTCTAGAAACTAAGCCTGATGAGGAACACCTGAGCTGATATGATTATCCATAAATATTTCTTACTTCATATCAGGAGGGATGTCACATAGAAGATGGAGCTCATTTGTTTTGTGCTGCTCCAGAGACTAGAACATGAATCAATGGATACAAATTACAAGATAAAACATTCCACTTAAACATGAGAAATAACTTATAAAATCTGTTTGGTGGAATAGATTATTGAGTGTGTAGTAGACCTATAAACAGATTGAATTGGCATCTTTCATAAGTGCTTTAATTGTATATCCCTGCACAGCAGAGGTTAGACTGAATGGCCCTTGATAAAGAGAGATGCCTGTGTGTGTCAATGGAGCAATGTAAGGCTGTAATTATATGGAAAGGAGGGTTGCTTTCAAAAAAGCAAGTTGTTGCAGATTCCTGCTTCTGGTTTAGCTATAGCAGACTAATCCTACAAAAAGATTTTGGTAATTAACTCCCATTCTATTCAGGTAGGTTTAATCCTAAATAAATTATTTTTAAATTATATATTGGATTGCATAATTTTTAAAAAATCAGTACATTACAAAAAATGTACTGTATTTAGAAATGTCCAATCCTTGAAGACATACAGACAAGCATTAAATAACATGATTAACAATAATAATGGTTTCAGCAAAATCAACTTTCCATATAAATCTTCAGCTTTGTCTTTAAATGGTATAAGAAAAATATTAAAATATGAAAATGAGAAATAATCCTGTAGAACCATACAAAAGGTATACATTTCATTACAGACGGAACTTTGTGGACAATAGTCCAATTCCTCAGATGCATGGAGTGCTGCTCAGAATGCCAATTATTATGCAGAAGGTAGCATAAAGTGCATTGATTCTCAAAGTGGGCGGTACCACCCCCTGGTGGGCGGTGAGGCGATCCAAGGGGGTGGTGGGAGGCTCAGGGGAATTTGGGGGGTGGTGAACCCCTTTAAGGGGGCGGTGAACAATTGGCCATTTAGCAGGGGTCGCGCGGCCCTCTTCTTCTGCATATTAGATATTTGCATTAGAATTTATAAGAGTAGCAAAATTATTTATGAAGTAGCAACGAAAATATGGTTGGGGGTGACCACAACATGAGGAACCTTATTTAGGGGTCACGGCATTAGAAAGGTTGAGAACCACTGCATTAATACATATATCTTTCTGTTTAATTGCTATTAAATTTTAAAAATTAATTTCTAGGAGGGGGGGCAGTAAAAAAAATTCTGGAAAGGGGGCGGTAGGCCAAAAAGGTTTGGGAACCACTGGTATAGTGAATGATTTCAAAGTCAATTATATTCCAAAAGAGTCTAAAGTTCTGAGAAGGCCACATACTGCTGGAGACTATACCCAGTGGACAGTAATGCAATGCAAAGCCCCTCAAAGTATTCCTCACCTAAAAAGACCCAATGAAATTCATGGGGTCACCCTAGGCCGACAAGTGATTAGAAAGCACAAACTTTCTTCCTAATTCTTAATATGGTGCATGTGGCCCTTCAACTGGTGCACTGCAATTGCCATTAACTCCAGACAACGTGACCAAAGGAATTAACAAAAGGGTTAGTGAGTTTTCCGGGCTGTATGGCCATGTTACAGAAGCATTCTCTCCTGACATTTTGCCCACATCTATGGTTGTGAGGATACCTACCATACATGTGGGTGAAACGTCAGAAGAGAATGCTTCCGGAACATGACCATACAGCCCGGAAAAATCACAGCAACCCAGTGATTCCAGCCATGAAAGCCTTCGACAACACAAAGTAACAAAAGCTGCATTTCTGGAAGGCCAGGCACTTCCAATGAGCACAGCCCAAAGTGGTGCCAATTCTTACTCATAATACTACTCCTTTCAAGATAGTTTGGGTACTTTTCATTCCACTATTTTTATACTGACCAGTGGACCTCACTGTCCTAAATACATGAGTAGAAGTCTTATAAGCCACAAAAGTGCTCTGCATAGGGCTTGTTCTCCAGACCCTTGATTATTTTAGTTACCCTCCTCTGGACACATTCCAGCTTATCAACATCTCCCTTCAGTTGTGGTGCCCAGAATTGGACACAACATCCCAGGTGTGGTCTAACCAAGGCAGAATAGAGGGATAGCATGACTTCCCTGGATCTAGACACTATACAGTGTTCCCTCACTACTTTGCAGTTACTCGCTGTTTCGCAGATTTTTTTTTTTTTAAATTTAAAATATTTCTCACGGTATTTTTGCAGTTTTGTGGGGGTTTGCCACTGCCGCTCTCCAAGGCGCTTTCCCTCCTCAGTCCTCCCTCACCCCCTCCAGCCTTGAAGGGCCTTTCCTTCACTTTTTTAAAAGTTTATAAAGATTTAAAGTAGTGTATAACTACTAAAATAATGTATAAATATTAAAATAAATAGAGTATCCCTACATCACAGTTTTTCACTTATTGCGGAAGGTCCTGGAACGTAACCCCAGCAATGAGGGAACACTGTACTCCTATTGATGCAAACCAAATGTACAGTGCATTCAATCTCTAGTGTGATGAGGCCCTAAGGCAATGGTTCCCAGCCTGTTGGCCCTCAGGTGTTTTGGCCTATAACTCCCAGAAATCCCAGCCAGTTTACCAACTGATGCCCTCTGCGAAACAGTCCAGCCAGGGCCGTAGCCAGGATTTTGATTTGGGGGGCTGAGTTTGGTTCGGGGCTGAGACTGGGTGGAAGAGGGTCTACCCTAGCAAACCTTTTGTATTGTTATCCCAATAACCCCATTAATGTGGGATATAATGCGCATGGCGATCCGATCAGGATCTGAACAAACATAACAGTTTAAATAATGTACCAGTACGGCGTTCTCGCGGACCCCCCTGAGACTTGCGGGGGGGGGGGCTGAAGCCCCCTTAGCCCCCCCCCCCCTGGCTACATGCCTGAGTCCAGCTAATTCTTTATTTGCTTCACTTTATATACTAGTTCCTACCTGTTGGCTATGTGCTTGCTACAGAATCAAACAAATTGCAGAGCACTGTTTAGGAGAACCAGTTGTAAGTCTCTATGCCTCTTTTGTTATTTATGCCTTACATGTCAGCAATATATGGAAGTATTTTTCCCTTTTGGTACATGTTCTAGCCACCTGTATATATTCCCTTTAGATCCACTGCTTCATTGTATCTTTATACTTATCCACCTGAGGAAGAATTGTTATTTTGGAGAGCTTGACGTCCACTTCATTATACTCTTCACATTTCTCCACTTGAGGAAGACGTTTAGACAGTAGAAACCGGTCTGGAAATCCTTTACGTCCGTGGATATCCTCCTCCAAGGAACTGGAAGCTCTATTCAATCATTTCATTACAGAAAGTAAAGGATCTGATGCCCTTAGGAAAAGTCTACCTTACTGCGAGACTCTGCTTTTGTGTTTTGATGTTCAAACCACTGTATAAATAAGAGTTTTGTGTCCCTTATACATTGCTCAATGCTCCATTGTATAAGTTGGGTATACGTTTAATCTGTATACCTTTATAAAGCGGAATGTTTGTATGTATGTGTGCGGAGGGCGGAAGGGCGGGAGGGCGGATATGTGGCAGCCACTTTCACAGGCCACAGTGACCAGCGCGGGTGATGGACCTGCACCAAACTTGGTACACATAACCCCCCTAACCCCCTTTACGTCCTGATGGGGTTCGGGGGACATGACCCAGAGATTATGGGATTTGTAGTACTTTCAAACACTTTGGTTCCCACAGACCACTGAGGCCACCAAAAAGGACCAATACAGACCACACTTAGCACACACAGCCCCCATGACCCACTCTATGTCCTGGTGCAGATCGGAGGAGGGTGGACCATGGATGATGGGACTTGAAGTACCTCTACTCACTTGCCAAGTCCGCTGCGACCCTCATCCAATTACTGATCGAGACCACACTTGGCACACATAACCTCCATGACTGCCTTCACGTCCTGGTGAGGTTCATCCTGGGGAGGACTGACAATGGATGATGGGATTTGTAGTACTTTCACACCCCTCTGTTCCCACAAACCACTGTGGCCCCCAACAAACACCGAGAAAGACCATACTTGGCACACAGAGCCCCAGTGACCCACTCTACATACTACTGAAGTTTGGAGGGGGCCAGAACATGGATGATGGGACTTGCAGTACCTTCCCTCACTTTCCAAGCCTGCTACAAACCTAATCCTATGACTGATCAACACCAAACCTGGCACACAGAGCACTCATGACCCACTCTACATCCTGGTGCTGTTTTGTGTGAGACGGACCACGGATGATGGGACTTGAAGTACCTTCACTCACTTCCTAAAAACAATGCAACCATCATCCATTCACCAATACAGACCAAACTTAGCACACAGAGCCCCCATGACCCAATCTACATCCTACTACACTTTGGGGGAGGGTGGACCAGAGATGATGGGACTTCCACTACCTTCAGTAATTTCATGATACCACTGCAACTCCCAATAATGATGGATCAAGACCAAACTTGGCACACAGAGCCCCCATGACCCACTCTACATCCTGCTGCACTTCTCAAATGACCCGGGCACCGCCGGGTCCCCAAGCTAGTATTATATAAACTGCAAAAAAAAAACAACCAATTACCTTTGGGATTCATGTATTGTGCCTTGTAGTGGATTTTTGTTTGTGCCCTTCCTCCAAGTGCCTGATCTACACTGTAGAATGAATAGCGGCGGCTCAGTGCTAGTATGGGATTTAGTTAAATGAAGTTAAAAGTTAAATAGCCTCTGACTATCTGTCTATATGTGTTGTGTGTCTATGGCATTGAATGTTTGTATGTGTACATTGTAATACGCCCCGAGTCCCCTGCGGGGGTGAGAAGGGCGGAATATAAATAATGTAAATGAATAAATAAAACTTTGTGCTGGCACCCTCAAACTGCGGCCCTCCAACTCCTCCCAGAAGCCCTAAGGAGCTTGTTCAATTGTCAGGCATTCTGGGAGTTGAAGGCCCAAACAGCCGGAGGGCCGCAGTTTGGGGATGCCTGGTTTTGTACTTTATGCTGAGGCACCAGAACTCTTTGCAGCAGGGGGCTCGAGACCTTGCCGAACTACAGCTCCCAGGATCCCAAAATCCTGTTGGGAGCCGTGCCAGCCTGAATTCATCCTCCTAAAACGAAGCACCCGAGACTGTGGCGCCAAAAGCAGATTGGCAGATTCCCCCCAGTCAAAAAATATTTGTGGGGGTGGGGTGGGATTACTGTGGATGGTTGTTGTGCAATGGCAAAAACTCCCAAAGAGATGGGAGTCCTGAGTGCTGCTTCTCACTTCCGCCTCGGAAAGAAGGCGGGGAAGGGGCATTCAGAGGCCTTCCCTCTTTCCTTTTCCCTCCTCCCTCTCTACGGGCTTCCCTCCTTCCTTCCCTCCCTCCCTCCCTCGAGCAGCCATGACGCGCAGCCGCCAAGAGACCCTGGCCCTGCGGAAGCAGCTCATTGGGTAAGCCGCAGGAGGGGGAGTTGGGAGTTTTTTCCTTTCCCTTGTAGCCTCTTCCTCCTCCTTCTCAAATGCATATTTCTTGCTGGTCCCCCATCCAAGGACTAACCGGGGCAGGCCCTGCTTAGCTTCCAGGATCAGATGGGATTGGGGGGGGGGGGGGGGCTGCAGTAGAAAGGCAGGTGTGCGTCTCACCTGGGCTCCTGTAAAGCCACACCTGGGGGAAAGGCCCTCTTCTGTGCAGGCCCTAAAAGCCAATTGGGAGTTCTCTCTAGTACTGCTCAGCCTCAGGGCGGCTCTACATTGCAGTTCCAAGACACCTTAACTGCCAGGCCTCAATGGTTAGAATCCTGGGAGTTGTAGTTTGCCAAGGCACCAGCCTGCTTTGTCAGAGAAGGCTACAGACCAGGCACGGGCAAACTTAACTGCCAGCCCTCAATGGTTAGAATCCTGGGAGTTGTAGTTTGCCAAGGCACCAGCCTGCTTTGTCAGAGAAGGCTACAGACCAGGCATGGGCAAACTTAACTGCCAGGCCTCAATGGTTAGAATCCTGGGAGTTGTAGTTTGCCAAGGCACCAGCCTGCTTTGTCAGAGAAGGCTACAGACCAGGCACGGGCAAACTTAACTGCCAGGCCTCAATGGTTAGAATCCTGGGAGTTGTAGTTTGGCAAGGCACCAGCCTGCTTTGTCAGAGAAGGCTACAGACCAGGCACGGGCAAACTTAACTGCCAGGCCTCAATGGTTAGAATCCTGGGAGTTGTAGTTTGCCAAGGCACCAGCCTGCTTTGTCAGAGAAGGCTACAGACCAGGCACGGGCAAACTTAACTGCCAGGCCTCAATGGTTAGAATCCTGGGAGTTGTAGTTTGCCAAGGCACCAGCCTGCTTTGTCAGAGAAGGCTACAGACCAGGCACAGGGCAAACTTAACTGCCAGGCCTCAATGGTTAGAATCCTGGGAGTTGTAGTTTGCCAAGGCACCAGCCTGCTTTGTCAGAGAAGGCTACAGACCAGGCACGGGCAAAACTTAACTGCCAGGCCTCAATGGTTAGAATCCTGGGAGTTGTAGTTTGGCAAGGCACCAGCCTGCTTTGTCAGAGAAGGCTACAGACCAGGCACGGGCAAACTTAACTGCCAGCCCTCAATGGTTAGAATCCTGGGAGTTGTAGTTTGGCAAGGCACCAGCCTGCTTTGTCAGAGAAGGCTACAGACCAGGCATGGGCAAATTTAGGCCCTTCAAGTGTTTTGGACTTCAACTCCCACCATTCCTAACAGCCTCAGGCCCCTTCCTTTTCCCCCTCAGCCTGAAGGTCGTTTTATGCACAATATTTCTCATAATTCTCTGTACAAAACCCCCCAAGTTTTTCTACATCAGAAGGAAAAGCTGTCACAATCTCAGCCTCCCACATGGACAATTTGGGAGCATTCCTGATTGCCAGGTAAACTCACCCCAATCTTGGATAAGGGAGTCAAGGTGGCACAGTGGGGTAAACCCTTGTGCCAGCTGAAATGCTGACCTGGAGGTCGGCAGTTCAAATTTGCAAGACAGGGTGAGTTCCCGTCTATCAGCCCCAGCTTCCCACGTGGGGCTGACAGATATTCGTTATATACACTGTTTAATGTTATTTTGTTATATTGCTTTTGTTATTATTTTGTTGATACGCATTTTATTTATTTATTTGAACGTATTAGTTGCCACTCCCATATGGCTCGGGGCGACTTACAAAGTTCACTGGGCAAGGCCAGTGGGCATTACAACAATACAGTACACGCTACAATATAAACACACTATGCTATGAATTTTAGTGTGTTATGTGTTTAACTGTTCTGTTGGGCTTGGCCCCTTGTAAGCTGCCCCAAGTCCCTTCAGGGAGATGGAGGCAGGGTATAAAAATAAAGTCATTATTTTACTGATACAAAAACACAGTATGACACAGCAAACAAGATATATATGCTGGATTCTGTATCACAAAATCACAAGTCAAAAACTTCCCAAGCGTTTTGGACTGTGTGATGTATTTTCGAACTATGCGCACAGATCCAAGTAAGGTGGCCTTTTGCAGTTGACGGATCATGATTTTGTTGTTGTTGTTATTGTGGGGACATGAGAGAAGCCTCCCACAGGATGGTAATACATCTGGGTGTCCCCTGGGCAATTTCCTTGCAGACGACCAGTGCTCTCACACCGCTTCTGATACGATATAAAATTCGCTTCTGACCCAATATTTTAAAAATTGAATAAATTCTCATTTGCCCAAATCCTATTGTTACTTCTAACTAGAGCAGAGCCATTCACTCAGTAGGATTGAGCTCAGTATAGACTGACTTGCCAGTTCTAGTTAATACTCCCAGCTATTGAGAAATGCCATAAATGGCTGGGGCAGGGGCATGTTATAAACCCACATAAGTCAAGCAAATGTAACCATCAAAGAGAATTTCCCTTTTATTAGAATTGTTATTTTGGGGTGGCTCCAGATGTTGTTGCAAGCCCCAACATGATTAACAACACAGAGTGATAGAAACTGCAGTTTGGCAATATCTGGAGGCCTTTTTTTAATGGTGACTGCCTCTTGTTAACTGATGCCCTCTGCATACCAACATGTTCTCTACTATCGTTTGAAATAAGGAAATTTAAACTTACGGATGAAGTCATATTCTGTACTTCTGGAACACAATTGCCTTCTGTTCTGGGTTAGCAACTCCTTTGGACATTCACTCCCAGTCTCCTGAGAACCTGAGAAATCCCTGTAGCTCAGCCACATGCATATGTTTCAGCTAACATTAGACAGCTGGAACATGTAGGTGAATTCACAAAATTCAATGGATTTGCTCAAATCAGGATTAAGCACGGGATTTAGGACCAGGTGCTAATGCTTAGTGTTAGAGAGCAGGGATTAAGCTTCTGGTGAAAACAAAGCAGGCTATGAAAGCACTTTCAGCCGGACTTGAAATATCAGAGCCCCCTACTGCGTACAACCTTATGAAAGAGGAATTCACAAGTAGGGCAAAATATAGGTTTCTGCAATGACTTTAGGGTAGGCTTGTTTGATCAAGGAAACAAATGGTTCAAAACTCGTTTCGGATGTAGGGGGCGCTGGTGATTTGCTTCCGAAGTGATTTCTGAAATTTTCCCCCACAAAAGTCAGAATTTTCTGAAATTTTCAAATTGCTATGTTAATGGCAGGCACAATTGCGCAATGCACGAAAAACTGCAAACAGGACAGGCAAAACTTGGAGGGATTCCTTTTCCCTCATGTTTAGACCGCTACTGACAAAACTTGCCAAAGTGGTAGAAATTATTAGCAGATTAGAGATTTCTTGTTTCCAGAAGTACAGTGTGTAACCACAAGCAGAGAAAGGGGGCTCCCAAGTTGTATGGTGGGATTCCCCAATGAAATGATTAGGATATTTCTTGTTTCCAAAAGTATAATTTGTAACCCTAAGCAGACAAAGGGGCCTCCAAACTTTTATTATGTTTTCCCAAGGAAATTATTAGCAGATTATAGATATATGGGTTGCTTACCTGTAACCGTAGTTTCTTGAGTGGTCAGCGTGAATAGCACTAAGTGTATAACCCCCTCCTGCGCATGCGCAGGCAGCCGGAGATCTCGAGACTATGACAGTTAGAAATCAACAGTTGGCCCCGCGCACGCTCCCCAGCAGTATAAATAGCCCAAGCAAGGGGCCAACGGCCAGTTCTTCCGCCGCAAAAGCAGTCAGATACCTGGCATGACATTAATAAGAGGGGAGGATGGGCGGGGCCGTGCTATTCACGCTGACCACTCAAGAAACTACGGTTACAGGTAAGCAACCCATATTTTCTTTTCGTGGTCAGCCGTGAATAGCACTAAGTGTAGACTTACGAACTAATACCTTGGATGGAGGGAGTCATGCCACCGCTGAAAATAAAACTGCTCTTCCAAATTCAGCTTCTTTTTTTGATGCTAAATCAATCTTGTAATGGCTGACGAATGTCAACGGTGTAGACCATGTCGCTGCTCTGCAGACTGCATCCAACGGGACTCCCCGCATAAAAGCCACCGAAGTCGCCATCGCTCTCGTAGAATGAGCTCTTATCTGTGGAGGCAAAGCCCTTCCTGCCTCCTTATAAGCTAGTTTTATTGTAGAAGTAATCCAAGAAGAAAAACGTTGAGAGGACACAGCAAGGCCTTCACTGTCTTTCCTATATTTAAGGAATAACCTAGGAGACTTCCTATTTGCTTGAGTTCTACTAATGTAAAAAGCTATTGCCCTTCTTACATCTAACATATGGAGGTTTTTCTCTAATGGTGTTGTTGGGTTAGGAAAAAAGGCCGGGAGGACTATTTCCTGTGATAAATGGAATCTTGAAGTTACCTTTGGGAGGAAAGCTAAATCAGTCCTCAACACCACCTTATCTTTGTGCATCCTTAGATAAGGTTCGTCACACCTAAGGGCACAAAGTTCCCCTGCCCTCCTAGCCGATGTAATAGCGACTAGGAAGGCAGTCTTCCATGACAACAATGATATATCTATTGTCGCCAACGGCTCAAAGGGAGGTCTCATTAGCGCTTTTAACACTATTTCCAACTCCCACCTTGGAGATATAGGTTGCACAGGTGGCCGTTCATTCTTAAATCCCTTAAGAAACAATGTTATCCATGGGTCACTAAAATATGATGGTAAATTTGCTTTCCTACGAAACCAAGTCATGCCTGCCAAATAACACTTTATTGACGAAAAAGACAATCCAGAGTCAGATAATGATATTAGGAATTTAAGCACTAAAGGTGTAGATGCTTCTAATGGCTCTACCCCTTGCTGTCTTGTAAAATCTGAAAATCGTTTCCATTTATACAAGTAC
Organism: Anolis apletophallus; assembly: GCA_030556195.1. Taxonomy (NCBI): domain Eukaryota; kingdom Metazoa; phylum Chordata; class Lepidosauria; order Squamata; family Anolidae; genus Anolis; species Anolis apletophallus. The sequence goes on from JARBWK010000001.1 coordinate 75,603,711, forward strand.
GAACGCTTTGTAGCAGTCTTGTGTGCTGCGTCCAATACCCTCTTAACTGAGTCTGGGAGATTCTCCACCTGAATTGGTTCTAAGGAACTTGGTTGCTGAACTAACATGGAGTGATTTTCCATGCCGTCAGTTTCAATGACTGTACATCTGGACAGAGAACCTTCCCGGCTTGTGATAGCAGAAGGTCCTTCCTGCAGGGCAGTCTCCTGAATATTCCCATTGATAACTGGAGCACTTGAGAAAACCATGGTTGGCGAGGCCACCATGGCGTTATCAGTATCCCTCTCGTCCCTTCGTGAGACATTTTTGATACTACCCTTAGAATAAGTGGGAATGGGGGAAACGCATAAACATTGTGAATTCCCCAGTGACAAAGGAAAGCATCCCCTAGGCAATTCTGCATTGATGTCCTCCCCAGGCGGGCGCAGAACTTTGGGCACTGAGCGTTCTCCGGAGATGCAAACAGGTCTATCTCCGGTTGACCCCACTCCCTGAACAACTTTTCCGTCTCCTCCCGGTGCAAAGCCCACTCGTGATAAGTTAGCGGTGTTCTGCTCAGAAAGTCCGCTAGTTGATTCTGTTCCCCAGGTAAGTGAACTGCTGACACATGAATGTTTCTTAGAATACACCACTCCCAGATTTCCATTGTGAGTGCATTCAGGGATTTGGAATGAGTCCCTCCCTGCTTGTTCATGTAGTACATTACTGTAGTATTGTCTGTTGCCAGCTGCACTACATGTCCCTTCAGAATGAACTCGAAAGACTTCAGAGCCTTCCCTACTGCCATCATTTCGAGGAGATTTATGTGATATGACTTCTCCATTTCTGTCCACTTCCCTTGAGATGTGAATTTGTCTACATGGGCACCCCAACCCGTAAGGGAGGAATCCGTTGTCAACACCTTCGTAGGACTTGGGAATTGAAAGGGAAGTCCCGCACAAACATTGCTGCGGTGAAGCCACCATTGGAGGGAACTGCAAATCTGATCTGGTATATTCAGATGAGTTGAGGGACATTGTCGCATTGGACTGAACACAGACAGGAACCATGATTGTAGGGGCCTGAGCCTTAACCTTGCATGTAGTGTTACCGCTGTCGTTGATGCCATATGCCCTAATAGCACCTGGATGTCCCTTGCTTTGACAGACGTTTTGGATAGTAACTCCAATATTATATTCTGAAGATTTAAAAATCTTTCTGGTGGCAATGTTGCTGTCTGCTCCACAGAATTCAGTAGTGCGCCAATGAACTGTATCTTCTGTGAGGGAACCAGGTTGGACTTCTCCCAATTTATAATGAGACCTAGAGACTGGAGAAAGGAAAGAACGTATCTAGAGTGATCTAACAGTTCACATCTGGTCCTACTCACTACAAGCCAGTCGTCTATGTACGGGTAAATTGTGATACCCATAGTGCGTAGGCGTGCTGCCACCACCGCCATGCACTTTGTAAAAACCCTTGGAGCTGTCGAAAGACCGAAGGGCAAAACATTAAATTTATATGCCTGATGACCTACAATGAATGTCAGGAATCTTCGGTGACTTGGATGTATTGAAATATGGAAATAAGCATCCTTCAGGTCAATAGTAATGAACCAATCATTTTTATTCAGTAGAGGTAATATCGTTTTTAGAGATATCATCCTAAATCTCTTTGGAGTTATAAACTTGTTAACCCCTCTTAAGTCCAATATTGGTCGTAGACCACCTCCCTTCTTTTTAACTAGAAAGTATTTTGAAAAATAAGAACAATTGTATTGATCTGGATACACTACAGATATAGCTCCCTTAGACAATAGCTTATCTATTTCCTCCATTAATGGAAGGGAAGGACTAGTGACCTTGGTATTCCCAACAGGTGGCAGATCATCAAACTCTATTCTGTAACCATCACGTATAATACTCAACACCCATGAGTCTGTAGTGATAGAAGACCAGACTTCTACGAACGGGTTTAGACGGTTACCAAATAATGGTTGCTGATCTTCTGATGTATTACAGATATTTCCTTGATAATTTGAACTAGAACAAATGTTATTAACCAAACTGAATAAAGGATTAAACAAATCAACCCGTTGTGGGACAACTGGTCCCTGGGCAACCGGCCCTTCATTATAAACTGAATCAATGTCAAAGACGCTGTTTGTTTAGTCCTCCCCTGTTTGTCTTGTTCTGGTTACTCTGATATGGCTGATAACGGTTCTTAAAGCCGAATTGTTGCTGTTTCCTTTGCTGGAATTGCCTGTTGTTTTGTTGAAACCTCTGGCGTTGCTGGCCAAAATAATTACCCGCATTCCTTCTGTAGTAAGGAAGGGACGTCTGCCATTTAACTCTCTGTTGATATCCTCCTTGACGTTGACCTCCAATAACATGCATGGACTTCTTCATGTCCTGAGTATGTTTTATTCTGTCTTCCGTGTCTGGGTTGAATATTCCTTCCGTATGCATAGGAAGTTCTTCTGCAATGGCTCTATGCTCCTCAGACAGGGAAGACGCTCGGAGCCACGCATGGCGGCGTACCGAAGTTGCGATCGCAAATATTTTTCCAGCTGACTCGGCTAAATGTTTTGCGAACTCCTTTTGGTATTTTGCTAGCAGGAGTGCCTCAGTCTGGAAGGCAAGGGGTGTATGTTTATCTTCTTCCGATACCTGTTCAATAAATGGTGACATCATCTCCCACAGGAATGTCTGATATGCACTCATGTAGGTTGCGAAATGTGCCATCCTTACTATGAGGCCAGCTGCCATATGTGTCTTTTTACCAATGATATCCAATTTCTTTCCTTCCTTATCTGTTGGTGTCATATTAGATTTTTTTGGGCGTTTACCCTGACAGGCCTCTGCGATGACAGTATTTGGTTGTTGCGGTCGATGCGCCCAATCCGCAGTAGATAAATCCATTCTATACAGTCCATCTACTTTCCTTGGAATAGCTGGAGCTAATATAGGGGCAACATCCTGAACCTTCGCTAGTTTTAGTAGAAAAGGTAATGCAGGAAGCAGCGTATTGTTAGGAATATTCTGTTGTTCCGCTGGGAACATGAAATCCTCTACTGCTTCTTGTGGTTTTGGAATTGGTATCTCCAAGGCTCTAATCATTCTCAGCACTATCTCCGAAAGTTTATCCATATCATCCTCATTAGCAACATTTTTCTCCAATTTTTTAATACTTTCTGCCCTAGCAGTTAATTCAGTTTCAGATGATTCTGAATCCTCCTCACAGTCATACTGCACTTGAGGATCGTCATCATCCAACATGTCTTGAATGCAGGAGTGTTGTGGAGGAGTTGAGAGAGATTGTTCCACAGTAAACTGCTGCTTTGGATGTACTTGGGTCTGTTTCCTAACATTCAGTTGTGGTGCTGACATCCCCTGCATAGCAACGTATTGCTTTTTACTTTGCATTGGAACTGCCTTAGGAGGCAATTCCTTAGAAGCACACACGGGGGCAGTGTTTCCTTGGAGTTGCTGCCACATACTGCTCTGCATAGCCAATGCCTGCCAGAAAGCTGCTGGAAATCCCTGCCATTGTTGGCTATGCTGTTCTACAGTATTTTTCTCCTTATTCTTCCTCTTCTTATGCTTCTTCCTTGATTTCCGATCAGGAGAGCTAGAGGAAGATGAGGAGGAGGAGCTTGATGACGTTGTCGACGTCGAGGAGCTTCGACGTCGACGCTTGCCCTTCCTTCGGGATGGGGCGCGACCTCGGGAGCGCGCAGCAGGCTTCGGGCTGTTTCGAGGCCGAAGGTTTGGAGAGGAATCTATCTCGAACGGCCCCGAAGGAATGGGTGGTGCCGAGGTCGAAGTATTAACTCTTTGCAGCCCTGAGCAGGAAGGTCTAACCGGAGGCGTGTTATATAGCGCAACATTTTCAGTCGGCTGAAAGGGTGTTTGAGAGGTCGCCCCCTCGCCCTCGAGCAACTTGGTTGCTTCCACCTCCATTGCCTTTCCCGAAGCCGGATGGCTTTGCTCATTCCCAGCCCTCGCAGGCGGGTTTCGGGCATGCTTAGGCACAGGTTTGTTTTTCTTATTTTTGTCTTTCTTTAAGTCCAAGGGAAGTTTTATCTTTAACCCATTAGGTTTTGGGTCCTTCTGAGCTCTAGGAGCGAGGTCCCCTTGCTGAGTCATGGTGACTGTGGAAGTCTGTGGATTTAATGCAGACTGCTCGTAAAGAGCCGCTTTTACTCTTAATTCCCTATTCTTTCTTGTTTGAGGTGTGAATGCCTGGCAAATCGCACAGTCCTGGGAGAGGTGGTCTTCTCCCAGGCACGTCAGGCATTCTTCATGTGCGTCGTTGTCTGGTATCTTGTTTGGGCACGACACACATCTTTTAAAAGATGATGTAGACATACTGCCTCTTCTTGCTACCTAATTAATTAATATATCCAAGTAATAAACTGTCAATTTCAGAATTTTCTTTGTCTCTCCGTCTCCGTGGTGCCTTTTTGCGGCGGATGAAGAGAACTGGCCGTTGGCCCCTTGCTTGGGCTATTTATACTGCTGGGGAGCGTGCGCGGGGCCAACTGTTGATTTCTAACTGTCATAGTCTCGAGATCTCCGGCTGCCTGCGCATGCGCAGGAGGGGGTTATACACTTAGTGCTATTCACGGCTGACCACGAAAAGAAATTCTAGTTTCCAAAAGTACAATGTGTAACCCAAAACAGACAAAGGGGGCTCCAAAGTGGTATGGTGTGGTTCTCCAAGGAAATTATTAGCAGAAAATGGCTTTCCAAAGTCCAAAGGGACTTTCTGGGATCCCAAAATCCAAAGTATAACCCAAGGGGATTGAGGTCTGTTGAAAGTTAAAATCACTGCTTCAAAAAGGAAAATTGACAGTGGCAGGCAAGAGAAAAACATTTCTCCCAGCTGCCCTGCTCTTCTTCCCTCCCCACACATAAGAAAGCCACGCAGGGGCAAGGGGCCTGCTTCCAGCCAGTTTCCCCAATTTGTTCCCAACCCTGTTGTTCCCTTGCAAAGAGGTGGTGTCGCACCTTTCCCGCCCAAGCTGCCTAATCCCGCGCGAGCCTTTTAAAAGGGCAATGGCTGCCATGCCAAAACCCTGCTCCTCCCCACATGGTTTCCCCTCATTGACTACAGTAAGTAAGTAAGTAAGTAAATAAGCATCCCAGCATGCAAGCTGCTGCTTGCCTCCAAATGCTGGATCTTTTCCTATTCACTTCCTGAGTCAGAACAAAGGTGGCGACAGTGGCTTCGAAATGGCAAGGATACTTCCGGGTTCCCAAATCGCTTCAAAATGGAATTTGATCTGAATTTAATCCGAATTATGAAGATTCCGACTGGACCTAACCATGCCTACTTTAGGGATAGGACAGTATTTAATTTTGTATGAATAGATGTTTCCAGGCTGTTTCTGTCATTTTTGACTGCTGCTTATTCGGACTTGTTCTAAATCATTTTCTGGCCAGGCTACAATCACTTACCTTTGCCAGGACAGCAACAGGGGAGGGCAACTCTATTGACTCTTTTTGACCTGTCAGCTACTTTTGGTGCAATCCACTGTGGTATCTACTTATACAGCCTTTTGGTGCTGGGCTTGGAGGTGGTTATCTGTAGATTTGGACAGGAGTACTGTCATATACTAGCATGTAGTAATAGTTGGAGTATTGGACAAAAACTCTGGGAGACCAAGATTCAACTCTCTGTTCAGTCATGGAAACCCACTGGGTGATCGAGGATAATTCACACTCTCTCAGCCTCAGAGGAAGGCAGTGGTAATCCCCCTCTGAACATATTTTGTAAACACAAATCAATAGGACCACAACAAATCAGAAAATACACAAATGCAGACAACGGTATCTCGTTTCCATCCATTAATTGTAGGAAGGCACCTTCAGTAGGGGTCTGGGAGTAATTTGGTTTGTATTTGAGCACACAAACTTCAACTTTACAAGATGAAAGTACTGTTGATAGGGGAAACTTTTGGTCCTGGTTGAGGTTTGCAACTGGTTTTGGATAAGAGTCACATTTCCCTTTCAATATGCATTTTGAAGATACTCCAGAACCACATTTTATCTGCAAAGGTGCAGGTGACTGTGAGTGTCTTGTTATCAACTTTGACTGGCTTGCCACTTGAAACCCTGCAAAGCACATTTATTTTCCATTTCATAGGCATAGATGGCAGGCAGAGGAAACCACTGCTTTAACACAAGGTTGTCTTTAATAACAGTCAGAGCCATGGGGTGTAGTCTGAGGCAAAGGCTACAGCTCTCTTGCTGTAGCTGAACTGAACTGGTCTGGCCTGTATGCTTGGAAGAGGACAGTGCATGGGAGCCCATGGAAGAAAGACAGGGCATGAACGTAATAAATAAATGCATAACATGACGTTTATCTAGAGCAAAATTAAGGCAGAAAAAAGCAAGACGGGCAAGGCACAATTTTGCATTAGTTTCCCCTTTCTTCCTAGATTGAATTTGAAATGCAACAACTAGCTTTTAAAATATTGAACAATATGGGAGCACCTATAGCAGGGTTGGGGAAAGTGATAAAGGAAGCAGAGCTTAGCAAAGAGAGACAAGTAGATTTCTGGTTTTCCTCAGCAGTTATGTTTTTTCCTGTAGGTTAACCACAAAGGGATATAGTCTCCAGGCTGAAAATGTTCTTTTCCTGGCCTCCATGGGGAGGAGCAACATTTCTGCATGGTTAACCGACAGCAGTGTTTCCCAACCTTTTTTGAGCCGCGGCACACTTTTTACATTTGCAAAATCCTGGGGCACACCACCAACCAAAATGGCACAAAATGACACACTAACACAGTAATACATATAGTTAATATGTTTTAAAAATGTATACACTCAGTGTGAAACCTGGGCCTGTTCCGATGAACTCAACATAGATATCTTGGCAGGAATGGCAGAAAGACACAAACTTCCAACACAGAACTCCCATAACCAAGAGAAAGTACTATAAGAGTTTGGTGGGCATTGACCTTGGGTTTTGGAGTTGTAGTTCACCTATATCCAGAGAGCACTGTGGACTCAAACAATGGTGGATCAGGACCAAACTTGACATGAATACTCAATATGCCCAAATATGAACGCAGATGGAGTTCAGGGGAAATAGACCTTGACATTTAGGGGTTGTAGTTGCTGGGATTTATAGTTCCCCTACAATCAAAGAGCATTCTGAACCCCACCAATGATAGAACTGGGCCAAACTTCCCACACAGAACCCCCAGGAGGCAAGAGGAGGTATCTACTTGGGGAAAGGGAGGCGGGCCCTCCCAATGCATGGAGAGGGAGAGACCAAGTAGACAACGGGTGGGGAGGGGTGTTTGTAATTTTGTGCCTTTATCGAAGTAGGTTTCTTAGGGTTTTTATACTTCAACACACTAGACTCCCCCCCCCTTCCTGGAGATTCTAATTTCCCACGGCACACCTGATGATCGCTCACGGCACACTGGTTGGGAAACATTTACCTACAGGAAAAAAATATACTACCGGTAGTGGTGTAGACATCTCTATGGATTTGAAACCCTGTTCTTTTGTCTGGCACTAATATAGCTATGGTTGGCAAGTATCAGGTATAGGGCCTTTTATATGGTAGGTCCAAAGTTGTGGAGTTCTATTTTGTCACCTTTCTTGTGGTGCACCTTCAAGTCATTTTGACTAATGGCAACCTTAAGGTGAACCTATCGCATGTTTTCTAGGGCCATGTGACTTGCTCAAAGTCAAACAGATGAGACGTCATTTTAAAAAATAAGACAATATTTTAATCTTTTAATTTATTTTACTACGGGCCCTTTACAAGGTTTTAGCTCACGTTTTTCACATTTTTATTGTGAGCTGATTTGATCCTAAAAGGAGATAGAAATAACAAAGAGTAGAGGGAGGGGGGTTTCAAAATTTGTTTTCCAAGGCTTGACTACAATTTTGCACAGCTATGTGCTTGCAATGTAAGTAAAACAAAATTGTAGAGGGTACATTAAGTGCATGCATGAGCCATGTTCTGGCATTCTTATAGATCTTCATGCAATTTGGGCTTATCACATTTCCCAGTTCTGGGAGTGCTGCATATTTAGCCAAGCAGGCCTACAGAATTCTTTGCAGTGATGTTCACCCAAGCAGCTAGAGGCACAAGAACATTGGGGACAGGACTTGTATGCATACCTCTGCTCCCGGTTTTGGTTTATTTGCAAGCAAGCCCCTACATATACATTGTGAGTTCTTCCTAAAACGTGTCCACTGCTGTGTATTTGGGACATTGTACAAACTGAGGCAGATCTCCTTTTGACATCAATTTACAAACATTCTTTTTGTGTGTGTCAAGAGCGACTCGAGAAACTGCAAGTTGCTTCTGGTGTGAGAGAAGTGGCTGTCTGCAAGGACATTGCCCAGGGGATGCCCAGATGTTTTACCATCCTGTGGGAGGCTTCTCTCCTGTCACCACATGGGAAGCTGAAGCTGACAGCTGGGAGCTCACCCCGCTCCCTGGCACAATGATATAACCCATTGCGCCACTGGGGGCTCCTTACAAGCTCCTGCTAAGTAAGAGGACATGCGCTCTCAGAATTAAAATCCACTTGAGAAATGAAAATACTCTCAATTTGTTTACCAAATAATGCCATGTAAAACTTAATAAGAAAAGGCCTTGCAGCACTTCCACAGCACATTTGGAAGAAGGGAGATGAAAGGGAACAACTTGGGAACGTGTGCACTATGTGTCTTGTTTTTGTGCTGTTGAGATGCCACTCTTAGCAGATCAAAGAGAATAAAAGGGTTAGGTCTTTAGCAACATTGCCCTTTTTAGAGTTTCCTAGTAAAATAGTCCTTCTTGTTTAGTGCACCTAAACTTGACACAAGTTGTAAGCTCACGGCACAGACAATTCCCATAGGATTCATTTAGAGCAGGGGTGGGCAATTACTGGCCCTCCAGGTGTTTAGGACTTCTGGGAGTTGAAGTCCAAAACACCTGGAGGGCCAGTAATTAACCACCCCTGATTTAGAGGACTGGTTAGTTAAGAAGCCATTAAGAGGTCAAATTTAAAGCAGCATTTCTTTTAGCTCCAGGTATGAAAATGCTAAAAAAAAAAAGAAAGAAACAAAAATATAAGCAAGTGGTTTGGAGGCCGTCTTACTATTTCACTCTTCTTCCTTAGATCCTCCTGTAGGCTTTTTTTCCCAGAAGACCCAGTGAAGATTGTGCAGGCAAAGAACCAATATATGTATGATGAATATGGAAATGAATACCTTGACTGCATCAACAATGTTGCTCATGGCAAGTATGAAACTGTGTTCAGTCCCAGAATACATGCTTCATACTGTGTTTAAGTGATGGCTTATTTTGCATATGAAACCATGCTTCTGCTGCAGGCAATCAAAATTGAAAAATTGACAGCCTATACACTCTTACTATGTATCCCTGCACCATCATAACCAGTTTTGCACCCAGAAGACATATGCTTGCCCTTATACGAAAGATGGAACATTGATGCTCACCATGAAGTTTCCTTTTCTGCAGTTGTGGGGAGAATACTTTATGCTTCGGCCAACTCCTGCCTCATGTTAAACAGGCAGGGCTATTATAGAACAGTGGGTGGGGGAGACCAGTCTCATTTTCCCAGCAGTAGCGTGACAAAGCTCCAGACATACAAATATATACTACCAGCTGCATAAGACAAAATGCATCCACCAACTAGGGTGGGTAGGATTCTTTCTTCCCTCCCCACTAACTTTCGCAGTGAGTGCCAGTGTTCCGTTTTTGGGGAGGCAATCCTTCATATTGGTATCTACAGTCACCACCCAGGACAAGTAACTTACCGTCAGGACACCTGTAGCAGATGTGTCCCCTGAAGCAAATTTGATAATCCTGTAGTACGCCAACAAAAGAAGATGGAGAGGCCCAAGTGGCTTTCAAAATTCAGAACTCTTAAAACTGAAACTGATACCCCTTTTAGGGTTGTTCTGTTCAGTAGTCCCAAAGAATTATCACCTCGCAATTCAGGATTTCAGAACAGACATAACTTTCCACATTGGTAGTACTCTAGTACTGCTCAGTAGCCCCCCAAAAGAATCTCACCTAGTCTGGTTTAGAATCTCATTCAATTCAAATTTAGCTGGTGCTAAACTCCAGTCCTGCTTTGAAGCTGAGGCAGGACAAAACTGGGAAGCTGAGGCAGGACAAAACTGGGAAGGTGGTAATAATAATAATTATTATTATTATTTATAAGCCGCTTCCCTCTCCCCAAAGGGGACTCGGAGCGGCTTACATGGGGCCATGCCCGAACCACAAATCACAAAATATCAGGCATCAAAAAACAATAAACACAATAAAAACAGTAAACACAGTAAAATGAATACATCTAACAAAAACACAATAACAAATGTGTCTAAAACAGAAAGAAAAAAGAAGACGAGAGGGCATGCCACATGTACATATAAAATGTTTAAAAACTGGGGGAGATAAATGGAGTACGGCCAAAACGTAAAGAGTCGCAAAGGGGAAGGAAATCCAAAAAAACGGGCGTTGAAGGATCTAGTCTCCAAAGGCTAGGCGGAAAAACCAGGTTTTCAGTTGTCCCTTAAAGGCTTCCAGTGATGGGGCATTCCTGATCTCTCCCGGAAGGGAATTCCAAAGTCGGGGGGCCACAGAGGAGAAAGCTTTCTCCCCAGTATTCACAAACAGAGTCTGTGAAACTGGTGGAGGCGAAAGGAGGGCCTCCCCCGAGGAGCGAAGGGCTGGTTAACAATGGCTTTTCCCCTAGTAAGAATGGCTGACAGGTGAAGGATATTTTACTTAGGCAGAAAAAAATGAAATGCAAAGTCAGGTGGGCCTCTGCCACCAGTTTTGGAATCATTATTATAGCTGTCCAGTGATGTGAAAGTTAGGTTGTATTAGTGAATCTGCTAAGATATATTTTGTATTGACTTTGCAGTGTAAAAAAAGACATAAAGGTGGGAAACAGATTGAGTCGATTATTGTTAACCAGCTTGTGGTAAGGAGAAAAGGGACACACTTCTGTACTTTAATGTTGTTTACTTCTGCACTGCATAACCCTTAGGGGTCTATCTCCAATTGACCATGCAGTGTGGTGGTACACAAGCTCCCCCCCCCCTCCCATTTTGTTGGCAGTGGGGAATTTGAATTTCAGCCAAGGATAGAGTTCATTTAGAAGCCCAATTCTGCCATTAGCTTGCCGGGGGTGGAACCAATTAGTGAAAGGACTGGAATGTTTCTCTGATGTGTATCACTTGCAACAATAAGCTTTAGGGCAGTAATGTGTGTCAGTATTTGGTAGGATACATTTCAGTAGGCCTGGAACTATACTTTGTTCACGATCCAACCTTCCTTTTCAGTGGGACACTGCCATCCAGAGGTGGTCAAAGCAGCACATCAACAAAATCTGGTGCTAAATACAAACTCTCGGTATCTCCATGACAATTTGGTGGATTATGCACAAAGACTTTCTAAGACATTGCCTGAAAAGCTGTGTATGTTCTATTTTTTGAATTCGGGGTAAGTCTGTGATACATCGCCAGCCTGTCAACTCTTCATCCTTTCATTTCAAGTTGCATCTGGTCCTGTGCTTGTTTAGTGTGGGTACCCAATGAAACTCTGCAAGATTTACTTCTGAGTAAGCACAAAAGTCAACCCATTAACAAACATACTTTAAAGAAAGAAGAAAGTGAGTACTGATTCTCCCAACTTTGCTTTCATTACAACAAGCACTTACTTGGACTTCAAAATTGGTTATACTTATGAAAATGAATGGAGATAGAGGCTAAATCCTTCTTGGGGCATTATACTTATGTAATGGTTACCACTACTGAATGATAAAACTGTCTGATCCCAAGCAGCCTATTTCTGCAATATCTTGTTCTGGAGTGGTTCCACAAAGCCGGAGTGTTCTAGAAAGGCTAATTTTGGGGGGGGAATCCCTTGTGCCACAAGTCATGTAATTTTCAGGCTTCCCAGAATATTATGGAGCTGGAAACCAGGGACTGCAGAAATAGGTCACTGAAGAACTAGGGAGCTTGTTCCTGCTGAGCCTACATACTTTTTATTTCTGCATCCATGCCACTGCCATCCAAGCTGGCATGGTTACACTAGTGAAACGCACTAGTAGGATCTCAACCACAACCACCACCTTCAAGAAAAAAACTAACAATTCTGCTTTTTCTTTGCTCAGAGCAAAAGTCTCATTCATCATGCAGTTAGTTAGAAATCCCAACAAACAATGCTGCTTTTTTTCATGTCAGGAGCAAATTGAGAAACTGCAAGTTGCTTCTGGTGTGAGAGAATTGGCCATCTGCAAGGGCATTGCCCAGGGGACGCCCAGATGTTTTACCATCCTTGTGAGAGGCTTCTCACATGTCCCTGCACGGGGAGCTGGAGCTGACAAAGGGAGCTCATCCACGCTCTCCTTGGATTCGAACCTCTGACCTGTCGGTCTTCAGTCTTGCCGGCACAAGGGTTTAACCCACTGTGCCACCGGGGGCTCTACTAAGCATAGGGATATGCTGGATGAAAACTGTAATGCTCATTGTGCATTTCTCTTGTGTGTACTCTTGTTGTGTAAAATGTACATCTGAAGTCTGGTTGCTTAGTTCTGTAATCTGTAATCTAAAAATAGTAAAGCCAGAGCAATGACCACTTGACTGAAGATGTACAGTGAGAAAACTGCAGAATTTTCCATTTTAGATCAGAAGCCAACGATCTTGCTCTGAGGCTAGCACGGCAATATACAAAGCACGAAGACATCATGGTTGTTGAACAGTAAGTAAGCGAAACTTTCAAAATATCTTTCAATGAGGCAAAGCCCGTTCATTTTTATTTTATAAATGTCTAAAAAGAATGTTAGAATGTCCAATATGGTTTTGGTGTTTTCTATACATGGAATTGGATAACTGGAACTGGAGCTTTCTTAGTGCTGTTTTGTATAAATGTTCTATAATGTTTTTTCCAAGATTACAGCAGGGAATATAATGGCCAGACCTAGGGTGCATGTACATTTTATAATTAATACACTTTAACTAGCATGGTTCTATACTATGAAATCCTGGGAGCTATCATTTTAAAGGACTTTAGCCTTCTCTGCCAAAGATGCTGGTACTTCACCAAGCTACAATAGCCAGCATTCCATAGTATTGAATTATGAAAGTTAAATGTCAAACTGCTTTAATTCTACAGTGTAGTTGCACACCTAGCTCTGTTAAATATTGTCCATATTGGGATTCAAAGCAACTTACAGATGGGCAGCCAGTGGAGTGCTTCTGACAGGGGAGTGGAGTGCTCCCTGTAGTCAGCCCCACTAAATTATTTGCCAGCAGCTGCTTCAAACTATTTTGTGAATTGTTAAGTCATATATTGTCATTGTTACTCAAGAAGCAGTGCATACAACCTTTTAGAGAATAATGGAACAAAATAAAATACAGTGTCTAGATCCAAGGAAGTCATGCTACCCCTCTATTCTGCCTTGGTTAGACCACACCTGGAATATTGTGTCCAATTCTGGGCACCACAATTGAAGAGATATATTGACAAGCTGGAATGTGTCCAGAGGAGGGCAACTAAAATGATCAAAGATCTGGAGAGCAAGCCCTATGAGGAGCAGCTTAAAGAGCTGGGCATGTTTAGCCTGAAGGAGAAAGCTGAGAGGAGATGTGATGGCCATGTATAAATATGTGAGGGAAAGTCATAGGGAGGAGGGAGCAGGCTTGTTTTCTGCCGCCTTGAAGACTAGGACGCAGAACAATGGCTTCAAACCACAGGAAAGCAGATTCCACCTGAACATTAGAAAGAACTTTATAATGGTGAGAGCTGTTCAGCAGTGGAACTCTCTGCCCGGTGTGTAATGGAGGCTTCTTTGGAGACTTTTAAACAGAGGCTGGATGGCCATCTGTTGAATGAGATTTTCCTGCTTCTTGGCGGGGGTAGTAGGACTGGATGGCCCACGAGGCCACTACCACCTCTATGATTCTATGATACAACACTGTTTCAGGAACAACCTATAATTCATTGATACTGAGCTGAAGCAGCATTTACAATCAGCTAGTTTGAAGAAACAGAAGGTATCATGATAAACGCTTCCTTAAATAATGGAATGACTGTTAAAGCAATATGTAAGGTATTTACTGCAACGCAAATGTGTGTTGGAATCTGAATGCTCTACATATATTAGACTTAGTAACTCATAGACAATGTGGAATTGACTTTATAATTCTACTGATCATTGTCTTTTGTTTTAAGTGCTTATCATGGACATTTGACATCTTTGATTGACATAAGTCCATATAAATTCAGAAACCTCGGAGGCCAAAAGGAATGGGTCCATGTGGTATGCATATAAAAAGTGTTAGCCTTTTTTTCAATTAATTGCTTAATTCACATAAACCCAGGTGGACAGGATAGTAGTTGTACTTTTTTTGGCAGGCTCCTCTTCCTGACACATATCGAGGAATATATAGAGAGGACCATAGAGATCCAGCCTTGGCATATGCTAATGAAGTGAAAACAGTAATTGATCAAGCACATGAAAAAGGCAGAAAGGTAAAACGGAAGGAGTTTTTTGTCATATTGGCTGCATTTCGATGATTTAATTCTTAAGTGTACTGGTCTACGAAACTTGGGAGATCATTTTTCTAGTATCCACTGAAGTGTGAAAACTCACTGGATGAGGTTTCCCACTGACATACAATACTGGACTGTTATAAGGATGAAGTGTAAGGGGAACTGTGTTATATAAACTGAACCCAATGATGGGAAAGCAGGACACAGTATATAGTAAATGTTAAAGTCCTCAGGTTTTATGGAACCAAGTGTAAATGACACTTCAATGGACTTCTCCCTCATATCACTTTCAAGCTTCAGTGCAAAGATCCAAGTTTATGTTAAGATTACATCCAAAAGAGGGAACAGGCTTAGTGCCCGATAATACACCAGCCATAGTGTTTATCCAGTGCTTCATATACCATGTTTTTGAAATCTATGACTAACTCCACTCTTGTGCCAGATCAGACAACCCCTTTTACATCTATTCTTAAAATAGTGTGCTTTCAAAACATTTTATGAATCTGAGTTGTTGTGTGTTTTCTGGGTTGTATGGCCATGTTCCAAAAGCATTCCCTCCTGACATTTCGCCTGAATCTATGGCAAGCATCCTCAGAGGTTGTGAGGATTTATGAATCTATCCTGTTACCGGGTGGGTGTTCTTTTGTGCAGCAGCAGGCAAGACAACCTGCTGCTGCACAAAAATGCACTTCTGTATAAGCACCAGCCAGCCTTTTACCAAAATAATACATCAGTTTTAAATATTTGACACACATATTTATTGATTCCTTTACTATCACTATCAACCTTTTCAGTTTGCTGCATTTTTTATGGAATCCTTACCAAGTGTTGCTGGACAAATCATCCCACCATTTGGATATTTCCAGAAAGTTGCAGAGTAAGTATTTCCACTTAGCTTCCATACCACATTTAACTACTCTTAAAACTTGGAGGTAGGGGATTTGCCTACTGTATCACAAAATACTATGGACTTTTAGGATAGGTTTTGACCTTCCACAAGATCCAGCTAAAACTTAAAATTTCACTGATGTCAGTGTGCAATCACTGGAACTATATTTTAATTTCCTTCAGTAATATTTTGTTGAGTTACTGCTGGTGGGCAGGAATTATTTGTACTGGGCTATTTTAGTTTATGTGCTTGCTTTTAATTTTGCGTATGTTAATCATTTTCCTATGATAATATTTCAGCATAAGTTAAAAAGCAAGTCACTAAACCTATGATTTGGAAATAAGGAATGGCATCTTATTCAACAATTACAATGCTGGTAATTCACTTCTACAGTCATTTTACCATCACAGCAAACCAAAGTCTCATTAAAAAATTACATTTTCAGCAGTGCTGCTTCCCAACATGGCTATTCCTAAGTTGCTGAGGGGGAGGAAGCTATTCTGTGTTCGCTCTTCTAGTTACATTGCCCCACCTGCTCTTCAACAACTCAGAAAGAGCTGCATTGAGGGAGGGGGGAGGCAGGCACAGTTTAAAGGGTATATTTTAGCAGGTAGCATTTGGAGACACAGGGCCATTCCACACAGCCATAGAACTCAAAATATCAAGGCAGAAAACCCCACAACATCTGCATTGAGTTGGGCTATCTGAGTCCACACTGCCATATATCCCAGTTCAAAGCAGATAACGTGGGGTTTTATCCAGCTGTGTGGAAGGGGCCATAGATACAAGACATAGGTATATCTGTGAAGGTACATCTCGCAATGCATGATTTCAGCTATGGGTTTAATTGTTCAGACTCCTTTGCATTTCTGTATAATTCTGACTTTTAACTCTGTTGACAGACACATACACAAGGCAGGTGGTGTATTTGTTGCTGATGAAATTCAAGTTGGCTTTGGCAGGGTTGGAAAACATTTTTGGGCATTTCAACTCCAAGGAGAGGGTTTTATTCCTGATATTGTTACGATGGGAAAACCAATTGGTAATGGACACCCTGTTGCTTGTGTAGCAACAACGAAAGAAATTGCAGAGGCATTTTCATCAACAGGAGTAGAATATTTTAACACAGTAAGTATAGTTACAAAATCTCACTTTGTAATGTATATAACACATGTTCCCAGTTTATAACTAAATGAGCTAATCGAAATTTAAACTAGCTCATTATAACTAATGAGCTGTCAAAATTTAAAACACATTTGAAGGCCTATGTCTTCCGGCAGTCCTAATCACAAATTTTAAACTTGTGTCTCGTGTTTAATCTTTGCTCTGTGTATTTTAATATGCAGTTTGTAGCAATATGTTTTAATATGTGTATTTTATAGAATGTTTTAGATGATTGTGTTTTTAGCAATATTGTAATCCGCCTCGAGCCATGAGGAGAGGCGGGTAAGAAATAAAATTATTATAATTCCATTCAGTTCAGATTTAAAACGATAAAAGAGTCTAATGCAGCTAGGTACAAAAAGCTTATTGACATTTCTTGTGGTTCTTTTCCATGGTTCTTTAGTTTGGGGGAAATCCTGTGTCCTGTGCAATAGGAATAACAGTCTTGGATATTATTGAGAAAGAAAGGCTTGAAGCCCATGCTCTCCAAGTAGGCAGCTTCCTCATGGAATTACTCAATCAGCAAAAAGCGAAACACCCTCTCATTGGTGATGTCAGGTATTATCTCTTCAGTCTATTATACGACTGAACTAGGAAATCTATGATTCCTTCCTTGCTTTACTTGCTACACTGTTCTTCCAGCTTGTTCTTCACAATTTAAATTTTCTAATTATTTGCTTTTATTGGACTCATTGATTTATTTTTCTTGTTTATAAGAGGTGTTGGCTTATTTATTGGAGTAGATTTGGTACAAAATCAAGAGAAAAGATCACCTGCTACCACAGAAGCGGCGTTCGTCATAACAAGGTATTCCCAATTCTTTCTTCCATCCACTAGTATTTCATATTCCGGAAATAATAAAAGAACAAAGGCACACTTTAATGGAAGAATTTTAAAAGGGAGGTGTACAACAGTTATCTTTGGGCTCTTGAAAATTTCAGAATAGCTAGGGTGGGCTTAAGTAGACACACTATAAAATGTATTACTTTTTAAAAAGATTCTTTGAAAGTTTGTATATATTGCTAAGCTGAAAATCACAATCTACTGAATGTAGGCTGCCACAATGGATCTGCCTATTTTCTGGGCATAAAGAAAAGCCTTTCTTGCCAAAACTCTATGGTTCCAAGTCGATAAACAGGCATTACTAGTTTCCATGTATACTTTTATGTGAATCTGTATACTGACAATATACTGGCAATAGCTTACCAGTACTTTTAGTTACAATAGCATGTTACTTTATGTATCAGCTTTTTTACATTTTCTATAATATTTTTTTAAAAATCTAGACTGAAGGAAGAATTCATTATGCTGAGTACAGATGGCCCTGGAAGAAATGTACTGAAATTTAAACCACCACTTTGTTTCAATGCAAGAGATGCAAAGCTAGTTGTAGAAAAACTTGATCAGATATTATCAGGTAAGAAAGCAGGATCAGGGCAGCTGTTGTGCATATTTGAGTAACAGTGAAGGTCAGTGGTTGGGTAGCTGGTTGCACATTGATCTTTAGACCCATTTAATGAAGGAATTGAGTCAGTTTATTCTTACCTATATACTCTAAGGGCCTTTTAAACCTATTTCATGTATGCTTTTCCAGTGGTGTACACTCTCTCTCATATTGCCTACCATGAAAAAGATAGGATGGGCTATGGAAGAGTAATTTGTCAGCTATTTCCTATAGATATGTTGCATTTAAAGAAGAGTAGGCTAGAGGTGGTTTCCCCGCCTAGTTACTTTATACACAGAATGGCCACTTTCTGTGAACAATTCCACGACTTTTACCATTAACTCTTATGGCTGTGCCATGTTGAATCCTGATATCAGGAGTACGGTGCGGTACATATAAAGTCCTTGCGTTGTAATGTAGAGGAGCACACTGCAAGTTTATGTACCTCACCAAACCAACTTTCAGGGTTCCATAGGAAACCACCAAGGCAATTAAAATAGTATCAGAATATGCTATTTGTGCAGTGTAGATTCATCCAGAATAGTTTTTTCTTCCTCTCCCCATTCAATTTAATCAGAATACAAAAGTGACAAGTAACTGACAACACATGACTGAATCTTACAAGTAAAGGACAATAGCATGCAATTCTGACTCTTGTTCACATGCAGCATAAGAAATGTCCAAGGGCAGTGCCGGCCCTAGATTCTGGTTTAGCATTAGCCATTTTTAATATGTGCTCCCATAAAAAGGCAATAAACCAAGATTGGGCAAAAAGAATACTTTCAGAAACTTGAGTAACATTTTCACTGTTGTTCCTGTACGTAGAAGAGCATTCATAATCTAATTTCTGGTCATTGTTCTGCAGATTTAGAGAAAAGAGCAACCTAGAGAAGTTCATTTGCAGTACTTCAAAGGATACACTTTCAGGTAAAATGATATGAACAGAGTCATACGTTCCATGAAGGAAATAATTTAATTCATTAACCTAAATAATAATGTATCCAATTATTTTGCAACAACACAATCTACAATAGCAGGTGATTAGACTGTTTAAAAAATAATCCACATATTTTAAAATGTGGATATTTAATTTTTTTCATTCCATCTCTTACAGATCACAAACATGGTGCCATATTCTGTCACAATTCAATCCATTATATTTTTGTTATAATACAGATGGTATGAAAGTATGCAACCCTGGTCTACAAACGCAATGCTTCAGTGAGTGTGGTGAAAGCAAACACATCCAGAAAGTACAAGTTACTATGTTTTTACTTTGCTGTTACAGAGCCTAACATGACTTCTGTTTTCTACTTTAATAGAATTTAGTATCTTTCCTTCTTATATGCATGTTTTCTTCCCTTCTAAGTCATTTAGCAATAAGATTTTTTTTTTAAACCTATTTAACATCTACAAGTCAGCATCTGAAATATACCGCAACTTGCAGAATATTCTATATTGTAAAGCATAGCACCTCTGATATTGCCAAAGAAAATGAAGTTTGCGCTACCACTGAAAGGAGATCAGATCCACCTTTTAATTTTAAATTGTAGAAAATACCAGCTTTCTTTCCTCTCTGTATACTCAGAAGTGCTTGAAGAACGTTAACCTCGCAAAGGCTACTTGGAATTGTCTTGTAGGGTTTGAGAAGAAATAGATTTCCCATTATTGTCCCAAGAAGCTCAGGACACTTTGTATCTCAATGTGGTATTAGACAATGACTGGTTGTTATAGACTAAAACATATTAATCCATTAAAAAATAAGCCCATTGATATCCATGCCAAAAAAAATATCCAGGTTTTACTGTCTTTTGAGTTAGGCTGTAGCCAGCTCAGTATGCATGCACACACCTTAAGTATAACAGATTCGGGATCAAAAGGAGATACAAATGCCTTCTGCTAGCAGGCATGGAATTCATCCAAAGCTTAATACAGTGGTGAATACTAAGAAATCCACCTTTCAAACTGAAAAACCCACATCCACACAGCTGTAAAAATTAACTTATTTTGTATACTTTCTCTAGCCAGGTAATTTTGTCTTGCCTTTGTATAACAGGAAGATATGGTGTGATCCTAGTACTACCCAAGTTTAGTTTTAAGATTTATTTTATATATCATTGTATTTCTGTATTTTCCTGCCATATTTGCACAAATATATTGGATACATTTTTAATTATTCTTTTTAATGGTTTTAATTTGCATAAAAGGCATTGCTCAGATATAATGTAATATAAGTCATTTCTTTTTCTAAAGGCTAGAATGTGTTTATTTGTATAAATGTAAAATGGTACTGTTGTAAAAATTGAGTGATAATGAACCTGCCTGACATTTCACTGCATATGATACAACCAAGTCTCCAAAAAAGAAAAAAAGTGCCAACAGGAATAGCAACTGAGACATCATTTTTGTTGTTCTTTGCTGGGACTTAACTAGTTTTTGTTTTCAGGGCCTGTTTATTGCAACAGCTACCATGGTTTGACAGGTTTATCATGTAGTCTATAAAATGGTCAGAAAGCAAGTAACTGGGGCCAAATTATATCCACTAGCTGTGCACTGAAATAGTTCTAATTTAGGCCCATAACCTGATATAGTACAGAATGAAAATAAACCCTGCATGTAGGGCATGATGTGGTTAGCCATCTACCCTCTGAAATAAAGGTAGCTCCCTCCCCCCACAAACACATACCTTAACTATGGCTAGAATATACTTTTAACTACAATCAGTACTAGACATAAGTTAAATCAGGCGTTTAGAACTAAGTTAACATTCTATATAGTGAGGGCAAGAATGTATACACCTAATCCACGTAAGCACACGTCCTGGTCAGTTTCCTCAGCTATGGTTACAGGACAAACTCCATTGCCGCATGCAGCAGTCCCATATCAGATACATTATTTGTTTACATTCAACATGGCATATTCTTAATATTCTTGCAGCAGCTCAGCATACACAGTAAACAAGGATTTTAAAAAATCCCCCCTCCTTTTGAAGCTGGAACTGCTAGCTAGCTATGTTTTGCTTTAAAAAAAATTAAAAGTAGGACTATAAAAAGTTCACAACGAGTAACTGCCATACACAACAACAAAAATATTACTGAAATTCAACTTTTAAGTCAGCTTTAATATTATCTTACTGTTATTAGCAAATGTTTCAGTTTAAGCAACAGTAAAATACATAACTGAACTCACGCTTGGCGTTTGATATTATGCGTAGAGAATCTACATAAAGAGACTGGAAATTTTAATGTACAGTGCTCAGCATATTCCCAGATTTCTAGTAGCAATCAACTAGTATATATACAAACGGAAAAAAGAGCAAATCTGAACTTGGTAAACATGTCTAACATTGCCTCCTGTGTGTAAATAAAACCTTAAACACTACAATACTTTCTGTCTAATTTTACATGTAGGTTCCCTCTAGAATCCTGAAATTCTAAATTCTGCACTGAAGCCAAAAGCTGAAATACATGCTTTGGCTAAAAGCTTCGACATGTGTTTTTCCCCCAGCTTTGTAAGATTTTGAATCCTTTAACAGTTTAGCCAATCTTTTTTTGGTTAATCAACAACTGTAAGGTTACAACATGCAACAAATGTAATCCCTAAATACTATGCACCAGCCACTACCATTTTTGCTGAAACTCTAGGACTTCCCCCCTGATCTGCAACACATAGCTGGAATAATGGCACAGGATACTGGATTATGCTTTTTTATTCAAAAGCTAGAATAGCATCAATATCCATGTCATGGTGAATCAGAACACATGTAAAATACCTTACAATACATTAGATTCCAAAAAGGTACCAAAAAGTACAGTAAAATTAACACTTCCATTAAAGGAAATGTATGACACAAAACCAATACAAAATAAAAAGGTGGAAAGTGACACTGGATCCCTAAAATGCATCTTATTCTGTACAACTGGAATAACGTAGTTCATATTTCACTCTAAGACGCAATCCCTAAATGCAGAGCTGCAGCTTTAAGCAGACTCTTAAAATCAGTTTCAATTTAACCTATCAATAAAATCATTAATCTTCAGCAAGGCTGAAATTTACACACCACACTTTCTAGACATCTATTATCTGCAAATATTAAAGACATTTCCAGAGAGCTCTTCCGATACACATAACAGGCCATAGAAATGTATTGTAAAGTTAATTTTGGTACATAATTGTAATGTCCATCTACAGCATTGAGTACAAAACCTATGCAGTAGTTTCCTCCCTTAGAGCACACCACTGCATACCTGAATACCTTAGATCAATATGGCTTGTAGTTATTCTGATGACCACGTCTTGGAGCCTTTCCGTAATTTGAACCACCTTGACCTATGAATAAGAGATCAAATGCATTAAACTGCTATTTAGTAATGCTTGCATATACCCAATACAGTTCTCTTTACTTACTGTAATCACTGCCCGGTCCATATCCAAAATACCCATATCCTGAATAATCATAGCCTCCATAGCCATCATAACCTTGCTGATAGCCGTATCCTTGACTCCCATAACCCTGGTTCCAGTAATTGTCATAACCTTGATTCCAATTTTGACTTTGAGCTATAGAAAGGAAAACCATCCACAAAATCCCATTTTAGTATAGAAGTATGTTTTAGAATGCATCCATTCTAAAATAGTGCATGCAATACGTACCTCTTCTTCCACCTCTTCCTCGGCCGCCTCCAGAACCAAATTGTTGCTGCTGATATACTTCTTTTGGCTGTGCTACCTTTATCTCACACTGTAAAAATAACATTGAATATTAAGAACAAACTTTATACATTTCCAATACCACAGCAGTGATTCAATTAGAGAGCTTAATCCTCATTTAAAGTGCACACATTTGGGAAATAACAAAAGCTGCATGTAAAGATACTTTTGTTAGCATCTCAAATTTGCCCCACAATGTTAGCAAGGTATTAGCTTAGAAAACAAGGGATCACCAATGTGTGTTTCAAAAAGAATTTGTTCACTATAATTAAATTGATTCCAGCCTCTTGTTTCTCATAAGTCATTTATTTCTACTCGTCGCTTGCCTTTGGGTCCAGGGTCTGTGTATGTGTGTGTGTACCTTCAAGTTGCCAGTTGACTTATGATTCCCCTAGCGAGTTTCCCAGATTTTCTTAGGCAAAGAATACTCAGAAGTGGATTTTCCCAGTTCCTTCCTTTGAAATACAGCAACAGCACCTAGTACTGACTAGGGCTGATACTGCTTAGCTTACAATGTCTACAAGCTATTGGCTGCCAGTCTGTGGAAATTTCCCAGGGGAAAAACATTGCAGTAAATGGGCATAAATATACCAGTCTTCCACATCAAGTATTTTAAGAAGCACCACTCTACACAAATCCTGCCAATTAAGAGTGAAAATCTGCAAATAAAAATACTATTTTATCTGCACTAAAACATATCCAAGAATTATGAATCTAGGGTCAACCAGGTCGTACTGGAGGACTCAGATTCCTAGAGATATTTCTATTAATCTCTACATCCTCCAGTGTAACTACTGTATGTGGTCCATTTCAAGTCAAAGTTGACCATGGAGTAGAACTGTTAGACCTAGAGATTCCTAGAGAACGTATCAATCAAATCAAAAAAGTCCAAATCTGCCAACATGGAGGACCAACTGTACCTAAATCAGACATATAAAATATGTTACTATGCAAAGTAATTAGGACTGCTATACATATTTACTTCAAGCAATCAAGGTTAATTGAACATAGAGTTAATCTGAAAAGTGAGGGTTCAAACTTAAAATCTTTGGATATATACTTAAAACTTGGGTGGAGGAATCTACAGCTAGTCACTAGTTCTACACTGTGTATGGGCTGTATGACCAAGATTTAGCAATTAATCATCCGATTTCGGTGTTTTGCAAAATAACACCTTATTATTCAACTTTGCACGTATCTGCAGGTAGTGCCACAAATCATTACTCATGAGCCACAAAGAGAAAAAGTAGCTCCTGGTCTGTACCAGTAGGTTCCCTCTACCAGGGCTGCCCAACCGGCGGCCCGTGGGCCGTATACGGCCCCAGTCCCTTCTTCGGCCCCCTACCCTTGTTAAAAAAATGGGCTGGGGTTTTTTTTGTTTTTTTTTTAAAAAAATTTTCACGGCGGGGCAGGGCTGGGGGGGCAGGGAGGAGGAGCAGGCTCCCTCCTCCTACTACTCCCTCCCCGCCAATCGGCGCGCTCCGTTTTTGTGGGCGGTCACAGGGCAGTCGGCGCAGGCTGCGCAGTCGCCGTCAGCGCAGGCACGGCAGAGGAGGCCCAGTCAGGCGGAGGCGCCGTCGGCGCAGTCGCGGCAGAGGAGGCCCAGCCGGGCAGAGGCGCCGTCCGCGCAGGCATGGCAGAGGAGGCCCGCGGCAGAGGCCCAGTTTGCGGCGGCGCGGCCGCTCCTCCTCCTCCTCCGCCGCCACCTCAGCAGTCCCAACTGCCCCCGGCCTTCTTTCCTCCCCTTCCCTCTCTCTCTTTCACCTTCTTTCCTTCCACCCATCCATCCACCCTTTCGTCCTTCCTTTCAACTGTTCTCCCTCCCTCCTTGCCCCTCTTTCACCTTCCTCTTTCCTGCCACCCTTTTATCTTTTCTTCCTTCTCACTTTCCCTCCTCTCTTTCCTCCCTCCATCCTTCTCTTCTTCTGTTCATATTTGGGCATATTGAGTATTCATGCCAAGTTTGGTCCTGATCCAACATTGTGCTCTCTGGATGTAGGTGAACTACAACTACAAAACTCAAGGTCAGTTCCCAAGCAAACCCTTTCAGTACTTTCTGTTGGTAATGAGAGTTCAATATGCCAAGTTTGGTTCAATTCCATTGTTGAAAGAGTTCAGGATGCTCTTTGATTGTGTGTTAACTATAAATCCCAGAAACTGTAACTCTCAAATGTCAAGGTCTATTTTCCCACAACTCCATCTGTGTTCACATTTGGGCATATTGAGTATTAATGCCAAGTTTGGTCCAGATCCATCATTATTTGAGTCCACAGTGCTCTCTGGGTGGAGGTGAACTACAACTCCACAACTCAAGGTCAATGCCCACCAAAGCCTTCCAGTATTTCCTGTTGGTCATGGGAGTTCTGTGTGCCAAGATTGGTTAATTCCATCATTGGTGGGGTTTAGAATGCTCTTTGATTGTATGTCAAGGTCTATTTTCCCCCAAATCCACCAGTGTTCACATTTGGGCATATTGAGTATGGGGGGCAGAGCCGGGGGAGGGGCGGGGCGGAGCTGGAGAGGGGCGGGGGCAGACCCTTAGGCCCCCCAGGTGATCAGTGACCGGAATTCAGGCCCCCGGTCCGGTAGAATTTGGACAGCCCTGCTCTACACACATCAAATCCTAATGTTCATTGTCATGGCAAAGGTTTATCAACAGCTATGTTAATCTAACCATGAGTTTCACCATAACATACTTGACATATAATCTTTTTTAAATGTCCTATATCAACTATTTAGATGATCCCAATTTAAATAAAAGTATACAAACTGTATTGAAATTATCTGTGAAATTTACTACAATTGTCACTATAGGAAAGGGCGATTTTATCTCTGAGCAAATTAATAAAGGCTATAAATGGGGAATTTGTCCCATACACAGCCATATAAAGAAAAGTAATCTAGATCCACTTGTAAATCTCAACTAGAGTAGACATCACTCAAGGTGCCTCTACATAGTAGAAATGTTTGACAGTGCTATAAGAGTTGCAGTTTTACAGCGTCTGTAGTCTTCCCGGACAAGAAGTGTGGGTATTTAACCAAATTACAAATCCCAAAACTCATGCTATGGAGTTATGGCAGTTCAAGTGGTGTCAAACTGCATTCCGTCTACTATGTAAAATAAATGCATCCTTATACAATGGAAACTTGGTAAATCAATACAAATTTCACTATCATTATGGGCCTATTGTAATTGGAACTAAACATGATCTAGGCTAAGGATAAAAATTATACCACTATGTCAAGTATGCCTAAAATTTTAAATATTAAAATTAACCAGCTCACTAATTCATAAATTCTTACCTTGCTACCACTGACATTGTGGAATTTTTTCTCCAATATTTTCTTTACTGGGTCTTCTTCTTTAAATGTGATGAACACAAAACCCCTTCTTTTATTGGTCTTTGGATCCATTGGAAGTTCAATTGCTTCAATCTAATGAAATATAATTTATGAAATATAATAAAAGTATCATTAAAAGTACTCATGTGATTACACTGCCAGAAATCAAAAACAAACCTTAGAATGCATTATATTGTAGTCTCATTTTGACAGAACCTGGATTCAACTCTTAGGGAGAAAATTAAAAGTACATCAAGCAGCTGCTTCATATATACAAGACCACTGTTTTATGCAACAACAGTGTAGAAACAAACGGACTTATATTATTTATATGTACTTGTACATAAGACAAAAAAGTCAACCAAAACCAAAGTCAATTTATCCACAGGTTAAAATGGAAAAAGGATAACAATGCCAGCACAATGACAACTGTGCTCTCTATCTTTTTAGGTACTTAAGGTGAGGAGAGATAGTGCCTTAAGTTTATTATACAAACTTTGTGTCCCTGGCAGACATTTTTAATAGATGCTTACTGTATGAGCTTTGTGAAGCTGGTGGCCATATTTGATAGGGACTTACTGCATTGGCCTAGTGAGTCTAATACATTAAGTCCCTGTTAAAATGGTATAATGCAATAGAGATGGTGGCAAGCCCCAGCTGTAAGGCATGCCACATTCTTTCGGTTCCCCAACATTGCTGAATGTCATTCTGACTGAAAATATATGGGAGGAAAGAAAGCTGCTTTTCTATCTCACAAACACCGTTTATCCCAAATGTTGTCATCACAACTACTTATATTTTGGATTACTCCTCATTCAGGTCCACCTTAGTGTTTTTGCCCCTTCTCTTTGTCTGTGACAGAGTAGGCTACTTTTTTGTGTTTATAGATGTGGGTGAAACATCAGGAGAGAATGCTTCTGGAACATGGCCATACAGAACGGAAAACTTACAGCAACCCAATTATTCTGGCCATGAAAGCCTTTGACAAGACAATACCCATCCTGCTTGTGTTCCTTCAAGTTTTACCCTTGATTTATCACAGTGAAATCTATAATTTTGAACTACAAACATCCCTTCAACTTGTACATGAAGTCAACTCATACAGGGGTATATACAGTAGGTTCTCCCCTTACGAGCTAATAGAGTTCATTGTGAAGCCCTTTACAGAAATTTTAGTTTGGTGACTTAAATCTTACGAGGCAATAACATATGAGGTTAGGCAGCACCAACTAAAACTATCGGAAATCTAGACAGACTGTGTGCACAGTAGTGCATCGGTTGTACAAACTTCCATATTTCTAGCTCTGAGCATATTGAACAAATATGTCTCGCTGTACTCTATCTCAGTGCTGTCCAACATCTTCCGAACCGGGGGCCGGATGTTTGGTCACTGATGACCTGGGGGGGGCGCTCGGCCATGTCCCCGGCAGCAGCTGAAGGCGTCACCCAGGGAGGCGATCCAGGCGAAAACTCTCCCGCAAGCCGGGTTCTCACTTCCCCCCCCGGGTTTTCGCCCGGATCTCGCCTCCCTCTGATCAGAGGGAGGTGAGGCGGGCGACAGCTCTCGCAGGCCTGGATGGCTCGTGGGGGAGCGAGAACCAGGCGCCGCTCCCCCCCACGAGCCATCCAAGCCTGCGAGAGAGCTGTCGCCCAGATCTCGCCTCCCTCTGGTCAGGGGGGAAAGGAGGGAGGGAGGAAGGCATCCTGGCAGGGAGAAGGCAGCGGAACGCTGCCTCTTCCCTGCCAGGCCCCCTCCGTCCTTCCTTTCCTCCCGGAGGCGGCGTCCCAAATGGAACGCCGCTTCCAGGGTGAAAGGAGGGAGGGAGGGAGGCGTCCTGGCAGGGAGAAGGCAGCGATCCGCTGCCTCTTCCCTGCCAGGCCCCTTCCGTCCTTCCTTTCCTCCCGGAGGCGGCGTCCCAAACGGAACGCCGCTTCCAGGGTGAAAGGAGGGAGGGAGGGAGGCGTCCTGGCAGGGAGACGGCAGCGGATCGCTGCCTCTTCCCTGCCAGGACCCCTCCGTCCTTCCTTTCCTCCCGGCGGCAGCGTCCCAAACGGGAGGCGTTGGAAGGGCGGGGGGATGCCCCGTGGCTCCTCCCTCCCGTCCACGGCACCCTGGCAGCAGCTGAAGGCGGCGAAATCGCCGCCTTCAGCTGCTGCCAGGGTGCCTTGGAAGGGAGGGAGGAGCCACGGGCATCCCTTCTCCCTTCCAAGGGATCGGCGCCGCCGAGAGGGACAAGGCGGCGGTACAGGGAGGAGGGGCCAGCTCTCTTCCTCCTGCCTGTATCACCTCCGTCTCCCTCTCTCAGCGGTGCCGCTGCAAACTGCCTCGCAACGGCGCCGAGAGAGGGAGAAGGGACGATACAGGCAGGAGGAAGAGAGCTAGCTGCTCCTCCCTGCCTGTATCGCCCCCCTCCGTCCCCCTCTCGGCGGCGCCGATGCGATGCAGTTTGCATTAGCGCCGCCGAGAGAGAGAGAAGGGGGCGGTGTAGGGAGGAGGAAGAGAGCTGGCTCCTCCTCCCTGTACCGCCCCTTTCTCCTCTCTCGGGCGGCACCAATGCAAACTGTATTGCATCGGGCGCCGCCGAGAGAGGGACGGAGGGGGCGATACAGGCAGGGAGGAGGAGCCAGCTCTCTTCCTCCTCCCTGTCCCGCCTCCTCCCCCCCCCCGGCCGCCTTTTTTTTTTCAAAAAAAATTTGAATTTTTTTGAAAAAAAATCTTGCTGGGGGTAGCGGGGGCCGTGTCCAACAGGCTGGGGGGCCGGATCCGGTCCGCGGGCCGCCTGTTGGACAGCCCTGTTCTATCTTATGCAGCAGCCAACTATAGTCAGAGCATACCCGATTTTTCTAATAAAAGTTCATTTAATCTCAGTTTTTATACTTTTGATTTCCAGTTTGCTCCTAGAATACACACCTCTCCAAATTCTCCAAAATATTCCCTTATCTTTTCTTCGGCTGCTTCTGGGTTAAGTCCACCAACAAATATTTTTTTCACAGGATCCTTTTTCATTGCCATTGCCTTTTTAGGATCAATTACACGTCCATCTAACTTATGTTCTTTCTGTTCCAAAACCTAAAAATAAATAATGAATCAGGATGAAAATCTCAAGAAAACTATGAAAATACTAAATTATTAGGGTCTTAATCCTACAAACTCACTTTGTCAACACTTGCTGCTTCTTTGAAGAGAATGAATCCAAAACCTCTTGATCTGCCTGTATTAGGATCCATCTTTATTGTGCAGTCAGACACTTCACCAAATTTTGTGAAGTAATCTTTCAAATCCTTTTTGCTTGTATCCCAACTGAGGCCACCAACAAACATCTTCCTGTTAATTAATAATTTAAAATATAACTTTAGTACAGCAAGATAAGAGGCCATATAAGCATGGTAACTGCAATAATTCAACAACGTGTCTGAAAATGAATATTTTCTATTTAGTAAACTACAACATCCTTCTTGATGTGTTTGAAAATTTGGAAATAAAAATACCTGAAAACCAATGAATACACAATTGTTATCAGTTCAATGGATATCCCTAAATAGGTCAATTTCAGGTTTTAAGTATCTCCAGTTAAAACTAAGCAAGTTAACAGCTTAAATGGTATTACCTAAATTCAACTGTCCCAACAAGAGCAGACCCACAAAATCACCAAGATCCTGGTAAATCAAGCCCTACTCAAAAATCCCATTATGTCAATGCTTTGGTTTGTGAAGAAAATTTGGGATGGGGAAGTATAGAATATAAAGTGTTAGTTTATGCTCAAGACACATTTTAAAAATACACAATTTTTCAATTAAGAACAAGATCAAAACTGCCACAAAAGGCAGCTGTCTGCACAACCCTTCCAATTACCTGTAGATTTTTGGAAACCTTCAAAAATGGTCCCAGACAGCTCAAAATTAGCCAAAAATGCCTCCAGCTGCATGAGGTAGGACCCCCCAAACTAAACAGAGCTGTACAACTCACTATTATATCTGTCATCATATTAAGATATAGTCTAGCTATTCACTGGTTCCTCTAATTTCCCCTTCCTTGATTTTGCTCTCTGGGCTTGTTTTTAAGAGTGAGGGGTGGGAATGGACTGCTGCTTGGTCTTTGTATGATGCTATGGAGTTGGATACCACTAACGAGATTTGGTTTTGCACACATACCATATATATTTGAGTATAAGCAGAGTTTTTCAGCATATTTAAAGGCTGAAAAAACCTCCCGTGACTTATATTCACATTGGCTTATACTCAAGTGTATACTGCACTATATATACACACACACATATATATACAATGTGTATGTGGGTATATATGTTTATATGTGTGTGTGTGTGTGCAGACACACATTTGGTATATATGGTAATTTATATACTGCAGCATTTCCCACCCTTGTGGGAAATGGCTTATACTCTTGTCAATACGTTTTCCCAGTTTTCCGTGGTAAATTTGGGTGCCTTGGCTTATATCTGGGTCAGCTTATACTTGAGTATATATGGTAATATAGATGTATTTTCTATATATACCATACTGTATCTGATGCTACAATGTTGTAAATTAAATACTGAAAAACTTGTGTTGCACGCATGCACGTGCGCACACACATAAAGTTTGAAGTCTATTAAATGCCATAAACCAGGCCTGGGCAAACTTCGGCCCTCCAGGTGTTTTGGACTCCCAACTCCCACAATTCCTAACAGCCTACCGGAGGGCCGAAGTTTGGCCAGGCCTGCCATAAACCTTTTAGGTTAAAAATGCATTGTCTTAACATTGTGCTGAGGGGAAAGGAGTCCTTCAAATAAATTTCGATGTGGCTTAAAATTTTTACAGCAATCCCTCCAGTGTCAAGTCATAGGCCCCATCTGAACTGACCATTTAATGTGGCATCCAATGAAAGAAAGCCTTTAAGGTTAATCAGTACTCACAATCTCACTAGTTTTAACTACAGGTGGCTCTGCATTTCAAATTGTGTTATTTTTATGTGTTTGATAAATTTTATGTGGTATTGTTTTATACCCCTGTGTCCTTTATGTTATATACTGCACTGCAGTGTCTTGTAAGCCCGTTTCTTGGATTTCCTTTCCCTTTGCGACTCTTCACTTTTTGGCCCTACTCCATTTATCTCCCCCAGTTTTTAAACATCTTATATGTACATGTGGCCCACCCTCTCATCTTCTTTTTTCCTTTTGTTTTAGA
Organism: Anolis apletophallus; assembly: GCA_030556195.1. Classification (NCBI taxonomy): domain Eukaryota; kingdom Metazoa; phylum Chordata; class Lepidosauria; order Squamata; family Anolidae; genus Anolis; species Anolis apletophallus. Next base: position 75,634,970 of record JARBWK010000001.1, read on the forward strand.
TGCATTTGTTATTGTGTTTTTGTTAGATATATTCATTTTACTGTGTTTACTGTTTTTATTGTGTTTATTGTTTTTCTTGATGTCCGATATTTTGTGATTTGTGGTTTGGGCACGGCCTCATGTAAGCCGCTCCGAGTCCCCTTTGAGGAGAGGGAAGCGGCTTATAAATAAAGTTTTTTATTATTATTTCAGGAGGTGGTGGGGGGATATAAATAAAGTTTTTTTATTATTATTATTAGTAGTAGTAGTATTTTTATAGTAGCTCCAACACTTTGGAACTTGTTGCCTGCGCCATGCAGAACGTCCTCTCCTTCCGAAAAGCATTGAAGGCCCTGCTCTTTCAGCAAGCGTTTGGAATAGGATGAGCTGCAGGCCCTGTTATATGTTGCCTCATATGTCCATCTGTCTTACTGTACATTACCTTGTTCAGCATATAGCTTCTGTGTTTTATTGTATTTTTAGATATGTTTTAATATCATTATACTTGACTGTTATGTATATGCTGTGAGCCGCACCGAGCCTTCGGGGAAGGGCGGCCAATCAAGTGCGAATTAATAATAATAATAAATTTTTTATCTGGGCCTCAACCTGGGTGAAGGATTTCCTATGTAATGATTATGGGCACAACAAAACCCCTTTCTCTCATTCTGGCTTGAAACTGCACAAAATGGTTTGGATCAATGTTTCCCAACCAGTGTGCGGTGAGTGATCATCAGGCGTGCCGTGGGAAATTGGCACTCCCCACCTCCTAGCAGCCCCCTCACAGGTTTCCAAGAAACAAATTGAGCCTCTGCTTGGAATTTTTTTTTTTTTTACTATTTTACTGGATTTTTCGAGAGAGAGTCCCCATAGTTAACTGGAAGCAAGTTTCACTCAGGGTGCAATTTCACAAAGGTCTGGAGAACAAGCTCTATGAGGAGCGGCTTGAAGAGCTGAGCATGTTTAGCCTGAAGAAGAGAAGGCCGAGGGAAGACATGAAAGCCATGTATAAATATGTGAGAGGAAGTCATATATATGTTTTGCTCATCAAAACAGGCCCAGGTTTCACACAGAGTGTATAAATACATTTAAAAAAACATATTAACTATATGTATTACTGTGTGTACTTTTGTGTCATTTTGGTTGGTGGTGTGCCCCAGGATTTTGTAAATGTAAAAAAACGTGCCGTGGCTCAAAAAAAAGGTTGAAATACACTGGTCTGGATAAACGCAAGTCCATTTAGCTTGATATACACTGGGTGCTATTGGTAATTTTGGGGAAGGGAACACGCGTTTCCCGCGTCCAGGCCTTTTGAAGGAATGGCTGGCCCCGTCAAAGTGCAACGAGGAGGAAACAGCCACGCGGGAGGAGCGCCCTGGGGAGGCGGGAGGGGGGTGGGTGTCCTCCTGCGGCCTCCTTGGGCCAGGCAGGGAAGGAAGGAAGGAGGGAGGGATCCCTGGGCTGCCATTCCAGGAAACAGGCGCCTCTCCGCCCCTCCCCCTCCGCCACATGGCGCCAACAAAAGGCCGCCGAGGAGAACAAAGAAGGGGGCCCTGCTGCTGCTGCCTCCTCCTCTCGCCGCCGCCACACTAGCCCAGGCCGGCCTCCAACCAGGGAGCGAGGCCGCGGCCTTGCGGGCCCCCTCCCTTCCCCTCTCCTCCTCGCTCTCGGCCCGCCCTGCTCACCCGGCATCCTCCTCGTTCTTGCTGGCATTGATCTGGTCGCCTTCGGCCCCGTTCTGGCTCCCGGCGGCCTCGGCCGGGGCGGCGGATTTCGCGGCCTCCTCGCCCTCGCCTTCTCCTTCGCCCGGGTCGGACACCACTGCGGCCGCCACCACTTCCTCGTCGTCCTCGTCCTCCTCCGCGTCTTCGTCTTCCTCCTCTCCCGAAGGCTGCGGGTCCGGCTGCTGCTGCTGCTGCTGGGCCGCCGGCTGCTTCTGCTCCTCTCCTCCTCCGCCGCCGCCTCCTCCTCCCCCAGCGGAGCCTTCAGCCCCCGCCGCCGCCGCCGCCGCCTCGTGCCCGTTCTGCGTGGCCCCGACCTGGCTCTCCACCTCGGCCATGTTGTCTCGCTCGCTCGCTCTGAGAGGGAAAGACGACGACCTGCGCGAGGACGAACAACAGCGGAAGTGGCCCCCTCCCTTCTCGCTTCTCCTCCTCCTCCTCCCACACGCAGCGCGGCCTACCAAGGAGGGAGGGGAAGAAAGGCGCCAAGGGAGGGGACTTCCTGCCACCCCCCTCCCTTTCCGAAACCCCTCCCCGGACTCACCTTCAGTCACGGCCTCTTCCCACCCGCCGGAATCCGCTTCCAAAAGGGGGAAATAAAGAGAGAGACGGAGCCCCGCGCGGCCTGTCAAGCCTCCTTCTTGCCGCCGATGGCGTCACCAGCAGCAGCAGCACACGCCCCGCCCACTCCTGCCACACGCACGCGCTCACACAACGGCCGTGGCACTCCAGGGGGAGGGGGAGGGAGGAGCGGAGCAGGAAACGCTCGCGCCTGCCCGGCCTCCGTTTTTATAGGCTCCGCGGGGCCGCGCGGGCACCCTGCAGCAAGCCTCCCGCCCATTGGCGGAGCGCGGGTGTCACTCATGAGGAAAGGCTTTTCCTACTCGCTGAGGCTAGGCCCCGCCTTCGATTCGGTTCTAGCCCCCGCCCCCGCGCCCGCTCAGAGGAAGGCCTTGCGGCTGCCTGAGGGAGGGAGCGGGGAAAGAGGAGGCGGAGCAGGCCTTGCAGTGAGCAGCAGCTGGGCCTACGTAGGGCCCTTCCACCCAGGATATCAAGGCAGAAAATCCCACATTAGCTGGGTGTGGGCCTTTCCACACAGATTTATATCCCAGAATATCAGGGCAAGGAATCCCACATTAGCTGAGTATGCACTCAGATATCCCAGAATATCCACGCAGCCCTATATCCCAGAAAATCAATCCCACATCTGCTTTGAACTGGGTTATCTGAGTCCACACTCAAGATACTGCGGGATTTTGAAAATATTGGAGATTAAGGATATGGACGAGCTCACTTTTTGGTTGCGACAAAATAATGGCAAAGGGAACCATAGAACAGATTGGACAATGGTTATGGACTATGTTAAAATTATGGAATGAAATTTAAAATGTTATAAAGTAAATAATATACAAAGAAGAGCATGAGGGATGCTCCTTTTTTCATAAAGAAATGTATGCACAAGAATTGATATTACTGGTATGGAATATGAACGGAAGTCACATTTTCTCCCCTTTCCCTGGTATATGTCTGTTTTGTGAATATATGTGTGTATTGTTAAAATATAAAAACCTGACAATAATTTTTTTTTAAAAAAAGATAAGAGGGGGAGAGATACTGTGGGATTTTCTTCCATGATCTTGGATATAGGGCTGTGTGGAAGGAAGCACTCTTAGTGCCCTAAAAAGGGACATGGCGTGTCACTAGTTCCATTAATACACATCGTGTATTCTGCAACACATCCACAGACAAAGTCACTTTGATCCGTTCAGACTTCTACACCATGTTAACGGCAGTCTCTGAGGATGCAAAAATGAGCACCTGCTTGTTCGGCTTTAATGGATTCATTTCAATAGGTGCAGTTCAAGGATGTGGACGAAATACTTGGAGAGGCGAGAGCAACCACTTTAATCCTAGATCCCTGCCCATCCTGGTTGATAAAGGAAGCCAGAGGGGTTTGGCAGAATGGGTGAAAGTGGTGGATAATGCCTCCTTACAGAAAGGCCACATTTCAACCAGCTTAAAACATGCTGTAATAAAACTGCTGTTGAAAAAAACATCACTGGACCCCACTCAATTTGTCAGCTTTTGACCAGTTTCCTGTCTCTCCTTCTTGGGCAAAGTATTGGAACATGTGGTGGCCTCACAACTCCAGGTGTTTTTGGAAGACACATCTAGATCAGGGGTGGGCAATTATTTTTTCCAAAGGGCCACACGAGAGCCAAAAAATATTATGGAGGGCCGCACCTAAAGGCTGAACTGCATTCTGTCACAATGCTGGGACTTGGCCGGCCCCTTAATCACACACACACAGACGGTATTCAGCTAACTGCTTTATTGAAGAATAAAAACAGTAGAAAAGGTAATTGTCCAAAATGCAAAAGCAATCAAAGTAATCGGTATTGTCCAAAAGCAACTTGGCAGGAAAGTTTCAAAGACTTGGCAAGGCTCCGCTTAGCAAAAGCAAATCAGGAACAAAACAAGGTACAAGATCCAAGGCTCCCTTGGCAGGCCACTAGCCCGAACTTAGCTCCGTGGTCTAGCCTCGCTAACACGTCTGCATAGGATAGACGTGGCTGAGGTACTGAGGATCCGTTCCCACGGATCCTCTACTTAATCTTCATGGCGAGGACCCCGACGCTCTAGGCTTCTCCTTCTCCAATCTGTGGTGCGGGACCTCGGTCTGTCTAGGCTATGAAACCAACCCCTCCTGCTAGACTCAATGTTCCGTCTCCTATCAAAGGTTCGGCCTTGCCTCCCAGCACCTGGGTCTCTATCTCCGTGAGAGTCAAACTCCCTATCTACTTCCCAGCTATCCTCCTCCAGGTCTTCATGCATTCTTTCTTGCGATCCTCGCCCCCCGGCCGTTCATACGCTTCACTATCACTGCTTTCAGTTTGCACCTGGCTTTCCATATCCTCGTAAGGATCAGGCCAGCCTTCATCCCAGGCTAGGCTCTCTGTGGGAGAAGAAGGCCCAGCTATGGCAAAATCTCCTTCCAGCCCCTCTAAATCCTCTTCAGAATCTATCTCAGCTGCTGCTGGCTCTAATGCAAGTGGGACCCCTGGCGCTGTCCCATGCCCCCCAGGCACGAACGAGAACTGGGTTGCTACACATTCTAATCTACATTATTTATTTATTTATTTACTATATATTACACATCATTAATATTAACATATTAATATATCAAGAAATATTCATATATTATTAGTATTAATATAATTATATTATAGTATATATATAGACATAATATATTGAAATTAGAATATAACATTATATTATTATTATAAAAATACTATAAAATAGTAGTAAAAACCACTAAAATTAAATTAAATTCAAGAAGACAAGGTGCGAACCAAGATGAAGGCTGACATCCTCAAGAGAGGAAGGATCCCAAGATGGAATGGCCCAATGGACCCAGCCCAGAGGATGGCAAAGCGGACCCAGCCGCCGCAACAGCAGAGGAGAGCAGAACAGCAGGCGATCTGAGGCTGCAGGCCTCCGCCTGCTCTAGCCCCCAGCCGTTCCCCAGCTGATCGCCCTGCTATGGAGTGCCTGCCATCGGCTGCCGGGCCGGATCTGGTCCGCGGGCCGTAGGTAGCCCACCCCTGATCTAGATCCAACATAGTATTGTTTCAGGCCAAGTCATGGTACCGAGACAACCTTAGTCGCCTTAGTGGATGATCGATATCAAGAACTTGACGGGAGTGTGTCCCTGTTGGTTCTGCTGGACCTCTCAGCAGCCTTCGATACCATTGGCCACAGTATCCTTCTGGGACGCCTGGCAGATATGGGACTTGGAGGTACTGTTCTGCAGTGGCTCCAGTCCTTCCTCGGTCATTCCCAGAAGGTGTTATTGGGGGACACCTGCTCGGCCCCACAGCCATGGTCTTGTGGGGTTCCACGGGGGTCAATACTGTCTCCCATGTTGTTTAAAAACTGCATGAAGGGACTGGGAGAGATCATCTGGAGCAGTGTTTCCCAACCTTTTTTGAGCCGTGGCACTCTTAACATTTAAAAAATCTGGGGGCACACCACCAACCAAAATGACAGAAAATGGCTCTCTAACACAGTAAAGAACGGCTGGGGGTTGGTGGCCTGTTGGGAGCAGCTGCTGGGAGTTTCAGAGCGGGGGAGGGGGCGGAGCCAGGCTGTGCCGTGCCCCGCCCCCTACCCCCGGCTTCACCTCTCCCAGCAGCTGCTCCAGCCTTGAGGGAGCAGTGCCAAGCCAATGCTGGCTTGGCACTGTCCCCTCAAGGCTGGAGCAGCTGCGGGGAGTGCCGAAGCCGGGAGCAGAGCCAGGCCGCGCCATTCCCCGCGCCCTCCCCCCAGCTTCAGCTGTCCTACAAAGGAGGAGCATGAGCGGTGGACGGGCTTCAGTGGGCGGGGCTCCTCCTCCACGCGGCTTCAGCGAGCGAGGGGCGAAAGTCATGGCGGATTGGAGGCTGGCTGGGGAAATGGCCGAAGGAGGCGGCGCCCCAGCCCCTTTTTCTTCTCCACTGCCCGGCCTTTCCTCCTCCTCCTCCTCCAAGCAGCAGGAGTTCGGCAGGAGGGGGGGAGGAAGGGGGGCAGAGAGCTTTTCTCGCGGCACAGCAGGAGGTCCATCACGGCACACTAGTGTGCCACGGCACGCTGGTTGAGAAAGACTGATCTGGAGTTTTGGAGTTTGATGTCACCTGTATGCAGATGACATTCAACTCTATCATTGAAATTGAATCCGGACAAGACTGAGGTACTTCTGGTTAGTCGTAAGACTGAACAGGGCATAGGATTACAGCCTGTACTTGATGGGGTTACACTCCCCCTGAACACAGGTTCGCAGCTCAGGAGTTCTTCTGGACTCATCGCTGAGCCTAGAACCTCACGTCTCGGCGGTGGCCAAGGGAGAAATTGCCCAATTAAAACGTGTGCGCCTGCTGCGCCCGTACCTTGGGAAGTCTGACTTGACCATGGTAGCCCATGTTCTAGTTACATCCAGTATAGACTACTGCAAAGTGCTCTGTGTGGGGTTGCCTTTGAAGACTGTTTGGAAGCTTCAAATGGTCCACCGGGTGGCAGCCAGATTGCTCACCGGAGTGGCATTCAAGGAGCATACAATTCCTCTGCTATGCCAGCTCCACTGGCTGCCAGTTTGCTACTGGACACAATTCAAAGTGCTGGCTTTAGCCTGTAAAACTCTAAATGGTTCTCACCCATCTTACTTGTCCAAACAAATCTCTCCCCCATTAACCATCTAAGAGTTTAAGATCATCCAGGAAGGCTCTGCTCTCGGTCCCGCCTTCTTTCGCAGGCGCAACTAGTGGGAATGAGAGACAGGGCCTTCTCAGTGGTGGCTGCTTGGTTGTGGAACATCCTCCCCAGGGATATTAGATCGGCCCCCTCCCTCTTGACCTTCTGGAAAAAAGTGAAAACGGAGCTATTTGAACAAGCCTTCAGTATGGAACAGTTAAACACGGAATTAGACAAAAATGAGCATTGGAATGGCTCAGATGACGATTTTTGGACAATGAAACTAACAATAAAGGTGTTATTGAATGTATTTTTAATTTTGTTTAAATGTCATTTTAATCGTATATTGTTTGGGCATCAAATTGCTGCCTTGTTGTAAGCCGCCTTGAGTTACCTTCAGGTCAGAAAAAGGCGGGATAGAAATATCATAAATAAATAAATGAATATAACATTAGCCTCAGGTAAAGCCTCTCAGTTAAGCCCACTCTAATAGCCAGGCTGGGTGCATCTACACCAGGCATGGGCAAGCTTTGGTCCTCCAGGTGTTTTGGACTTCAACTCCCATAATTCCGAACAGCCAGTAGGAATTGTTATCCTGGTGAAACAGCTGTATCTTCCCTCTACCACTCTAGCCTTTTAAAATTTCGTTCTACAATTTATCAATTTTGGACCTAAACAAGAATACAAAACATACTATATATTCAAAAAGAGGAAAATAAATAAATAAACCTATATATATATACACACACACACATAAAACTACAGTTAGAACTACCCTACTACTAATCCACCATACTAAACACCAACTAAATGCCAACTAGTACTAATTAATTAACATACCATGATGCTCTGACCCAAAATCTAAACTGTAATAAATTAAGAGAAAGAACCTAACATAAAAGAACCAACATAATTTTACTGTTACAGAGCTAATAATCCGACTAGAATTATTAATACTTGCTCCCCAAAATTATTGCATTGCTCCTATTCCTCTTGTTCAAGAAGTTTACAAATGGTTTCCAATCCTTCCGAAAATCTTCAATTGAGTTTTCCTTTTAAGATCCACACTCGCTGGGCAACTGGGGCTAACTCAGCAACTTCAACAATCCATTATTTCATCCTCAGTGCTTAATTTCGAGCTACTTTTGTCATGTACTGGAGACATTCACTTAATTCTTTATCCATAATACCCATCAAAACATGCCTGGTAACATTGAAGCAGGTTTGGTACTTTTCCGAGCAAAAAGTACAGTCAGAGAGTGATGCTACTTGCGCGTCAACTCTGAAAAAGAGGGTTTTGGTGTCTGGAATCAATCAGGCACATGTTATGGAAGACTAACACCCTGATTAAATGCATTTTAATCCACTCTGTGCCAAGTTATACCATATATGCTAGATGAGTGGGAATACAGTGCAGTTTGAGCTATGAAAGTTAATGGAATTCTTAATGTGAATGGAAAACACCATTGCGCATGGCAAAAGTCCTACCTTCTCTGCTGGCAGGAAGCCCGGAACTAATGTAACAAGAAAAGAACAGAGAGTGGCTCAATATTGATAGTTAGCACTGTGAGAGAAGAATGTTTATAGAAGGCTATTGTTCTCATTTTTAGTAATGACAGAGAAATGATGTAAATGATTTGAATGATGTTTATTGGATTAATGAAATGCCATGTAACAACAGTAATCACCAGCCAATTGTGATTGTTGTAACCCTAAAGAAGGGGTGGGTGTAACTGACTGGACTCCATTACGAGTATAAATGCCTTTGTATGAAATGTATCGGGGTCTTTTGCCCCCTACCTGCAGCTGTGTTCTGCTGGCAAAGCCCACCAGCTGGTGAGAATAAATCCTTTTGATTTTCACCTATTTCACAGTTGCCGTGTCTTCTTCCTCACCCTTGCGCCCGCACGAATAAGCAGCTTGGTAAAGTTTACTTGGTACTTGGAGTTCCATAACTCCCAGTTTTACCTGCTTCAACATTGCAATATCCACCTTTAGAATTTTTTTAATTAACAAATACTCACATTCTTACAAGTCTATTAGGAAGAACTCTCCTTCTCTTAACATCCCCAAAATTGATTTGATAATCAATGTGGTGGCTTAATCTTCAAATTGTTTTATAAAACATAAAATATAAGTATACATAGGAAAGGGGTCCGGGGATACCAGGGGCTCATGTATGCGGGAACTGAGGCACCCACAGGGACAAGAATTGGCAAAGGAGATAGCTGGGGTGAAGGGGGTTGTATTAAGAGAGAAACAAGGAAGGGAGCCCCGCTCTGAGGGCTATGGGGTCAAGCAGTTACCAGAGCCCGCTTCAAGGGGCGAAGATGGGAGAAAAGAACAGACAAAAAGAGATACAAAGAATTAAATAAGAGAATAACGCACTGTTGTTCATTCGTTCAGTCGCTTCCGATTCTTCGTGACCACGCCACAGCTCCCTGTCAGCCGTCACCCCCCTTCCAGCTCCTTCACAGTCAAGCCAGTCACTTCAAGGATACCATCCATCCATCTTGCCCTTGGTCGGCCCCTCTTCCTTTTTCCTTCCTTTTCCCCCAGCATCATTGTCTTCTCTAAGCTTTCCTTTCTTCTCACGATGTGGCCAAAGTACTTCATCTTTGCCTCAAATATCCTTCCCTCCAATGAGCAGTCGGGCTTTATTTCCTGAAGTATGGACTGGTTGGATCTTCTCGCGGTCCAAGGCACTCTCAGAACTTTCCTCCAACACTCCAGTTCAAAAGCATCTATCTTCCTTTGCTCGGCCTTCCCTAAGGTCCAGCTCTGACATCCGTAGGTGACCACGGGGTAGGTAACACACTGTAGTGTACATTTATTGAAGGGTCAATTTGTAATAAAGGGGGAAAGAAAGTATCCAGGGCTAGCTGCTGCTCGGTTCCTCCGCTCCTCCGATCGTTGCATACTGGATCGCGGGAGGCTCTGGGCTTCTTCGTGGCTTTTTCAACTATGCTTTATTAATAATTTGACCCTGCTCGATCTCAGTTTGATACTACTTTTACTTCCATGGCTCAATGCAATGAAATAATGGGAGTTGTAGTTCTACAAGGTCTTAAGCCTTCTCATCCAAAGACTGGCGGTGCCTCACCAAATTACAACTCCTAGGTTTCCATAACACCGAGCCAGGTCTGTTAAAGTGGTGTAAAACCGCACTATTCCTACAGTGTGAATTATACCTTTGGAATCACTCTTCCATATTCTACAGATTGCCCCTTCCTTTTAAACCTCTGTAGAAAATGTTTTTGTTGTTCTTGTCTAAAGACTTCGATAAGTCAGATTAATGTTATCTGTTTAAGGTTGTGTATTTAGATTATATGTATCCATATTATTTTAATATCTATTTTCCCATCTCCCCACCATATTCCTTTGGTAAGTGAAGCAGCAAATTTGGGGAGTTATGGAACTCCGGGTGGCAAGTTGACTTCTTACCAAAACGGCGCGTAGACGTGCGGGCGCAAGGATGAGGAATCACGCAACAACTTCACTGCTCAATGTGAAATCAAAGAGATTTATTGATTAACACCAGCTGGTGGGGTTGCCAGCAGAACACGCTGCTATCAGGGGCAAACGGCACGGTCATTCTTAGCACAAAGTTCTTATACCCTTCATGGCGGCATCTCCAAAAGCCCGCCCTCCTTCATGGATTTTTCACAAACATCATTGGCTGGTGTTACATAGCATTTCATTGATCCAATAAAACATTACATTTTCATTAGCATCACATCTCAAACTCCTCCTATGTGTTAGAACAATGAACATTTCTAAGTTAGTCTTTCCCACAGTACAGCTATCAGTGGCTGGGACTCTCATGTTCCCAAGTAGCAACATTTCGCTTCTGCCTCTCCTTGCCAGCAACGGAGGGGGCAGAATCCCTCTGCTCATGCGCAGTTCTTCTCCCTTTGGCACTGATGTCAACAAGCAGCACGCCTTGTACTGTTAGACCAATCTGAGCCTACGTTATCTTACGCTAGGCACGGGGTGTACTTTAGCAAATCATAGCATTGATTTGAAACACCAATCACAGTGTAACATTCACGGAGCAAGTGCCTGCCTGATTCTTGGCACAGAAACCCACTTTTCTAAGCTCTACACGTGTGCAGCATCACTCTCTGACTGTACTCCTGTTGGAAAGTCCCAACACCGCTTTATAAGGATATCCATTTCTGCTGTTTATGTTTATGTTTGTTCAGCTCCATGTACACTGGTGGCACTTTATAAATAAATAACTTATGTGACAACACAAGGCCTTTGATATTCTACTTTCAATGATCAGTTATGGAAGAATTTACCTATTTTCTATCTAATGCTTTTCTTCATACAGTACATACTACATAGCCTATCTCTCATAGAACCACTAATGGGTTTCTTTTCTGTATTCCTGCTCCATTTTTAAATTGCTGGTAAGCAGTACTAGTTATTTCATTTCTGGGCAAATCCAAACAAAGAAGACGCATAAAGAAAAGATTCAGTGAGCATCAACACAAGACTATGATTAATAATTTATTCTGAATATTCATTTGAAGAAAAGCATAAACTGCAGTACTATACACAATTTGTACTAAGCTATTTTTATTCTTGCTTTGCTTCCACAACAGAACTGTAGAAAGGCAGAAGTGGAGTGAAAACAACAATTCCACAAGACACTTAATATACTTATTATCCAACCATAGACTTTGCCAAAGCCAAAATCCTCCTGTAATTGTTATGTAGAAATTCCATTCAGCAAAAAAAAAAATCTGCAATGTCCTGTTTGGATGTTCTGTCCATTTAATTGTTTCTTATTCTTGATGGTGAGGTAGAAGTCTTTTAAAATGTTCAATTCATTGTTCAAATGTTTCTGCAGCTACAAGAAGGTACGGGTTTAATCAATCATTTCCTTTTTTATTATGTTTTTTTCATGTTTCATATCACTAATTTATTAGAAGTCATCAACTGGAAGAAATAAAAATTTCTAATATATTCTGAAGGCCCATTTACACAGCCAGATAAAATCTGGATTATCTGCTTTGAACTGGATTATATGGCAGTATAAACTCATATAATCCAGTTCAAAGCAGATAACATGGATTATATGCTTTAATAATCTGGATTATATGACAGTGTAGAAGGGGCCCTACATTGTCTGTGCTTTCTTATTAATAATCCTTCTCACCTTGACCACACTCCAAAGTTCCTTATCCGTTCCTGCCAGTTTTCATTGATGGTAGGTATGTGTTTATAGGCTTGCCAGGGCCAGGTTAGTCTCTCGGCCACTGCTAGAACAAAACAGAACAGACAGAATGCATTAACCAGAAAACTAGTCTCACTCAAAAAGGTGCTGACAGTGTCTCCACAGTGTCCCAGAACACATGTTTCTTTCTCAACAGATATCCACCCACCCAGAGCCAAAAACCGTCTAATGGCATGACTGGCTGAGTGCAGGTGAAGACATGTTGGAATATTATCTATTAAAATGGAAATGCCTCACCAAATTACAACTCCTGGGTTTCCATAGCACCGAGCCAGGTCTGTTAAAGTGGTATAAAACTGCACTATTCCTACAGTGTAAATTATACCTTTGGAATCACTCTTCCATATTCTACAGATTGCCCCTTCCTTTTAAACCTCTGTAGAAAATGTTTTTGTTGTTCTTGTCTAGTCCACTGAAAAATAAAATTTCAAAAAGATGTCTATCTTAAACTATTGTCCCTAATGTACTATTACTTATTTGGGTTTTTAAAAAAAATTCTTCTGGCATTAATTTGGTACATTTAAAACACTGGTTAAATAACACTTATCTGAAATGCTAAGAACCAGAAGTGTTTTGTATTTTAGGGGGGGGGGGGGTTATAACTGATTTTGCATATACATACAGTTATCCTGTAGCAGTATCTGGAGTCCCAATTTTAATTCAGGAGATGGGATACAACCAAACATGAAAATAATTAATATTTTCTCCATATTTTATACACATAGCCTGAAGATAAATTTATACACAATATTTTTAACAATATCATCCACGGAATGATTTTGCGTTCCAAAATTCCAGATAACGGGTGCTCAACCTGCACATTCAACTCATTATAAATAATCGGTGAAAACAATGTGGCTGCAGAAGTTTGAAAAGGCCTAAATCCCAACTTGAAGGTTTTGTTTTTAGTCTCTCAGTCCCTTCACACCTTCGTAAGAGTTAAGAAAACACTAGCAATTCCTTAGGTAGGATGAGGGGATGCCAAGAATTACTGCATTGTCACATAGGAGAAGACAGGAATCCTACACCTACTTGCCTGGAAATAAATTCTGTTGCACTTCATGAGACTTTGTTCTCCCAAGACTAACATGTATAGCTCTCGGCATTACTTCGCAAACAAAGATTCTTAGGAAGGACTCATCCCAGACTTTTTACAAGCGCGTTGATGACTAAAAAGGTCAATCTGAGATAGGCAAGTTCGGTTGCAGAAAGCACAGCAGAAAGTCTCCTTGGGTGATGTTGTTTCCAAGTTGTGGTTCTTTCTGCGCTGTCGTTTCTCTTCGAGACCCATTTGGCATGTCTTCTCAAAAGAAGCTGCAGCATTGTGGATAGTGCATCTCCATGCCTCCCGATGTGAGGCCAGGGTGGACCATTGTTGGTGATCCATCTTGCCGAGCTTGAGATGCTGTTTCAGGGAGTCCTTCTACCTCTTTTTGGGGGGCGCCTCTTTTGCGCTGACCCGTGGCGTGTTCACCATAGAGTAGTATCTTTGGGAGGCGGTGGTCCTCCATCCTAGAGACGTGCCCTGCCCAGTGCAGCTGTGTTCTCAATAGCATGGCCTCAATGCTGGTGATCCCTGCTTGCCCAAGGACAGCAACATTATTCACATCTTTACACCTGCCGCTTCATCCCTCGCCTATCACTACAGGGCATTTTCGGAAGTTGGATGTGTCCTTCGAGCCTGTACAATGGATTTTTCTGGTGGAGCGCAAGGTGCACAGAGCTGGCTTCACCCTTTAAACCAAAGGTTCATCTGCTGGGGCCTGGCAAGCTTGGACGGTGGCAGCAAGCTCCTCAGGTCGTAGGTTTGGTTCGAGTTTCCTTCTCTTAGATGGTTGACCTGACAGGGTTAGACGAACACCATCTGCCCAGGTTTGAAATTAGAGTTTTCCTTCTCTTAGGATGGTTGCCAAAAGGCTAGAGAGCCCATCTTGCCCTTTGAAACATGTATAGGCAGGTGTGATAAATTAATTTTAACTATATTGTCTGCCTGGGGCTTAGTTTATGGAGGGGTATTGAGATTTCTCTGCTAGAGAGCTCTAGTGTGTCACCAAACTACAACTCAGGAATCCATAGGTTGCCTTCATGACTGTATAACTGGAATCTTTCTTGTTCTGACTAATGGTGATCCTGTCGTGGGATTTTCTTGACAAATTTGTCCAGCAAAGGTTTGCCATTCCTGTCTTGAGGCTAAGAGAGTGTGACTTGCCCAACTAACTTTTCCCTGATAATCTAAGACCCCTTCCACACAGCTGAATAAAATCTCACATTTTCTGCTTTATTTATTTTATTTATTTATGCTTTGAACTGGAATATATGGCAGTGTGGACTCAGATAAGCCAGTTCAAAGCAGATCTTGTGGGATTCTCTGCCTTGATATTCTGCATGATATGGCTGTGTGGAAGGGCCCTTAGTCCTTAATGAGGACTACAAACTTGATATGGTTGAGTTCCAATAGAAAGTTGTGCATATGCCATACAAAATACTTCTCTCCATGTGGATATAACCACAAATGGGGGGGAAACACCCCATAGGCAGCCCCTAAACCAGTGGTTCTCAACCTTCCTAATGCTGCGACCCCTTAATACAGTTCCTCATGTTGTGGTGACCCCAACCATAAAATTATTTTGTTGCTACTTCACAACTGTAATTTTGCTACTGTTATGAAGCGTCATGTAAATATCTGATATGCAGGATATATTTTCATTCACTGGACCAAATTCGGCAGAAATACCTGATATACTCAAATTTGAAGGGGGTTGCTTTTGTCATTTGGGAGTTGGGATTTATAGTTCACCTACAATCAAAGAGCATTCTGAACTCCACCAAGGATGGAATTGAACCAAACTTGGCACACAGAACCCCCATGACCAATAGAAAATACTGTGTTTTCTGATGGTCTTTGGCGACCCCTCTGACACCCCCTCATGACCCATCCAGGGGTCCTGACCCCCAGGTTGAGAAACACTGCCCTAAACTAAAGGCACCACCAGACCCCATGTAATCTTGGGTGCTAAGGAGGGTTAGCCCTGGCTAGGACTTGGAAGGATGGTGCTGTAGCCAATATGTCTGAGGAAGGGACTGGCAAAACCACCTGTGGGTATGACTTACCTAAGATAACCCTGTGAAATCAATGAAGCTGAATGCATGGATGGAACAAGAGGACTGTGTTGGTGCCTATAATACACGCCTAAACATTTCATGAGGACTACAAATTTGATATGGTTGAATTCCAATAGAAAGTTGTGCGTATGCCATACAAAATACTTCTCTCTTTATACCCAAAACCCTGTTAAATTAATATTTTTCTTTTCCTTAACATATGTGACCACTGGTTTCCAGGTCTCTGTGAATTGTCTAGCTGTTCCCTGTCTTAACAAATAGGTCAGCTTATCACTTTCCGCAGTTTCCAGTAGCTTATATAATACTTCTTCTTCGTCCGGGGATTCTTGACTTTTCCAATATCTGGCCCATACAATCCTAGCTGTAGTTGTGATGAAGCAGAAGAGTTTTTCATTCTCTTTACTCATTGCCCTTGTGTCTATAATATTCAAAAGAAAAGTTTCTGGTTTTAGCTTCACCTTGATTTGCATAATTTCCTGAGCTAGTTTTTGTACCATTGTCCAATTTTTTTCTTTTTGCCATTCCGCAGGAGCACCATTGATGAAAAAAGGTGCATCTATCCTTTTGGCACTTCCAGCACCTATCATTACCGTTCTTGGATACTCTCGCTAGCTGAACTAGCGGAATAGGCTATATACCACGGCTCTAAGAGAGAGAAGATCTATTAGATGTATCTGTACCACCGGGTGAAGTTAACCAGTCTGTTTTTAGTTAGTTGTGTCATGATGAATGTAACCCCCCCCCTTCTTCTACCTCCCTAGTCCTAACCCTACCCCCAACCCTAACCCTTCCCACCCCCGCCTTTCCCAAATTGTGTGTTGTCCAATGTCATATGTTGTTATTGTGGTATTTTTAAACAATAAAAACTCTTTATAAAAAATCTCTCTCTCTCGTCATTACTTCGCGAACGAAGATTCAGGAAGGACTCATCCCACGCTTTTTACAATCGCGTTGATGACTCACAAGGCCAATCTGAGTTAGGCAAGTTCGGTTGCAGAAAGCGCAGCAGAAAGTCTCCTTGGGTGATGTTTTTCCAAGTTGCGGTTCTTTCTGCGTTGTCGTTTCTCTTCGAGACCCATTCGGCGTGTCTTCTCGAAAGAGGCCGCAGCATTGTGGATAGTGCGTCTCCATGCCTCCCGATGTGAGGCCAGGGTGGACCATTGTTGGTGATCAATCTGGCCGAGCCCGAGATGTTGTTTCAGGAGTCCTTATATCTCTTTTGGGGCGCCTCTCTTGCTGACCCGTGGCGAGTTCACCATAGAGTAGTATCTTTGAGAGGCGGTGGTCCTCCATCCTAGAGACGTGCCCTGCCCAGCGCAGCTGTGTTCTCAATAGCATGGCCTCAATGCTGGTGATCCCTGCTTGCTCAAGGACAGCAACATTCGTCACATAGTCGGTCCAGTGTACATTTAGGATTGTGCGAAGACAGCGCTGATGAAAGCGCTCGAGGAGTCGTAGGTGTTGGCGATAGGTGACCCATGTTTCAGACCCATAGAGGAGAATGGACAGTATGATAGCTCTGTACACACTGATTTTGGTGCTTTGTCTCAGGTGCTTGTTGCTCCAGACTCTTTTGTGAAGCCTTCCGAATGCACTATATGCCTTTGATAATCTGTGATCTATCTCTTTGTCAATCTTGACGTCTGAAGAGATGATGCTTCCCAGGTAGGTGAACTGCTGAACGGACTTAAGCACAGATGTGCCTATGCTGACGTGAGGATGATGGTGTTCTTCCTGTGGTGCGGGCTGGTAGAGGACTTCTGTTTTCTGCAGGCTGACTTCCAGCCCAAACAGCTCTGCAGCTGTTGCAAAACAGGATGTGAGGTGCTGCAGGGCTGCTTCTGAATGGGCGACAAGGGCAGCATCGTCAGCAAAAAGCAGCTCACGGACTAGATAGTTTAGAGCAGGGGTGCTCAGAATGGTGATCGGGATCACCAGGGTGATCTTCGGCCTCATCCTGGTGATCTTCAGGCCCCTGACCAGGTTTTTTGCTGTTGGTCCTCTTCACGCGCCCCTGCACGCTGCAAAGAAATCCTCTGTCGTTGCTCCTTCCCGCTCCCTGCTCGCGCGCCGCCTCCAAAAGCTCCAGAGTCCAAGAGGCAGAATGGGCCCCCTCTTTTGGATTCCTCCTCCTCCTCCCTCCGTCCTTCTCCAGCTACTCAGAGTCGTAGGAGACCAAAGGGGGTGGGCCTGGATGACGCGATGCATGGCTGGCCCCAGCACAAGATGCGCAGAAGCGCCCATTCTGCCTCTCCGACTTCTCGTGAGCTCTTGGAGGCGGCACGCATGCTGGCGGCGTGGAAATAGGAGCAACGACAGAGGAGGAGAAGGACGCTTTGGGTTCATTTCCTTACCACATCTCAAAGGTCGGTCTTTTTACTTTGGGGTGGGTGCTTGATGTTTCTGTGTTTCTCTTTATTTTTAATGTTTAAAAATGGCCTTTTAGCTACAAAGCCTCTCTGCCTGCTTTGTTCCTTGAGAAATATATGTTGGGGAATATGGAAATGTGGGAGAAACGGGGTGGTTGGATGTATTTTTGCATGCCCCTTTGTTTACCTTGCTGAGTATTAAATGGCCTTGCAGTTCAAAAGCCTCTTTCTTACTTTCTGGCTGATAATATGTGTGGTAATATGGCAGTGTGGGAGAAATGGGGTGGTTGGATGTATTTTAATGCTCTGTTTTATATTGTTGTTATTAAATTGAAATGTTGATGTTTTATAACTTCATTTTATGTCAACTGCCCCGAGCCTGCTGGAAGGAGCGGTACATAAAAATGAATAATAAATATAAATAAATAAATAAGAAAATGGTTATACGTTTTACATTTCTGGGCAGGTGATCTTTGGGACTTAGTTTTTTAATCAGTAGCTCCCATGCTGAAAAAGTGTGAGCACCCCTGGTTTAGAGTCTTAGTGCGAGCCCTCAGACGGCTTAAGTTGAACAAGCTACCATCAGTACGATAGCGTATATATATATGCCGTCTTCTTCTTGTAGGTTTTATATATATATATATATATATATATATATATATATATATATATATATAAACAAAAAACAAAATACTTCTCTCCATGTGGATATAACCACAAATGGGGGGGGAAACACCCCATAGGCAGCCCCTAAACTAAAGGCACCACCAGACCCCATGTAAGTGCTAAGCAGGGTTAGCCCTGGCTAGGACTTGGAAGGATGGTGCTGTAGCCAATATGTCTGAGGAAGGGGCTGGCAAAACCACCTGTGGGTATGACTTACCTAAGAAAACCCTGTGAAATCAATGAAGCTGAATGCATGGATGGAACAAGAGGACTGTGTTGGTGCCTGTAATACACGCCTAAACATGTCATGAGTTGCAGGAAAGGAAGGCCGCTCTCTGCTCCCGCCCACCAAGCCTCGAAGCTGGTAGAATGGATACCGAATGACAAGAATGGGCCTCGCCGGCTGCCGTAGCCGCTGCCTTGGGCTGCAGTTTCTTTGGTTGCCTGGCAACCGCATCTGGGCGAGAGGCCTAATCGAGCAGGTATGTCGGGCGAACCCCTGTGCTCTGCTCCTCAGGCTCGTCGAGGGAGAAGCTCGGGAAGGAGGGCCCAAGGTTTCCTTTTTCCCTTGATAGACTGAAGTGGGCACCTGAAGAAAGAACCAAGAGCCCGGGAAGGGCGGCAGAAGGGTTTCAAGGGGCCTGGCTGGGAGGGAGCCCGCTTTGGTACAAGGGGCCTCGGCCCTGACTTCAACGTTTCCTTCAGGGGATGTTAATTCAAGGCACACAGCGAGTGCATCTACACTGCAGGGTTAATGCGGTCTGACACCACTTTAACTGCCTTGGCTCAATGCTGTGGAATCCTGGGAGTTGTAGTTCTATAAGGTCTTTAGCCTTTTCAGTGGTTCTCAACCTGTGGATCCCCAGGGTGTTTTGGCCCACAACTCCCAGAAACCCCAGCCAGTTTACCAGCTGGTAGGATTTCTGGGAGTTGAAGGCCAAAACATCTGGGGACCCACAGGTTGAGAACCACTGCGCTAAAGAATGCTACCAAACTACATCTTCCGGGATTCCTTAGCATCGAGCCATGGCCATTAAACTGTATCAAACTGCATTAAGTGTAAATAATAATTATTAAAAATACTTATTAAGTGTAAATCTTCCGTTGGGGAGATGGTGGCAGGGTATTATTATTATTATTATTATTATTATTATTATTATTGAAGCGTAGGTGCACCTAATGTTAACTGAGAGCTCTGTCACATTTCACTATTATCCCACTTTAACTGCCATGACAACATTCCTTGAAATCCCAAAATTTGCAGTTTAGGGAGGGAGGGACCTTGAGCCTCAGGAAGCCCCAGGATGGTAAAGTGGAATACCAATACAGTAGTCGGTTCTCCTCGTCTACTGGACTTTGGCTCCAGTAGCTCTCAGTAGATACCAGCATCCGTGGATGCTTGTCCCAGTGTTCACAATGACATGGTGACATAGAGTCCCTTATATTTGTTTGAATGTATATATGAATATATATGAATGTTTGTTGTTCATTTGTTCAGTCGCTTCCGACTCTTCGTGACCTCATGGACCATCCCATGCCAGAGCTCCCTGTTGGCCGTCACCTCCCTCAACTCCTTCAAGGTCAAGCCAGTCACTTCAAGGATGCCATCCATCCATCTTGCCCTTGGTCGGCCCCTCTTCCTTTTTCCTTCCATTTTCCCCAGCATCATTGTCTTCTCTAAGCTTTCCTGTCTTCTCACGATGTGGCCAAAGTACTTAATCTTTGCCTCTAATATCCTTCCCTCCAGTGAGCAGCCGGGTATTATTTTCCAGAGTATGGTCTGGTTTGATCTTATATCCCTTAAATAAAATGGCAAAATCAAAGGTCTGCCTTTTGTAATTTATGTTTGTAGGGGGAGGAAATGTTAAAGCCATGGATAGTCGAATGTATGGATGCAGAATCTGTGGATATGGAGAGCCAACTTTAGTGTGCTAGCCATGTTGAGTTTCTTAGGATCTTGTATAATCTGTTTCACAAATAACCTCAGTGGCCTGAGGTTAGGGATTTTTTAAAATTGTATTTGACGTAAGTCATTAATTTGTTGTATATGGTGTAGGCAAATTGGGTTATTTATTTTAATTGGTTTATGATGTTTTAGTTGAATATGTACTGTATGTATTTCTGTTTTTTTAAACCATTGTCTTTCTGGCATTACTTTGCGAATGAAGATTGTTAGGAAGGACTCATCCCACGCTTTTTACAAGCACGTCGATGCTTTTTCGGAAGTTGGATGTGTCCTTTGAGCCTGTGCAATGGACCTTTCTGGTGGAGCACAGCGTGCACAGAACTGGCCTCACCCTTTAAACCAAAGGTTCATCTGCAAGGGGCCTAGCAAGCTTGAACGGTGGCAGCGAGGTCCTCAAGTTGTAGGTTTGATTTGAGTTTCCTTCTCTAGATGGTTGGCCTTACAGGGTTAGATGAGCACCATCTGCCCAGGTTTGAAATCAGAGTTTTCCTTCTCTTGGGATGGTTGCCAAAAGGCTAGAGAGCCCATCCTGCCTGTTGACGCTCTTTGTCAGACCCTTCGGTTGTGACCTGTTTAGCATGGGAGACCCTACCGGTGGCCATTATGCCACTGCCAGCATAGCTCACAACTTCATTAGGGTACGCAAGCCTCTCCTCCACGACAAGGGGGCGCCAATGGAGAGGAAACCATTGTATGCCACTTTGAATTCCACCCATGGTACAAAAGCAGAATAAAAATGAATTAATAATAATAATACTTTGAGAAGTAGAGCCTGCTGAGTAAAAACCATGAGTAAAAAAAGGCAGAAGTCATTGGGCAATCTTTTTTTCTAGGCAATAGCAGGGAGCATCTGCCAGTTTCTACCGTGTTTCCCTGAAAGTAAGACAGCGTCTTACTTTCTTTTCCCCCCGAAAAGTCCCCCTACGGCTTACTTTCGGGGTACGTCTTATATAACCCAAGACATACCCCGTCGCCGCCGCCGTCACGCCGCCGCAACCGGCCCCATCGGCCGCGGCACACCTTTCCGCCAGGCCTCCAAGCAAGGGAGGGAAAGAAAGCCAGAGGCGTGGCGAGGAAGCGCCGCGTCAGAGTGACGTGCGCCGCTGACACGCCCTGGCTCCTTTGTCCTCCCTTTCGTCCAAGCAAGGGAGGGGAAGGAGCCAGGGCGTGGCGAGAGCGCCGCGTCAGAGTGACGCGCCACCGCTGTCCCGCCCCCCGGCTCCTTTCCCTCCCTTTCGTCCAAGCAAGGGAGGGGGAAGGAGCCAGGGCGGGACGAGGCTGCGCTGCGTCAGAGTGACGCGCGCGCCTCGCCACGCCCCGGCTCCTTCCCTCCCTTTCGGCCAAGCAAGGGAGAGGAAAGGAGCCAGGGCGGGACGGGGAGGCAGCGCCGCGATCAGAGTGACGCGCGCTTCCTCGCCACGCCCTGGCTCTTTCCCCTCCCTTGCTTGGACGAAAGGGAGGGAAGGAGCCAGGGCGTGACGAAGCAGCGGCGCATCACTCTGACGCGGCGCTTCCTCCACGCCTCTGGCTCTCTTTCCCCTCCCTGCTTGGACGAAAGGGAGGAAAGGAGCCAGGGGCGTGACGAGCGGCGGTGCGTCACTCTGACGCGGCGCTTCCTCGCCCACGCCTCTGGCTCTCTTTCCCCTCCCTTGCTTGGACGAAAGGGAGGGAAAGGAGCCAGGGGCATGACGAGGCGGCACGTCACTCTGACGCGGCGCTGCTTCGCCACGCCTCTGGCTCTCTTCCCCCTCCCTTCCTTGGAGGCCTGGCGGAAAGGTGTGCCGCGGAGGTGTGTCGCAGCCGATGGGCCGGTTGCGGCGGCGGCGCGGTGGCGGGACGAGGTACGGCTTACTTTCGGGGTACGGCTTATATTAGCCGACACCCCCGATACGTCTTACAATCGGGGGTGTCTTACTTTCGGGGAAACACGGTAGCTGTTATTCAACTCTTAAAGACAGAATCATCAGAGCTACAGCCATCTCAAAAATATTTCTTTAGGCCTTATATCCCAACATCTGATTCCAGGTTTTCTGCTTATCCCAAATTATCTGGCAGTGCAGACTTATCTAATCCAGTTTAAAACAGAAAACCTGGGATCAGATCCTGGGATATAAGGCCTGTCTGGATGACCCTAGGAAGGATATGTGGCTGTAAACATGATTATACCTTCAAGTGACATGTCAACTCCATGAATTTCATAGGGTTTTCTTAGGCAAGGCATACAAAAAGATTATTTGTTATCATGTTTAAATTAGTAGGATTTATGTCTGAATGAAACAATTTGGTTGACGATTTTTCTCTTGTCCCAAAAAGGCTACCAGAGTGGCATATTAGAAAAGACCGTCCCTGTCCTTAAACTAGTAGCTTAAAAGAAAAGCCACCATAAAAAAAGGGATGGAAGGAGTAGGGAAAAAGGGAAACTCAGACAGCAGTTATTCATTTTCATAATTCTTCATCTGGCATTTATAGGGGAAGGTAAGTCCCTGTAGCTGGTGACTGGGTTAGGTTGGTTTCTTCAAGCTATGATATTTTTCTTGGAACTCAGGGATGCTGCCTTCCAGTGTGTCTGTCAACTCAGCAGTTCCAGGAAAACTTAGTAACTGTACATGGGATAAGGTTGTGTGTTTAGACAATTGGATGAGAATTGCTCTGAAAGGCTCAGGTTTGTATTCATCCATTCTCCTACCAAGAATAAATGCATTGGGCTCAACAAATATATCATTTCAGTGAAAGAAGACAGCTTCAATTTGAACTGCAAAAATGCAGATGTTGATGCCTGAACCTCAAATCTATGTTGAAAGAACCCTAGCAATTATTAAGCCAGATATCATCAACAAAGAAGTAGAAATAGAAGATATCATTCTCAGATCGGGATTCACCATTACTCAGGTAACCTAAAAAAGTAAAGCTTTGCAAAAATAACTACAAATTGAAATATGTTTTAAATTAGAAAATATAATGGCTGTTATACTTCAGCATAACAGTTACTTTCTTTCAGTTTAAGGGAGATATTGGCAAGCTGAAATGTGTCCAGAAGAGGATGACTAAAATGATCAAGGGTCTGGAGAACAAGCCCCATGAGGAGGGGTTTAAAGAGCTGGACAAGTTTAGTTTGCAGAAGATAAGGCTGAGAGGAGACATGATAGCCATGTATAATATGTGAGAGGAAGTCATAGGGAGGAGGGAGCAAGCTTGTTTTCTGCTGTCTTGGAGACTAGAATGTGGAACAATAGCTTCAAACGACAGGAAAGGAGATTGCACCTGAACATTAGGAAGAACTTCCTAACGGCGAGAGCTGTTCAGCAGTGGAACTCTCTGCCCCAGAGTGTGGTGGAGGCTCTTTCTTTGGAGGCTTTTAAACAGAAGCTTGACAGCCATCTGTCGGGGGTGCTTTGAATGCAGTTTTTCTGCTTCTTGGCAGGGAGTTGGATTGGATGGCCCACAAGGTCTATGATTCTATCATTCAGTTACTGGCAGACCAAAGCAAAACCTATAATATTGTTGCCGTGTTTTCAGATAGACTCATGGTGAATACCTTTCATATTTCTCATGAAAAGTGTTGTAGGAATACTAAAGGTGGTGTGGGATTGTAGAAGGAAGGTGGTGTTCTTCAAACATGAAATCCATTTAAACATTTAGTTACTGCATTTGCATTTAGGGTTGGGAGATCCAGAAATATTCCAGAAATATTCCAATGTTGCTTAAAAAACAACAACAAACAAACAAACCAGAAAATGCAGTACCATTCCCATGAAATTGATTGCATTGCTTCATTTTCCTTAGGTTTGGTCTAGTTAGTGCAAAATACTTGTGCATTTATTTACTATTTTGCTGAGGTATTTTAAATCCAAGCAAACTATGTCATCATAGTAATGTAGAAAAAGAAAAGAACAAATGAAATGTAATTGCATATAGGGGGAAAAGATTGTGAAACTGTTTTGAGAAGCAATCCAATTTTGAAAAGCCAAGATAGTATAGTGGCTGGAATGTTGCACTAAGACTCCAGGAGACCAGTATTGGAATCCCAGCACTGCTGTGTAAACCTACTGGGTCACATTCTCTCAGCCTCAGAGGAAAATAATCATAAGCCCTGCGATGGGTTCATGTTAGGGTTGCTAACAAAACAACTCACACACAGTTCACCATTAGAAATTGGATTCATATTTTAACCAGTTTTGTACATAGTTTTGTTAAGTTCAACTAAAAATAATCAGAGCATGGAGTGCTACATTGCATTTTAGAAATCCTTAGTTACATTTATAGCCCTGAAGTACACAAAATTTTTATTTTAATGTAAACCCACTCCCAAACTTAGGATTTTTTTAAAAAAAAAATAACAACCCTTTAAAAAAAGATAACTCTTTAATTTTCCATTTTTCAACAGGGGCCAATAATGTGACATTGGTTTTTAGTAACTGGTTGGTTCACAGCAGCACAAAGCACAGCATGAGTCCTCAGCTTAAACCATGTGGTATTCTCCCACCATTCAGTGAAGACATACACCTGTAGCAATTATTGTGTATGTATTACATTTTTATTACACCTTCCCTCCAGTTTACTCAGGGTGGCTTACATGGTTCTCCGCATCCCCACTACCAGTTCACAACACCCATGTGAGGTAGGTCATGGTGTGAGAGAATGGCCATTCCAAGATCACCTGGTGAGTTTCATGGCAAGTGATGACTTGAACTTTGATCATCTGAATGGGAAGATTGTGTGCCCCATTCCAATTTTTGGACTGGAACTCCCAAAAGTGAGCATAGCCAATGACGGTGAATGCTAAGAGCTGCAGTCTAGCAACATTATTCCACCCATAGTTTAATTTTTGTAAAAGTAATTAGGTAATATATTTACACTACAGAATAATTTACACTCTGCCAGTTGTAATGTATAGTTATGCCACTGTTATTCATAAAACGAAATGTTACAAATAACACAGTTATTTCCATGCTCTAAAACGCACTTATCTACCAGGAAGTCTTGAAATTCAAAGATGGTAGGAGGTAATCAGTTTGAATTTGTTAAATGCCATCTTCCACCAACTATTATAAAAATGTGTTATCAAAGGCTTTCGTGGCTGGAATCACTGGGTTACTGTGAGTTTTCCGGGCTTCTGGAAGAGAGAATGCATCTGGAACATGGCCATACAACCCTGAAAACTCACAGCAACCCATTATAAAAATATTCATGTATATTGATACATTATTTAATATGGGGAGCCCTGCTACAACTGACTGTTGCTTCTATATCCAGATCAGGTAAATCATTCTGAAAATATTGTAGCAATTAACAAGTTCCCAAAACTGACCACTAGATGCTGCTATTGTGTAGTTCTTACTTTGGAAAAATTATGAGATTTTTTCCCTAAACAAATTCTCAAATCCATATTGTAATACAGGTAATATTTTCATTAAACTAATGACAAAGGCACAAGAAAACACTGTAAAGATGGGGAAGGGTGTTACAGGTCTCCTTGTCAGGCAAAGAGTGCATCCTGATAAACCTAATATAATAATTTGCCAATCCTTCTTGTCATAGACTCTTAATACAATGTGCAAATATCATGGTTTTCCCCACCTGTTTCTTTTAATGTCTAACTGATTACGGGAACTGTGCAGATATTTTTGTGCCATTTTGGCTCCCCTAATAAAATTCCAGCTGTAAAAGTACTAACACAAAGAATGCCATATTATAAACTAGGCCATTGCTTTAAGGACCAAAGAGGTTCCAGTTAATTAAAACATAATTAGTGGAGAATTTATTCTGTATATTCTAATTGCCATGAATGTGTGTCTTGACATGAAGATGTAAATATTTCTACAAACTATTTTATCCTTTTTATTTATTGGCTAGACCATGGCTTTCTAAAATAATGCTTCTCAGCATACCCACTGTTATATATTTTCATCTGATTTCAAATGGTTGCCAAATAAAGGTATTGTCGGGCTCTGTTTTTTCAAACAACTGCCTTGTTTGTGCTGAAGTAATTGCATTGAAGTTCAGCTGAATGAAATTCACCTCATGTAATAAATTATCCATGTGATATAGTTCTTCAGTGCCTGAAAAAGGCGAAATTACAGTAATAGGATGACAAAAGAAAGTGCCCCACAGCTTCCTAGTGGTATTCAGTTGTGTCCCATTAGCATGTCAAGATTATATACCTGTAGTAAGACAAACAGGAGCTGAATATGCAGGCAGAGCTAGAAGCATCACCCCCTTTCTGTTTCTAACTCCTACTTCCCCACTTGCAAATTGCTAGAGAGGAAAGAGGACTGATACTAAAGGTCTGAACTGAGGATTTTTGAAATTGAGTTTAAGGTTGCTGGTCACATAACCTGCCCTAATTGGATTAAATTGTAATTCTCTGTATTTAGTTGGAGATCATTGATCAAGGTCTCAAGTACAGTCTTTGTATTCTTTCATCAAAACTAATAACTGTATAGTAAGGGAGGCAGATTGCTCAAGGAAACTGATGATGCTGAAAGGTTTCCACTGTTTCTTCCTTACTGCAGCCCTAAGACAGATGCACAAGAAGAGGCAGGGAGAGGAAAGAGACACATAGAAAGTGTAATCACAAATTTTCCACCTGCCATTTTGACCTCAGTGGCATAACAAGGGTGGGAAGCATGCAATAAGGTGTGTGCCTGAAGCTAGAGGGCGCATCTTGCTCAACAATCTTTAGGAAGGGGCCAGAAGGTTGGAGATAGGATGATGGTTAATGAGAGATGGAATTAGGCTAAATAGTCCAAGTTGGCTTTACAGAACTAATGGCTCATCTTAACAAATCACCATAGACACACCCTTGAAATTAGCATGAAAGAGAGGCTAAACATTAGAAACAAAGTGGAAGATCAACTCTTTTTGATTTTACTTTCTTGACATAAGCAGAGTCTTGAAGGTCTTTTAAATAAAGTTAATATTGCAGCATGTGTTGAATAAGCATTGCAGAGTGGGTTCTTGTAGGTCTTTCAGGCTATATGGACATGTTCTAGAAGCATTCTCTCCTGACGTTTCACCTGCATCTATGATAAGCATCCTCAGAGGTTGTGAGGTTATGATTTTTTTTCTCAACACATTGCAGCATGTGTTGAGAAAAAAAATCTACAATGCTTCTGTAATGTAATGTGGCAGCAATTGACAGTCTTGGAGCAGCAGTTTTAAGAGGTTATTTCTCTCTATGTGTTTCTCTCTCTAATAGAAACGGAAACTCCAGTTAAGCCCAGAACAGTGCAGCAACTTCTATGTGGAACAATATGGGAAAATGTTTTTTCCAAACTTAACATCTTATATGAGTTCTGGGCCTTTAGTTGCAATGGTTCTTGCTCGGCATCAAGCAATCTCCTATTGGAAGGACCTGCTTGGACCTTCAAGTAGCTTAGAAGCTAGAGAAAGATATCCTGACAGGTAAATTTCTCAGTACTTAAAACACTTTTTTCCCTTTCTCCAGTGAAGCTAATGGAAATTATTATCTCGATCTTGCAACCTTTATTTGACAAAATACTTGCATAAATGTAGTCATGCAGTTTTGAATGTCATCAGTCAATCTTTTTTGATGTTCAGATTCAAAGATGTACTTAGTTTCTAAAGAACATAAGGCCTGTGACCACTTAAGCAGTTGCCTAAGCAGTATGAAAACAATGTAATGTTTTTATATTTCTGCCAGGTAGAAATCCCCTATTAGTTAATTTGTGTAGAAAGGGGGATTTCTGGGAAGATAAGAAGAGCGGGATTGTGTTCTCCATTTTGCCATTTTGTTAGAAATACTTTTTCCTTTTAGTATTTATTTATTTATTTATTATTTGGATTTATACACCGCCACTCCCCGAGGGCTCGGAGCGGTTTACAAAATAGCACTACAAACAACAGAAAATTTATAAGAACAGTTTAAAATCCATTTCATAACTCAAATGCCAAGTGGAATAACTGCATTTTGCATGCCCTATGAAAGGTTGGTAAGTCTTGCAAGGCCCAGACTTCCACCGATAATGTATTCCAAAAGGAAGGAGCCACGATTGAAAAGGCTCTACGCCTAGTAGCTGTCAAGCGGAAGGTCTTGAAATTGGGAATTTCCAACAGATTTTGATCTTCAGAGCGAAGTGATCTCTGGGGTTGGTAGGGGGTGAGGCGGTCCCTCAAATACACTGGCCCCGGGACTATACAAGTCCTTGAAGGTAAAAACCATCACTTTGAAGGTGATGCGGTGCTCAATCGAAAGCCAGTGAAGCTGCTGGAGGAGTGGGGTGATATGACATCTCGCCAGTTCCCCGGCGAGGAGCCAAGCTGCAGCATTCTGCACCAGCTTGAGCTTCCAAATCACCGCCAGAGGTAGGCCAATGTAGAGGCCGTTACAGTAGTCTAGTCTTGAGATGACCGTGGCCTGGATCACCATGGCCAGGTCACTCCCAGACAGATAGGGAGCCAATCGCCCAGCCTGATGCAGTTGGAAAAATGCAGTCCTACTCACATCTGAGATCTGAGCCTCTGAGTAGAAGATCCAAGATGAATCCTAGGCTTTTTACCGATGATGACAGACGTAGTGCCTCGTCATCCAGGGTTGGCAACTGGATATCCCCACTGCCTGGGCGACCCAGACATAGGATATCCCGTCTTTGCTGGATTCACCCTCAACCTGCTGGCACGCAACCTTCCAGTCACAGCTTCGGGGCAAAGATGGAAACAATCGGGTACAGAGTCTGGCCGGCCCTCCATCCTCAGAACAAGCGGAGTGTTAACCGCATATTGATAACACTCAAGCCCGAAACCTCGCACCAGCTGAGCAAGTGGTCGCATATAGATGTTAAACAATAACGGGGAAAGAATGGCCCCCTGGGGTATCCCACACACAAGCGGGGATCTCCCGGAAACCAATCCTCCCCATTCCACTCGTTGATCACGATTGTGGAGAAAAGAGGACAGCCAATTCAGGGTAGTCCCTCTAACTCCAGCAACCAGTGGGTCAAAATATTGTGGTCGACCATATCAAAAGCTGCCGTGAGATCCAATAACACGAGCAGCGCCGATCCGTCCTGGTTGAGCTTGCAGCGAAGTCGATCTGTGATGGAGACCAGCACAGTCTCTGTCCCATGCCCCAAACGGAAGCTGGACTGGAAGGGATCTAATCCAGCTGTGTCGTCTAGGAACTGCTGCAGCTGTTCCGCTACCGCCCTCTCAATCACCTTGCCCAGGAACGGAAGGTTTGAAACGGGCCGGTAATTGGAGGGAGCTGAACAGTTAAGTCTTGATTTTTCAGTAGCGGAGAAACCATAGCCTCTTTTAACCCCTCTCGAAAAACTCCTTGCTCAAGAGGGCTATTTACTATATTTAACAGAGGGCCACGTAAACCCTCCATGGAAGATTTCACCAACCAGGAGGGGCACGGGTCGAGGGAGCAGGTGGTAGGTCTAGCTGCAGCAATAAGCCTATTTACAGCCCTTGCGTCCAGCGGGATGAACCGGTCGAAGGTGGGACCAGCGAGTTGCCACGGACTCTCAAGTTTGCTCACTGTATCAACTGTGGCGGGAGGTCCCGGTGGAGGAGCGAGATCTTGTTTGTGAGATAGCTCTGAAAAACCTCGGCAGTAAGGGCCTAATTATTACTTTTTGGGGTGGTAGGGACCATAGTCAAGGATCGAATTATCTTAAATAATTGTGCCGGGCGTGAGCTTGCAGATGCTATCAGTAGTATAGTAGACAAAGTTATTTTGTACAATTTGCCCCCAAAGAAGACTGAACTAATGTGCTTACTATTGTATTATTGATGGACGTTCCTAGCTTCATGGATGTATAATGGGACTTATTTCGGTAAACACATGAGATTATAAACATCCCAACACATTTCTATCATTTTAGTTTAAGAGCAATCTATGGGACAGATGATCTGAGGAATGGACTTCATGGCAGTAGCAACTTTGCTGCAGCAGAGAGGGAAATCCGATTCATGTTTCCTGAAGGTATATAATTATTATCTTGAATTTGCTTCAGTACAAAAATGTCAGTTCTCAGGTAGGATGAAAAAGCAATTCATTACACTTTTTTTCTCATTGGACTTAAAGTCAATGTTAGATTTTTTTAAAAAAAATAATAAGGCCACCTTTTGAAACGTCAGAGTCCTTAATAAAGTTTCTTTAATTCAAAGTCTGGTTCTCTGGGGCAATAAAGTCAACTCAAAGGATCTCTGAACTGCTTGTTCATGAAAATAATGAAATATTAATGATTTTATACCAAAAACTTTACAATATATGGAACGAGGAATTTCAGATATTCAAGCTGAATTCAGAACAGGTACTAGGGATCATAGTGCAACGAAATGTTACCTCTTTGACATCATCTAAGAATTCAAGATGAAATCAACTTGTACTTTAGAGTCTACAGCAGAGTTTCTCAAACTGTGCTTCTCCAGATATTTTGGATTTCAGATCCCACAATTCCTAACATCTGGTAAGCTGGCTGGGATTTCTGGGAGCTGAAGTCCAAAACATCTGGAGGAGCACAGTTCGAGAAACACTGGTCTACAGCAAAGCCTTTGAGAAATTATAGCTTGCTCATAAAGAAATGGATGTTTCACAGCATCTTGTAGCCTTAATATGTAATCAAGTCTCTGTACAGGATGCTATGGTTTGGCAGCAATATGGAGAAACAGAATGGTTTTCTGTTTGAAAAGGGTCAGATAAGGCTGTGTTTTATCATGTTTTTGCAGAAATAGCCAAGACTTTGAACAACTAGTGAGGAAAGTTAAGAAAGTGCAAAAGGAGGGCTAGGGTAGAATATTAAAACAAAAATAATGACCGCATGTGCATTGCACAACTTTAAAGTGCATAGGCATTTCTATGCCTTGACTCAGATGTTAATTAAAATAGAGACTGCAGTCAAGAAATTAGAAAAATTCTAAGACTTGGAAAGGTGTACATAAGATTCCTTGAAGGAACTAGATAAGATCTTCAAGTGCAAAGATAAATAAATACAGAAGTTAGAATCACCCTGCCATAGTATTTCTGGTAGTTGTGAAAGGTGGATAGTGAAGAAGGTTGATGAGAAGAAAATCAACACATTTGAAATATGGGATATCGGAGAAGAGTTCTATAGATACCATGGACTACTAAAATAACAAATGAATTCTGAACTCTCTCTAGAAACTAAGATGGCTAAACTGAGGTTGTCATACTTGAAACGTATCAGCCGATGATGTGAGTCATTTAAAAAGCCTATAATGTTCAGTAAAGTGGAAGACAATAGAAAAACAGGAAGACTGTATGACAGGTGAATTGATCCAGTTAAGGAAGCTATAGCCCTGAATTTACAAGACCTGAACAACTACTTGATGGCTGAGGTTCTTTAGAGGTTTCTCATCTAGAGGTTTACCATATGTTGAAATGGACTTGAGGGGAATAGCAACTACAAGATATATTTTGGTGTGATCTTTCATTTTTATTCAGACATTTATATTATACTAGCTGTACCCGGCACGCGTTGCTGTGCCCTTTTTAGGAGATGCGAGAAAGTTCAATCATCCACGGTGTGCCCTCCTCTAAACTGCAGTTGGATGGAGTGTGGGTCATGGGGGGCATGGTGTGCCAAGTTGGGTCTTTATTGGTCTTGGTTCTGGGCCACAGTGGTCTGTGGGGAATGATGGGTTTTGAAGTACTACAAATCCCGTTTTCCATGGTGGTACTTCAAGTCCCATCATGCATGGTCGGGGCTCTGTGTGCCAAGGTAGGTTACTGTAAATTCAGGCCATACACAATGTCCCATGAGCTGAGGCCTAGTCGGGAGAATCAAGTTAATGAAGTCTTACGGTCAATTCAAAGCGTAAACAGCTTCCCAGTAAGTGAGGGTTAGTTAGGGAAATCTAGTTAATGAAGCCTTACTGTCAATTTTGGGCGTGGTCTGTGATTTTTTGGGGTGTAAATTTTAGGTTGGAAGTGATTTGGGTGATTGTGTTGGGGATTGGCTCAGGCCTTTTCCTTATTATGTTTTGGCAGTTTATTATGGATCGGAATTTTCATGTTGGCTGGCCAGTGCAGCAGTTATGCAAATCCGCCCTTATTGGCAGCCAATCATGTTGTTCAGAATGTAGAGACTGGGTGAGTCTTTGGCTGCCCCGGAGGATGCTGGTAAATGTAGTTTTATTTTTATTTGTTGTTTTGGGGCCTTTTAGGTTTTGGGGGAAGTTTCTTTGCTACAAACGTACCTTGCTTGAGGCCTATTTCTGTTGGCAAGTATTGTGTTTCTGCGTTGTATGGTTTCTTTGTTTGAGGTATACATCACATGACGTGAACCCATTTATATAATAGATATTCTGCTTAAGCAATCTCACTGGATTCTCAAAACAGCTGACAAGAATAAAGTTGCAAGCTTTGGGACAGACACATCCAGGATTATGTTGCAAGACCTCAGTGTTACATATAGTGCCCATTATTTTGAATAGTACTTTGTTTTGAATAGTTATGCCTAAGATTGCACTACAATGCCATAAAGCCACATGTGGGTTATTATCCTGCTAAGCTCTTAGACTGAGGGTGGCACTGGGAGAGTCACATTCATTTGCAGTTCCAAACAGAATGTAAGATGGAAATGGAGTGCATAAAACCACCTGTTTTCTCCAAATAATCATGGGCTATATGTAGCCCTTCATGTTTTCAACTGGAATCGTGTGTAATATCATCGTTTCAACAATTAGTAGCAATTGAACAATATTTATAATTCAGGCCATTCTCAAATATAGTCCACTTCCAGTAGGTTTACTCTGTATCTGTGGTAGGCATATGCATCCAAGTGACTCCTTTTAAATTTATGGTCTTTCCAGTAGATTAACATATCCAAGATTTGGAATTTATTATATGACTTCATTCTGGAGGCAATAAATGCTGTAAAATTAATCTAAAATAACACTGGGATCCTTATACTTTTTTGGTTTGTACATTAGTTCATATTGTGAATGTAAATTGAAATTTCAGTGTTCTTAATTGTAGGGCGAAGGCACAATTTTGGCACTTTATTCTTTTTCTATTGATCTTTTAAAATTAAAATATTTACTGTGTTTATTCCAGTCATCATTGAACCAATTCCTGTTGGGCAAGCTGCTAAGGATTACCTGAACCTTTATGTCACTCCTACCCTGCTGAAAGGACTTACAGAACTGTGTAAGAGGAAGCCAGCAGATCCTTTTGTGGGTATCCATATGACTGCCAAAATATCATAATAACAACAACAGCAACAACGTTATTCTTATATCCCGCCTCCATCTCCCCGAAGGGACTCAGGACAGCTTACATGGGGACCAAGACCTATAGAAAAAAAGTTACAAAGTAACACAATTAAAAACATAAAACAGTCAACTATATTATAACAATAAAACTGATAAAATTTAAGACATAATAAAACATAAACCAAGCAACAAACAACCAATAGCTGAGTAAAGTGGGCATTAATAATAATAATAATAAAAAACTTTATTTATATCCTGCCACCATCCCCTCAAAGGGACTCGGGTGGCTTACAAAGGCACTCCAGGACGCATATATAACATGCAACAAGTTTGTTTTGGTTTTTTTTCGTGCCAGGAGTGACTTGAGAAACCAAGTCGCTTCTGGCCTGAAAGAATTAGCCGTCTGCAAGTATATTGCCCAGGGAATGCCTGGATGTTTTGATGTTTTATCATCCTTGTGGGAGGCTTCTCTCATGTCCCCGCATGGGGAGCTGGAGCTGACAGAAGGAGCTCATCCACACTATCCCCGGATTCGAACATCTGACCTGTCAGTCTTCAGTCGTGCTGGCACAAGGGTTTAGCGCATTACAGCAGGTAAAAGCAGTACATAAGTATAAAACAAGTCACATATAATTATAACAACAACCCCAATAAACAACAAAATCCAAAATACATATCACAGTGCTGCCTTTACTAGGCCAACCAAAGGGCACAAAATACATCACTCCAGCTTTCAAAGCACACTGTACAATGACTGTCAGCATACAGTGGTAGTGGTAGAACCCTAATCTAAATGTGAAATAGGAACTGAAGGCTTTTTACTGTTTTAGAGCAGTAGCTCTTCATCGTAGTACAGTTGAGGCACGAAAATCTCCCTTTTTATCAAGGATGAAAATCCAAAGGAAAAATTAACAGTTGATAAAAGCAGTAGTTGCTTATTTACATATCTAGTTTGGTTGTATCAGGCCAGAGTACCCATAATCAGTTTTCCTTTGTATGTTAAAAGCAGTCTAGACTGACTGCCTCCTTCTTGATCAACCACTCAGACAACACTAGAGTTTCAAAAGCAAAGGTGTGAATCATTAGAAGCAGAGTTTAGGAATTTAAGGAAAGTTCCCTTTGTAACATCAGTTGAGGATTGTGAAATTATTAAGTGGAATTCATTCCGAGTGAACTTTTGTAGGCAAGAATGCATAGTTTGAAGGTCTCTTCATAAAATCGTTTTAGCTTTGTGCGGAAATTATTTTAGTGATAATTGGTTTCATTTCCATATCTTTCTTTCCCCAAACAGATTTGGCTGGCTGATTGGTTAATTGAACATAATCCCAACACACCCAAAATGCGGCATACTGTGATTGTGGAGGAGCCTTAAAGAAGGCAATGTTAAAATTCACTAAGAACAATGAAAATGCATGTTTTTTGCTATTGTCTCTTGATTTTTTAAACAATGTTAATATGCAATAAGTAATAGTTCAAAATCTGTTGTGAGCAGAGAAGCAAGATGTTGTGAAGTATGCAGATTTAAGTAGCATTTGAACTTGATGTTTAAATTAATAAAGAACTATTAGTTGCAACTCATTAATGATCAACAGAGATTTAAAGAAGCCTTGAAGTTTCATGACCAGACCCATTATCTCAGTAGGATTTCTGTAGGTACTGATTTACCATTCAGCAGTTGATTCAAAAGTGTGAGGTTTTTTTGTTTGTTTTTTGCTCCTTGGGACTAGCAATTGGATACAGGCCCTTGTTTTGGTTTTTTCAGACTTGTCACCTGCTTTTGAACCAATATTTCAAAGGAGTTAGAGATGTTGTTCAGAGATGGTAATGGAAATCCTATGCTTTGAAATTCAAAAACCAAATGTGAGATTTAAAAGGAAATTTGACATATTTATGAAGAACAGTTCCAACAGTGATCAACTGTGATCACAAAATGAAATATCCCTGTTTGGAATCAGTATGCTGCACAATTACTTGGTTGGACAAGGCAGGGGCTTTATATCTGGTCTGTGAATATTCTGGAGGCATCTGCTTAATCATTAGAAAGGATACCGAAATAGGTAGATCTTTGCAACAGTTCCTCTGTTGAGTTCTATTCTCATGGAGTAATATCAATGGAAAATTCAATCTGCTTTCCAATCACCTAAAATGACTATTTTTTTCAGGAGATAATAGCATGGCCTACTGCTTTCTTGGCACTTGTCTACTAAGAATTCTCATTTTCTTTAACATAGAACAACCATGCCATCTACCACATTTATTTCCAAATAAAATGTTCTTTCCTACACACTCTGTAAGAGCATATATTTTAATAAAGAACAGCATATATTTCAATAAAGAACAGCAGAACATTCCTTCCTAGATGTTTTCCGTCGTTGTTCAATTTAAACATTGTTAAATACTGTCTCTATTACGAGACTTAAATGTTCAGGGACCTTCACAAGCTTTGGGCCTGGTGACCATGGCGTGAATACTATTTCACTGGTTAACACACATTTTGGTGTGTCAAATATTAGACCTGTTTCTGGGTTTATTTTACCTGATTCTGAAATTGACATCAATTTCCCCCTATTAGCTCTAGTTTTTGATATGCAGAACATATGCTAAATACCAGTCTAGAGCTGATGGGGTGCTTTCTGAATCGGCACCCCAAATAACCCCAGGAATAGGCCTAAAAACCACATTGATTTTTTTTTAATTTGGACTGTATTATCAATCCCAATTGGAGCAAACCAATTAAATCAGTGGGCTGTATATAAATAAGTTAAGTCATCATTGAAAAAATGATTTAGTGGATCCACTTTAGGTGGAAATAACCAATGAGAGTCTTCTGCTTGTTAGACTACATCATTCACTCATACAGCGGCCTCTGGGTTCAAAATACTGATTTGAGTTCTCTTGTGATCTCAATTTCCTATTTGGGTGAAGAAGCCAAACTGGAAATCTCATTCCTACGTTACTGTTAGCAGCAGTGCTCTCTGGAGAAACCCTTAAGTCTGCACTCCTTTAATAGCAACTATATCCTAAGTCCTAATAAAGAAATCATTAATCTTGGTCACCTGAATCCTGAAGGAAACTTTGCGATAATAGGTAAATCCAAGTAGCTGATATGAGAGGGCCAGATGAAGGACCAGCTTGCTTTTCAAGCTAAGGTCTAAACAACTGATCCTATCAAGAGAAGAGGCAGACACAGAATAGTTCAGTTTTATTGAACTTGCTCTTCCAGAGCAATAAAAACAAGTCCCTTCACTGTAATGATTGGGTGAGAAGGGTAGAAGAAGAAGGGGTTAAGGAGCAGGGAATAGAAAAGCGAAACTTATATTTCTAGAGCCTGAGATAGGAACACAAATTATGCCCATTCCTCTCAGGTGTTGGTTCTCCTTTCTAGGCATCCTTGACTATTTGAGAATCAAAATGCATAAAATAAGAGCTAAGTGGTTGTACTGTGCATTCATCTGGATGTGCTGGGAGCTTATTTGGGAATGAGATCCCTAAGGGTCCAACAAGATGGTAGGCTGTCCAACAATATTTTACACACACTGTTTTCTTCCCAATCAGGGACTCAAGGATGCTAAGATTGTTACCTAACTTACCAAACATAAAACAGAGGTTACCAGAGACAGAAATGCTCAAGAGGCAGAAAGTAAATCTCTTTCCCCAAAACAAGGTCATGGTACTATTTATTGCAAATGTGAAAAGGTTTCCCTATTCCAAGATTCTAGGGTTTCTTTTTCTACCTTTCACCCAACCCCCTGGAGACCCAAAAATGTCAGAAACAAGATTGATAAGTCTTATGTCATAGAGAATGGCCGTTGACCAAATTGGTGTGGTACCACCTCCTGCTAGCTCGTGATGGAGTGACACTAACATCAACTCGGAGGGGAGCCTCTTGTTGCTCTTCACAGCATTGTGGCAACAGTTAATGGCAAGTGAGCAGGAGCAACAACTGACAGACAAATGGGGGAATGATGCTGCTCATCATGATAGCTGAGAATATCTTCAGTTTTACAGCCTGAATTTCTCCTCTGTGATTTAAAAGTAACTACTGGAAGAGCAGCTTTGTGAATGGTTGTATCCTTGGAATGAAGACAAATTAAGAGGTGTAGACTATATTCTGAGACTTTGGACACTCCATGAGTTCAATGTGACAAGATATCCAAGCAAGTGGGTATATGACGTACTTCTGGATAAGTACAATCTCTCTCTCTGGCATTACTTCGCGAACGAAGATACTTAGGAAGGACTCATCCCATACTTTCTACAAGCGCGTTGATGCTTTGCGGAGGTTGGATGTGTCCTTTGAGCCTGTGCAATGGATTTTTCTGGTGGAGCACAGTGTGCACAGAACTGGCCTCACCTTTTAAACCAAAGGTTCGTCTGCCAGGGTCTAGCAAGCTTGGACGGTGTCAGCGAGGTCCTTAGGTCGTAGGTTTGATTTGAGTTTCCTTCTCTAGATGGTTGACCTTACAGGGTTAGACGAGCACCATCTGCCCGGGTTTGAAATCCGAGTTTTCCTTCTCTTGGGATGGTTGCCAAAAGGCTAGAGAGCCCATCCTGCCCGTTGATGCTCTTTGTGAGACCCTTCGGTTGTGACCTCTCTGGCATGGGTGGCTATTATGCCACCGCCAGCATAGCTCACAACTTCATTAGGGTACACAAGCCTCTCTCCCACGACAAGGGGGTGCTAGTGGAGAGGATAAGTACAATATATACATTTGCTTAAAGGGCATATAGTCCACATTATATTTTGTAATCATATATGTCTTGAACTCATATTTTGGTACCTTTCTCTGATCAAAGAGTATCATTTGATATATGGTATCTATAATTCGAAGGATATGTTGCAACCTTTAGTTGCAGCATCAAGTGGTATTAAGGTACCGGCAATAAAGCACTACAACTTCCATCATGTGGAGTCCATCCCCCCAATTCCTCCAGTATGTTTAGTTGCTGCTTAGTTCTGCTCTGTTTGTTGTGCAGACAGATTTGGGGGGGGGGGAGTAGGAAAGAGTTAAGGGAGGGCAGTGGGTGGGATCATGCAAATTCCCCACCAATTGAGATAATAAAAAACACTAGGATGTTTCTGTGGTGGAGGAAATACATAAAATCTAGGATGAAAATGTCCCTGAATTAAAGCATTCCTTAGGTGGTAGGCAGTATGGTTTTTGGGGAGGACATTGGCAGGGTTTGAGTTACATGTTCATGGCACTCGCTATAACCTGAAATGTCATTGGAGGAAGTGCTTTTGGTGGCTCTTCAGCACTGTGGGTTAAATCTATTTGTGGAAGCAGGAGCCTGTCTGTGGAAGTGGACACCCCAGCCACATACATACATATTTTATACAATTGTGGGAGTGAAATAGAATGCCATAAGATCAAGAAAAATGCAACTCATAACTCTTGTCTGTTGAAAATGTATAATATTGTCAGTGATTAGGGAGGCAGGGGAAAGCCACTGCCTAAAAATGTTCTCATTTAATAAAGTTTGGGATTTGATATCAACTGAAACTGTGTTCTTTATTAATGGTTTTACTTCTGATAATCATACAGATAACAATGCATTACAATACAAACCCTAAATCAGTATAGATGACAATTTACAGTTTTTGTAACTAAGTTACGTGTTCAGTTTGTACTTCAATACAGATCAATTAGTTTTCTCTTAAATCTCCACCCCCACCCCTACCTTCACTTTTCCCATTCCCTATTGGGGTCATCTTATTTTAATACTTTAATATGTTCTCAAAAGTTTTCATGGCCGGAATCACTGGGTTGCATGTTTCTTGATTCATGTTTGGATCCCCTACCACAGACATCAGAATTGCTGCAAGACCAAGAACAAGCCACGAGAGTAAAGAAAAAGATCCACCCAGAGGAAAAGTGTTCTTGCCATACATAAGGGAACCACTGACCTCATAGGGAAGCTGATGAAGAAATACAATGTACAAACTATCTACAGACCCACCAAGAAAATCCAACAAATCTGGGGTGAGGGGGTCTAAGACATTTATGGTCCCAAGCGTTTTGGCAAAGGGATACTCAACCTATCCTTAAATTTCTCCAGGTGGTAAGTTGTTGAAAACAAATGGGCTTTGTGAAGGAGACAAAGAAACAACTAGCAACTCTAGCTTCAATACGTGGGCTGAGACCACATCTTTACATGAAGCAGAGGATAATATAGAAAACACAAGTGCAATGAAAGAGGCGTAATCTTTTTGTAGATGAGCACATAATTAATGAAGCTGATCTGCACTGCATTTATGTCAGTACTGTCTTCAACTGTATCCGCAATACCGTTATTGTGAATTCAGTTCTTGGTCAATATAAAACAATAGAAAGGCAACTAACATACTTCTTCTTTTCTTTGGCTCCAGATATTTATGATCATGCTTCCTTTGTACATATAGGGAATAATTTGTTTGTCGTATTTCTGCTATGTTGCCCCGAACATATAAGGGTATATAAGGTGGTCCATGGGAAGAGTTTTAAATCCTGTATTGAATTATCTGTTAAATTCTAACCATGGATAGGCAAATTGTTACATTACAATACACTTTTTGCTTGTTCTGATACATATGGTGCAACTAAAGAGATAAACACTCAAAGCTTAATTTATTTGAGCTAAGTAGCTGTCATTTCTTTCCCTTCCTTCAGAGCTGTAAAAGCTGCTTCTAGCTGGGTGGCATTTATGTGGGAGATACAAATGACAACTAGGCTTTGGGTGCATCTAGCCTCTCGGCGAGGCACTCTTTGCTCAGCTACGTGAGAACATTCCAAACAGCCTTTAACATATGTATGTGGATAAATCTCCTGCTTGCACCATAAAACAGTTTACCATGTACCCAATATAAAGCAGTCATTACAGGGAAATGGTAAAGCCCCTGAGATTAACACATCCTCCCAGTCACACCAACTATTTTTATAATACCCAATTTAGCAAATGAACTGTGAAAAGGCGTAATGCTCCCCCACTCCCCCCTTGCTGCTTTCACTCTTCGCAAGACCTCTCTGTAATCTAACTTTGCCATGTCACCTTCTCTATGGTTGGGAGGAAAATAATCCACAAAATGATGGGATCCATCAAACTGGCACTTTATCAGTGCTTCCTCGGCACTACATCCCACTGTAATCAATGGGGCTTACTCTGAAGTAAGTGGCAATAGGACTGCTGATTGTGCGTTTAGACTGCAAGATGTGCTTGTTTTAGGCATCACAACAATGCTGGAAGGTCACCATATTGTGTAGAGCGCTCATAGTGTTCACCGAAATTTACATGAGCTAGGTTTATAGATTCTGAGGCTATTTTTTGCATTTCCTTCACTCATTGAAAGGAACATTTGGCTGGACATCCAATTCTGTTCAGGTATGTGCATGTTTCTTTAAGAATGTTATAGTTGGGCCTACTCTGTTTAAAAAAAATGACTACCTGATCTCATCCATGAATGCCCAGAAAAAGGTTCTCCTCATTCCAGGATACATAACTCTCATAAGTGAAAAAACAAGGGAGGGCAAAACTTGAAGAAGTAGACTTCAGGGTTGCAATCTTATACTTAAATATGAAGAAATAGACCATTCTGAGTTTTTTTTTTTTTTTTTTTTTGGGGGTTACTTTGAAATTGCAACCATAGGGTATTCATCTTAAACTAAACAAAAAATCCCCAGTCAGTTAAATAATATTCAGAGGTGGTTTTGCAAATTCCTCTTTGTCTTAAAGAGCTGGGCATGTTTAGCTTGCAGAAAGAGAAGGCTGAAAGGAGACGTATAAATATGTGAAGGGAAATCATAGGGATGGAGGAGGGAGCAATCTTTTTTTCTGCAGCTCTGGAGACTAGGACACGGAGCAATGGCTAAAACTATAGGAAAGCAGATTCCACTTGAACACGAGGAAGAACTTCCTAACTGTGAGAGCTGTTCAGCAGTGGAACTTTCTGCCCTGGCATGTGGTGAAGACTCCTTTTTGGAGGCTTTTAAGCAGAGGCTGGTTGGCCATCTGACAGGGGTGCTTTGAAGGCAATTTTCCTGCTTCTTGGCAGGGGGTTGGACTGGATGGCCCACAACGTCTCCTCCAACTCAATGATTCTATGAAACATAGCCTAGAGAAGTGCTTCCAAACCAGTAGGTCCCCAGGTAGTTTGGCCTTCAACTCCCAGAAATCCTAACCGCTGGTAAACTGGCTGGGATTTCTGGGAGTTGTAGGTCAAAACACTTGGAGACCCACAGGTTAAGAACCAGTGTACTAGAGCATCTGGTATTCTCCCTTCTAAATACTAACCAGAGCTCACCCTTTGATTAGCAGCCAAGATCAGATGGCATCTGGCTGTTTTAGTTTATGTAGGCATAAAGCAATACCAACACCAAAGAGTAGACTGTTGTTGTGTTATGATCTTGTCCAAATTTCTTTTGCTTCAGAAAGATTGGATCATCTCTGTCAAGGATTAGACAGATTCATGGATACCAAGGGAATCAGTAGCTACTGAAATGGACATCCAAGTGCCACCTCTGTGTTGATGGAGGCAGGCAGGATTTTCCCCGGGTACTGGCTGTGGGGGGTCGGGAGCAGGTGAGGGTTTTGCCCTCCTTTCTGCTAGAGATCCCTGTGTACATCTGGTGGGCCACTGTGTGACACAGAATGCGGGACTAGATGGGCTGAGGCCCGATTCAGCATGGCTCCTCTTATGTTCTTATGTTCTTAAGGCTGAGTGAGATGAGCAGTGTTGATTGCCAACCTCCCAGGTTATTCCTCTAAACCACATCTCTTCTTTTGCTTTACCTATGGATGAATAATATAGACTTCAGAACCAAATATGAAGGTAGTCCGCAGCTACAAAATCTCTGAGTAATAGCTATCCAGGCCATGCTTAATTTTTACAGCAGATATGAAAGTGAAATGATAACACTGAGCAGCCATCTCAGACAGAATCTTAGGTTGTGACAGCTGTAGAATTTATTATCCCTAGAATACCACATAGGATTCACAGTTGTAATCAAGGTTATAAAGATAATATATTCTCAATAATTCTAAAGAAAGATAAACTTTTAATTTTTCTCTTTCTATTTTCTTATATTTCCTACACAGGGTTGCTATCCATAACACCAGATGGGTTGATATGTTCTCCTTCCCTCTCTGGCTCTGCACACTAGCTGTATCCTACAATAAAGCCATGCTTCACCACCAAAGAAGGGGAAATCTGGATTTTTATGGCTCTGGAACATGTAGGGCTGATCATTAGAATAACCTTGTAATACATAGCACTGACACTACAGATTCCACTGATCACCTTCCATGTTCTATAGTTTCCCTTGCATCTCTGGAGCGGGGCTACAGCATGGCCACATAGGTGGATCAGGAGATGCATCTAATCAATACTGGATTTACTGGCCACAA
The DNA here is from genome assembly GCA_030556195.1 of Anolis apletophallus. Lineage (NCBI taxonomy): Eukaryota > Metazoa > Chordata > Lepidosauria > Squamata > Anolidae > Anolis > Anolis apletophallus. The sequence goes on from JARBWK010000001.1 coordinate 75,677,849, forward strand.
TAAATGTCTGCCACAATATCAGAAGCCACAGACAAGAGGATCTGTGCTTCTTTTAAGAAATGGCAATCAAGACCAAATATCTCTGTAGAATTGACTACATGGTGGTCCCCAAAATGTATGCACCCAGAACAGCTTATAAATCTGGGGGAGAAATTATAATCCCCCTCTCAAAATGGATACACATTTCGCAGAATTCAAGATTACAATAGCAGAACAGTGTCATGAAATCACAAGAGAAACTTTAATTGTGATTTGAACATTTAAACTTGCAATTTAAGATAGAGTTTGTAATTTAAATTAAATCATTATTATAACATTTATTCTTCAATATGAATGTACTTACTTAGCTGTCTATAGCAACCATAACTATTATCTGTAAAAGAGTGTATACATTTTTGGGACACCCTGTATAGAGGAAGGCAAAGAATGAATTGGTATCAGTAGACAGAAAAAGAAAATATGAAAAAGTAGCAGTTAGTGTCTCACACGTTATGGAGCTGTTTGAATGCTTTTAAGGCCCCTTCCACACAGCTGAATAAAATCTCACATTTTATATGACAGTGTGGACTCAGATAACCCAGTTCAAAGCAGATATTGTGGGATTTTCTGATTTGATATTCCGGATTATATAACTGTGTGGAAGGGCCCTGAGTCTAAACATGAAGGGCCTATCCAAGGTGCTGAACCTAGGAGGGTTAAGGTCCAGCATCTTGAATAGCTCTTGGATAGTTTGGAACAAAACCTGGATCAGGTTCAATACTTTGATGACATCAGAGCCACTGGCTGCCATAGGCCCTTCTCACCCCCATAATGCAGTTTTGGGAGCTTAAAAATCATGGAGGTCCAGGAAATTGAAGGCCTAAGGTTCCCTTATCCAAATCTCCAGAACCTGGAACTTGGACCTATATGCTGGTGCTCAGCTTAGCACATTCTTCTTGTATACTGGAAACTTTCAATTAAAATATTTTGTTTTCTTTCAGATCAGGTTTCCATTACTGTGAATAAATATTTTAACAAGTTGTCCTGGCATAGATATAGTGTGAAAATTGCTTTCCAGCAAAATTACTGCATCTAAACTCTATGAAAGACACAGGAAGAAAACCAATGAAAGGGAGGACACTTTATTTCTCTGATCAAGAAATAAATATTAGCTTCTTATTTTAACATTTTGTAAAATACCAGTTAGGCTATTGCAAACTCCTTCATTCCTAATATGCGGTGCCTTATTAGGGCATTTCAGGGTATTATTTTCTCCAGTGTTTTCTATGTAAATATGTTAAAATGACCAGCTGAGTTTTGACCATATGTGGCTTTGTGTTGCAAACAGTGAACAGGCACCTTACTGCCTGCCTTGAATAGTGTCATCATGAAGACACAAAAGGCTGAGGAAATGAAACCACATCCAATTTCCTATGCATGTAAATGACACCTTATCATATTGCTATTGAAGGTTCAGCATTTAGAACCAGGCTGCCAATGTTCAGGTCCTTTATAGCTTTTTTAATGAACAGCAATAAAACGTATTGCCCAATCTGGGTCGTTTGCTTCTGCTCTCAATCCAAGGCTACTGGTGATGAAATCAGCAAAGTATTATGATAAAGAAAATACCTGCATTTTGGGGGGGAAAGAAAACAAAATGAAAACAGATTGATTCACAGAAAGAACCTAAATAAAGAAAATTTTAGGAATGCTGAACTTGTCCTATTTAATCAGTGAAAAAGTAACCGTTAACCGTAGTTACTACCGACTGTGGTGTGTAAACTAATTTGACATCCTGGTTTCTGCTCAGCTATAACCATAGCTTCCTTATCACTAGCTTACATCACAATAAGCACATATCTCTTTATTTTATTTTTATTTAATATCCTATTTTCTTTCTAGTGTTGACCATAATACTAGAATACAGGACATCACATTCTTCCTTAGAAACCATATTAAAATACACTAAACTGAATTGATTTCTATATCACAGTAGATAACTTACCATGGTAGGAAAAAGTCTTAAGCTGGAAATGTTCAATTTGACATTTCAAAATCTAAGTGGAAATATGCACAAGGGAGCAACAACCATGTGCACTTTCTACCAACAGTCCAATATTGTTGAGTCCAGATACAAGTTTAGTGCTTCAATGGGATGTCAGAAAGAACTGTATAGAAACAAAAGGAAGGTGGAAGCTCACCTTTTGTCCCACTAGATCAGGGGTGCTCACACTTTTTCAGCATGCGAGCTAATCTTAAAGCAACCAAGTCCAAAAGATCTACCTGCCCCCACCGCCGTGCGCTCCCGCTCGCTCTTGCCGCAGCGCGCTCTTGCCACCGCGCGTGCTCCTGCTACTGTTTTCCGCCTGTGCAGCGCTTCTTCCACCTGCAGGGCATTGCAGGAAGGAGAAAGCACGAGGCAGGGCATCCAGAGGGAGCGCTACGCCCTGCCTGTCTCGCCGGCAACGGAGGCTGCACAGCTGCTTCTGGACGAGAGAGAAGCAGGGCGTTCCCTCCAGAGGCCCTGCCTCATGCTTCCTTCTTCCTGCAATGCCCCGCAGGTGAAAGAAGCACCAGGAGAGCGGAAGCCAGCAGCAGGAGCGTGCATGCGCGCAGGGTGTGCGTGCGCATGGCAGGAGTGCCCCATCCGGCTGATGAGGCCCGAAGATCACCTGGAAGAGGGCCGAAGATCTACTAGTAGCTCCCGAGCTACCTAATGAGCACTCCTGCTCTAGATCAATCTTTATGGTTTTCTTCTAGCTTAAATACATGTTTTAAATTCAATGTTATTAATTTTTCTAGTTTCTGATACCTGGTAGATTCTGTGGAGGCTCCATAAAATTCCCCTATCATGAGCAATTTCTCCCACAAGAATGATAGAAACCTAAATGGTCTAAACCAGATTCCTCACTGTTAAGTGGTTCTTGTTGCTGTTACAGAGCAGGAAGTCTTTGGCATTTTGTAGGCTTCTGGCCTGTATTTATAAATCTAGGGAGTTCTAGATAACAGAGATACCATTTAGTGCTCCCAACTGTCAGATAAGGAATTATACATTGATTTGTGATGGTTCTCTGGTGATTAATGAGATAAAGCTGCAGTGTATTTCTTGGTTGTTTTCTCACTCCAGATCATACACAGTGAGAGTTAGCATATATCCTATCAACTAATAGCTACATATCCCAAAAGATAACACTGGATGTTCATCCTAGTCATTTCCCAAAATTGTAATGTTTGAAATTCAGAATAATGTCTTCTTGGCTTGAAGCTTATTTTCATATCTATATAGACCCATAACATTCAAACAATAGCTGCATTCATTATGGCAAATGTATAGCTGCTTCAGTCATTTCATGTTGTTGAATAACCTGTAGTTTGAGGGTCCTGCTGGTGTGAAGGAATTGAAAAAAATCCATGGGGATGACATAAGAGAATGAACGTGGTGTAGCAGTTGGAGTGCTGGAGGCAAGAGTTCAGATCTCTGCTCAACTATGAAAACCCATTGGATTACCTTGAGCAGGCCACATTCTCTCAGTCTCCTTTGAAGAACCACAGGAAAAAGCACTAACCAACCACAGGAAAAAGCACTAAGTTGTATGTGTATACGCTTACAACTGTCAGTTGAACACTATGGCAAACTGCAAGGTATCTGGTTAGGGCCATCTACTTCTGGAGGTAGTACAGGAAGAAAACATGTTTTTGTCATTGTCACTGTTGCTGTGAAGATTATTAATTGGATGTAGAGGCTCTAGAGGCCATAGATGAGGAATCTTCAGATAAAATTGAACTCCCATGCCCATCATGCCTAGCAATACATTACTCTACCTAAGACCAATGAGAATTGGTCCAACATCATTTGGAGGGCCAGGCTACGGCTCTCTTGTATTATATAACAAATATACTGTAAGTTTCTATGTCTGTTCCCTGAACATTTTGCAAGCTATTTGAAAAGAACCAAGCAACCTTGTAATCCATGTAATTTTTTCAGGCTTCACCGCATTCTTTATAGTGTGAATTTCATGTGGTCCCCGTCAAACATATTTTAAACAAACAAAACAAACTGGAATTCCTGCACCGAGAATACCTTGGCCACCATTTTATGTTGTCCACTTACTTCTACAACATAAAGGAGAAAATAAGCCATCAAAATGGCCATTAGGGCCCCCTAACTTTGTGATGTTAAGGAAGATTTTTGCAAGCTGAAAAGAGCCTCTCACTTTTGTTTTTAAGACCTCAAGGAATTGATGTGACCCATGGCTTTTTCCTAATTTAGCTGTAGTGTGACCGGCTACTTAAGCTGCATATGAAAAGGTCACTTATTCTCTTCAAGAGAGGAGATGTCAACTTGAGTGATGGAGAGCCTTTGCACCAGGAGCCATAATATTCACTTTATACAATTGTCAACCCCATGTGGAAATGCAGGAAATGGATGGTGTAAAAATACATCCTTCTGTCTCTATAATGAGCGGGGGTTAAAACAAAACAAGTGACTAAATATCCTGAAGGCACCAGATTCCATCTGATGTTGGAATCTAAGCAGTCAGCCTTGGTTACTACTTGGATGGAAGGCCATTAACAAATACCAGGAGCTGTGTGCTATATTTTAGAGGAAGGAACAACCTCTGAGTATTCCTTGCCTGAAAAACCCTACAAGATTAATGGGGTCACCATAAGTTGTCAAGCAATATGAAGGCACATATACACACAAAATCAAAAAACTTTAGTGAATCAGTAGCACCAAGGAGCAAATCTCTAATACTGTAAAGCACCGTTGGATTCCTGCTAACATGATACATTTATATTAATTGAACTATGGATTGTTAACCAGCTGTAGTTTGTTTCCACAACAGATGGTCAATATTGGTTGCTGCGATCACAAGTGGAGGATCACTAGCCATGACAGGTTGAGAACCAATGTTCTAAAGACAAGTTTCAGTTATTGCTAACCAGCTGCCTATATACATTAGGGATGTAATAAAACGGTTGGGCCCCACCATCTTCATGATCGCATCTCCTTCTATGAACTGGTGTGAACAGTAAGATCTTCCGAGGAGGCCCTTCTCTCACTCCCACCACCGCCACAAGTATGGCTGGTGGGAACGAGAGAGAGGACATTCTCGGTGGTGACCCACTGCCTCTGGAATGCCCTTCCAAAGGAAATAAGACAGGCCCATCCCTCGCCTCTTCTCATAAAATCTTGAAGACATAGTGGTTTCACCAACCTTAGAGAACGACTAGTGCCAGCCCAGGCCCTGGACACTATTAGAATCTGGCCTCACACCCCCATCTTCCTCCAATAGGCCTTGAAATTGAGCAGCCACAAGCCTCACTTTTACTATGGTTGGAACCAGTTATTGCACTTTACCCATTCCCCCCATGTCCTGTTTTTACACTAGTCTCGAACCGGCCCTTTTAATTTACCTAGGCCCATTTTTGAAATTCTTGCCCTATAACAGTAATTTTTGCACAAAGAATTGGGTGAGATTGGTTTTTTAATGTACTTGTGTTGTTTTCATAATTCTATGCTTATGTTTTGTGTACTCTGTATGTTGGTGTTTTGCTATTTGGAAACCGCCCTGAGTCCCCTAGGGGAGATAGAGCAGTATATAAATAAAGTTATTATTATTATTATGTAATAGTCTGCTGCTAGAAATGAAATGTAGCATTGGGCTGCTCAGACTTAGTCTTACTTTTAGGGATAATGTGGCAGTTGCCTCAGGCGACAGACGCTGCCTTAAGATTGGATGAAGATGGGTGTCCCATCTCCAATGTTGAAGTGGTATTCCACTGTCAGTCTAGTAAACTGTTTTATTGCTCATGTTCTATTGACCAATATAGTAAATGGTTAGGAAACCAACTCATAGAAAAACAGGCCAATGAGGAATGGTTAGGGAGGTGGCTACATTTTGTTGGCAGAAGGGAAGATTGAGAGATGGTATGATAGTCAACTTTAAATATCTGCAAGGACACCAAGTAGGAGATGCAGTAAGCTTATTTTCTGCTGTTAAAAGAACTAGAAAATAAACACATTTATTCAGGTTACAAAAGGAGGCTCCACCAAAACATTGGAAAGAACTTCTTAATGGTATAAACTGTTCAACAATAAAACAAACTAACCTCAGAGGTTGATGGACTCTCTTTGGAAGGTCTTTAAACAGAGATTGTATGGGTACCTATAGAAACATATCATTAATGATATCATGGTATGATTCTACAGGTTAAGGGGTCAAATGAGGGACCCCTTGTGGTCCCTTTGACATCTTTATGATTCTACGATTTTAGGCTTTTTTGGGGTCAGTCTTGGATCTGGTACCAGAAGAGCTTTTATTCAACATGTAGCAGATGCAGGAAGAGCGGCAGTAAAATCCAGTGAATGTTTTTGTCCCACAAATTGGCAGTTGAGCTCCAGATTTCATATAGTAATATTTTATAACCCAGTTTTCACCCACAAGTTGGAATTTTAGTCCACCATTGTAACATGATAATGCTTAACAGAGCTGCTAAGAGAAAGAATCAGGACTGTCCTATTCTATAATGGTATAAATCCTCTGACACATTATTGCATCTGATGCATTATTGCATTAGCTATGGTCATTAAGTAATAGATTGGACATTTTAAAAAATCAGACAACAGCATTCTAAAGAATGACAGTTTTATCCTTCCTGGGGATATACCTATTTTATATATAGTTTCTGTAGGGGGATTTATGTGGGGGTTTTCTTTTTGGTTCCTTTCAATAAGCTAAGTATTTTTGTCTTGAAAAACCTTCTGAGAAAGAGTTGAGCATGGAGACTGTGACTACTTGTTGAAACAACGTGGTGAGCTTCCTTTGTTGTTGTGAACCTTCAAGTCATTTGCATGTATGTCAATCCTAAGGTGAACCAGTTGCAGGGTTTTCATAGCAAGATGTGTTCAGAGTGGAGGTTGCCATTCACCTTCCTCTGACGCTGAAAGAGTGTGATTTGCCCATAAGAACATAAGAACATAAGAAGAGCCATGCTGAATCGGACCTCAGCCCATCTAGTCCAGCATTCTGTATCACACAGTGGCCCACCAGTTGTACACGGGGATCTCGAGCAGAAGAGAGGGCAAAACCCTGACCTGCTCCCGACCCCCCACAACCAGTACCCAGGGAAATCCTGCCTACCTCAACCAACTCCGAGGTGGCACTTGAATGTCCTTTTCAGTAACTACCGATACACTTGGTATCCATGAATCTGTCTAATCCTGCCTTGAAGTTGTTCAGGCTGACAGCTGTCACAACCTCTTCTGGAATTGAGTTCCATAACCCAATGACCCTCTGGGTGAAGAAATATTTCCCTTTATTAGTACTAATTTTCCTACCTTGGAGCTTCAGGGAGTGCCCTCTAGTCCTAGTGTTTTGTGACAAAGAAAATAATTTTTCTTTATTCACCTTTTCTATCCCATGCATGATTTTATACACTTCGATCAAGTCACCTCTTAAACGCCGTCTTTCAAGGCTGAAAAGACCAAGGCGTTGCAACCTGATTTCATAAGGGAGCTGCTCCATCCCTTGGATCATTCTTGTTGCCCTTTTCTGTACCTTTTCCAGTTCCGTTATATCCTTCTTAAGGTGCGGAGACCAGAATTGTACACAGTACTCCAGATGTGGCCTCACCATAGATTTGTAGAGAGGCAATACAACATTTGCCGACCTATTTTCGATTGCCTTCCTGATCATGCCAAGCATAGAATTTGCTTTTTTCACTGCTGCAGCGCACTGGGTTGACATCTTCATTGAGCTGTCCACCAAAACCCCAAGATCCCTTTCCTGGTTTGTCTCAGAAAGCTTTGACCCCATCAATTGGTAGGTGTATTTGGGGTTTTGCCCCGATGTGCATGACTTTACACTTGTTTAGGTTAAAATGCATTTGCCACTTTGTTGCCCATTCACTCAATTTCGAGAGATCTTTCTGGAGCTCTTTACAATCAGTTTCATTTTTAACTACCCTGAACAATTTAGTGTCGTCTGCAAACTTTGCTACCTCAGAATTCACTCCTACATCCAGATCATTAATGAATAAATTAAAAAGTAACGGACCCAAAACTGAACCTTGGGGTACGCCACTTCTCACCTCTTTCCATCCAGAGAAGTGTCCATTTATTACCACCCTTTGTTTCCTACAGTTTAGCCAGGTTCCAATCCAGGACAAGACCTGTCCTCTGATTCCATGGCTGAAGAGCTTATTTAGGAGCCTTTGGTGAGGACTTGGTCAAAAGCCTTTTTGAAAGTCAAGGTAAACAATATCAATTGGGTCCCCTTTATCTATGTGTTTATTTACACCCTCAAAGAATTCTAACAAGTTAGTAAGACATGATTTGCCTTTGCAGAAACCATGTTGATTTTCTTTCAGCAATGCCTGTTCTTCTATGTGCCTAGTAATATTTTCTTTAATAATGGTTTCCATCACTTTGCCTGGAACTGAGGTTAAACTGACTGGTCTATAATTTCCTGGATCACCTCTGGATCCTTTCTTGAAGATCGGTGTTACATTTGCCTCCCTCCAGTCCTCGGGTACAGTGCCTGATCTTAGAGAAAGGTTATATATCTTAGCTAGAAGTTCAGCAATTTCACACTTGAGTTCCTTAAGAACTCTGGGGTGGATGCCGTCTGGACCTGGTGATTTGTTGATATTTAGTTTAGTAAGGCATATGAGAACATCCTCCTTGTTTATCTCTATCTGTTTTAATTCTTTTAATTCCCTCCCTGAAAAAACTGACTCAGCTGCAGGCATATGTTGTCTGTCCTCCTGTGTGAAAACGGAGGCAAAGAAGTCATTTAGCCGCTCAGCAATCTCCTTGTCTTCGCTGATTTTCCCTTTCTGACGATTGTCGTCGAGTGGCCCAACTGCTTTTCTAGTTGGGTTCCTGCTTCTGATGTACTTAAAGAAGTTTTTGTTGTTTTTTTTTAATATTCTTTGCTATGTGTGCCTCAAAATCTCTCTTGGCTTTCCTGACTGTTGCTTTGCATTTAGTTTGCCAGAACTTGTGTTCCTTTCTGTTCTCCTCGGTAGGAAGAGCCTTCCATTTCTTAAATGAGTTTTTCTTCTTTCCAATCACATCTTATACTTCATTTGTAAGCCATACTGGTGTCCTTTTGGACTTTCCATGCCTCTTTCTTTTTATTGGAATGCATTTTAGTTCGGCCTGTTTTAAGGTATTTTTAAACAGTTTCCAAGCATTTTGGAGGGAATTGATTTTTTTTTACTGCTCCTTTTAGTTTGTTCTTTACAATTTTTCTCATTTTGGTGAAATTCCCTTTGTGAAAGTTTAATGTCTCCGTGTTAGTTTTCTCTGACAGTTTGCTATCCAAACTTACGTTGAAGGTTATTGTGTTATGGTCACTGGTACCTATGGGCTCAGCTACAAGGACATCTTGAACGAGATCTTGTTCATTAGTTAGCACCAAGTCCAGGATCCCCTTTCCCCTGGTTGGTTCCATGACCATCTGCTCAAGGGAATAATCAGCTAGCATGTCGAGGAACCTTGTCTCTCTTTCATGTGTAGAACAAGAATTTGGCCAATCTATTTGGGGATAGTTGAAGTCCCCCATTATGACTAATGTATTTCTTTTTGAGGCCTGTTTAACTTCATTTTCCAGATGGCAGTCTGCCTCTGGAGTTTGGTTGGCAGGGCGATAGCAGGTCCCTAGTGCTAGATTAGTTTTTGTCCTGGGACTTTTATCCACAATGTTTCTGTAGGTGAGTTTGAAATTTCTTGAAGTTCTAATTCATGAGATTCTAGCTCTTCATTTATGTACAAGGCCACACCGCCACCATTTTTCCCTCTCCTGTCTTTCCTGTACAGTTTATAACCTGGAATCTTTGTGTCCCATTTGTTTTCCTCCGTCCACCAGGTTTCTGTTATGCCAATAATATCAATATTTTTTTCTTTTGCCAAATATTCCAACTCCCTATTTTTGTTCGAAGGCTTCTAGCGTTTTGCGTACAGACATTTATATTTATTTCTCTGGTGCACTTTCAACTTTGGCTGTTTGTGAGAATTTTTAGAAGGCCTACCATGTCCTACCTCTTGACTACTACTATCTATCTTTTCTGTTGACTCAGCCATTTGTGTATGGATTTCGTCCTCCATGCTTGGCATTTCACCCTCTCGAACCGGAAGCTGCCCAGCTCCTGTTGACTTTCCCCTAGGAATCAGTTTAAAAGCTGCTCTGAAGCCTTTTTAATATTAATCGCCAGCAGTCTGGTTCCATTTTTGTTCAAGTGTAACCCGTCCCTTTTGTACAGGTCTGGCTTTCCTGAAAATGTTCCCCAGTTCCTAACAAATCTAAATCCTTCCTCTCGACACCACTGCCTCATCCACGCATTGAAGCTCCTGAGCTCTGCCTGTCTGGCTGTCCCTGCGCGTGGAACAGGTAGCATTTCCGAGAATGCTACCTTTGAGGTCCTGGACCTTAATCTTCTACCTAACAACCTAAATTTGGCTTCCAGGACCATCCGCTTAGCCTTCCCAATGTCATTGGTACCAACGTGTACCACGACCACTGGCTCCACCCCAGCACTATCTACCAGCCTATCTAGATGCCTCGTAATGTCCGCGACCTTTGCACCCGGCAGGCAATTTACCATGCGGTCATCACGTCCATCACAAACCCAGCTTTCTATGTTCCGGACAATCGAATCACCTACTACAAGAAGCCCATCTCCTACCACCCATCGAGAAGTATCTTCGGTGCATGAAGATATGGGCACAGCCTCTGAGGAAGGGGTCCCAACTAAGGGAGCCGGTCCCTCTTCCTCAAACTGATGTTTTCCCTGCCCAAGACCCCCATTTTCCAAGGCAGCTGGAGGGCTGCTCATCACGGAGTGGGATGCTCCTATTGCATCTCTGGAGATCTTATCCTCCAGCCTCACTTCCTCTCTGTGCTTCTCCAGGTCTGCTACCTTGGCTTCAAGGGAAGAAACATGCTTAGTGGATTTACATGGGAAAGGTCCCTCCTCAAACCTCATCTCCAGAGTTGTAGTCTAATGTTCTAATCACTACACATTGCTAGCTATGATTACAACACATTCCACTTTGGGGTGTGTGCCTTATGATAACTTCATGAATTTCATAGGACTTTCTTAGGCAAGAAATAGAGATGATTTTGCTCTTCCTTCCTCTGAAGTACAGCCTATGTCACCTAATATTCATTAACAGTCTCCCACCCAAATACTAACCAAGGCTGACTGCATAGCTTCCAAGATCAGATGAGATCTGGTGCATTTAGGGTAGGGGGGGAGTATAACTCTACATTGCAATCGATATCCCTCCTTTCAGTGCTTCCTTGTTAATGGTGACAGACATCCAACATACTGAACTGTGCAACAATGACACTATCACACTGTGAATTTTACTTCTTTTCCTGCATTAGTAACAGCAGGGATCCAAAATTACATTTAGCCATAAAAATTGCGCCCTTGGGCCTATCACTTTCTCTGTCTCTGCTTGACCTACCTGACCACATTGCTCTGAGATTAAATAAACCAGGTGCTATGTCACTGAACAAATAGTAGAATTAAATGCAATAAATAAATAATAATATATTTGGCGTTAACACTAGCCATTGCCTGGGATGGGGAAGTGAGATAGGAATGTGTATTTTAGCTTTAAAGATAATACACAAAAAATAGGATGGGTATCTTTTTTCTGGAGAGGGTTTTAATACTCTGATTTTAATGCCAGTTATTTTTGATGATGTTCAGTTGTCCATGTCCTCTTTGATGTTCAATAGGCCGAAGTGTAACTAAAGCAACTCCAGTTCTGAAGAAGTACATAGCAGGGTGCAAAAAACAAAGTACTTGTAAAATAGTTAATGTAGGTAGAAAATGCAAATAGGCAAGTGGACCGCAACTGACTTGTAAATGAAGCAGGAGCCTCCGGTTTCCATGGCATGCAAATATATTATTATAGCCTGGGGGGATTCTTTTGGGAATGCCAAAATTATGGGAGCAGGGGAGATAGCATTCAGAAAAGGGGCTGCTTTTACTAAATAAATGGTGTCCTATAAGATACTGGTTTTGCTATTCTGTTGTTGGTATGTATCTTACAGTTGACTTCAGTTTTCTTGACAAGATTTGTTCAGAGGGGGTTTGCCTTTGAAAGAGTGCGACTTGCCCAACATTACCCATGGCTGAATGGGGAATCGAACCCTGGTCTCCCAGCATCCTCACCCAACACTCAAACCATAACACCACACTGGCTATGATTTTTGCTATATAGAATATAGAACTTCATAGCAAAGATTAGTTTTAACAAAGGTAGATGAGATGCTATGGTTTTAAAACTTTTAATTATTTTAATATCTGTGTTTATTGTATATGTTTGTTGTTTGTATGACAATGAATATTGCCAACTTGGAAGCTGCTCGGAGTCCCCTTCGGGGTGAGAAGAGCAGGGTAAAAATATAGTAACTAAAGAAATAAATAGTTCAAAATAAAATCTAAGGTGCCATGTCTCCCAGATTTGGCAGATGATGGGAAAAAGCATCTCCACTTTAAATATTTGCAATTTTTTAATACTTCAACTTACACTAAAGGTAAAGGAGAAAGGCAATGCAAGAGACAGAAAACCAGGCAAGATGATTGAAGGCTAGCCAAGCGACAATTTTGCACCAGATCAAAATATGAACCCCATATTTTCTACCCACTTTCATCCTGTGGTTATTTTTCTTTGGAGCAGCAGTGTTCATTCTGGGACATACATTAAAATGAGCAAAATCTGAGAGACCTCAGAGAATTGGAGAATAATTACAAGTAGTATCCAAAAACATAGCCTTGTAGTTTGGATCAATATGCATAGAACCTTTTAGCAGTTAATCCCAAAGAGGCTATGAAACCCTTTCTCATACTAATTTCGAGTAACTGAAAGTGTTAGCTCTTTTACACTCGTTCTCTACAAAAGTTACCACTAAGTGAGCCAAGGAGATACTAAAATCTGCTGGAAAAAATATCCAATGCTTTGTTGGCATAATTAGCCTGTTAAGACAAGGAAATAATAAACTGAGACCAGAATGAGATTTGGAATGCACATGGAAGCCCAACACCAGAATGGCTGCAGCCAGTGTCTCCTCCTGCCCTCCCAGGCATGCGAGCCATTGGGTTGTTTACAGGAGCAAACAGCAGGGAGTCCACAGACACATTCACAACTGCCTCCAAGTTCTCACTCATACTCTCTAGTTCAAAGGGTAAATCTTGTTCTTTAGAATGAAGAATTTTGCAACAAGCCATGATATTTACCACATCAAACACAGGGGGAGTTTGCCTTGTTTGAAGAACATTAGAAAGCAGACAAATTAAAGTAACAAGGGAAATTTACTTTACCTAACCAATGTTTGCAACCTAGCTCACTTTATGTCTTTTGTAAAAGGACACTATCAAGTCAGTTCCTAGGCCAGTTTCATAGGTTGTTGATCAAGCCCTTAACAATTTCCCTTTCTGTCTTTTGAAATGGATGACATAATTATGTATAGAAATAGGTGTAAACACACGGATGCACAACATATGGATACATAAGCAGATAGTATACTTTTAATTGTTTTTAAAACAAACTCCGATGTTTATAAAAAAAAATTTATTGTCAAGTGTTATCCAAGTAAGCTTCAGCTTTGCTGATTTTAAAATAATTACTTTACAAATGATATAAACTTAACAGGGGCAAAACACGAAACTCTTAGCCGTCTGCAATTCATTACAGTTTTGGACAACATATAAAGAAACCCATCACTTCACCCGCATAGAGTTATGGTTGCTTGCTTTACTAACAAATGCCTTTGTGAAAAGTATACTTTCATTGCATCTCTATTCATCTCTACTGAGAAATCAGCCCAACTAAGTTCGGTTAGATTTGCTTCATGCACATTTCTGCTTCAAAATGAATAATATATCAACAATATAAAACAGGGTTATCAGATCTATGGCTCTCTAGAACAGGCTTGGGCAAACTTCGGCCCTCCAGGTGTTTTGGACTCCAACTCCCACAATTCCTAACAGCCTGCCGGCTATTAGGAATTGTGGGAATTGGAATCCAAAACACCTGGAGGGCCAAAGTTTGCCCAGGCCTGCTCTAGAAGCTAGACAACAACTCCATGGATATGCTGGCTGAAGTTAATAGGAACTGAAGTTCAACAACACCTGGAAGGCTACAGATGGTCTTCTTAGTTACTTAGTTGCAGTGGAGGAAAGCATTAAACATTGGGCTGGTTCTAATTGAGATAGTAAAACTATGTCTGGACTGACCAAGGCTGGAATTCTATTGATAATGCATGCCTGTCATTGCACCATCCTATGCAATTTCTCAATAGATCTGAAAGTAGGCATTTGGTGCTTTCTTGTACAATGGCACTTCCACACAAATGTACATGGGCAATCTCTGCTTGAGGTACTGGTGCCCTATGGCCACTCAGAGTGTGTGTGTGCTCTGAACACCATCTGATTTCAGTCAGAAAAAAGTGTTCCTGTTGTCCTCTGGTGTACTGGATGAAGGACCCAGAGAGGATCAGATCTTCCCTTTTCCTGGCTTAAGAACTGCATCTAGATGGTGTCTGGGAATCCTTTGCTCACTGATTGGTCTGAGAGTCTGCCCAAGCACTTCCAATGGAGGCTGTGTATGAGGTTGGGGGTGGTGGTGGGGATGGTGGTTCTGGTTGAGAATTCCAGCTCAAGGCTTAGCCTGGTTGATTGTTCCACCATAAAATAACACAGTCTACATGTGAGTAAGGTAAGATGCTGACAAAAATATTAAAGTCAAACATTTCCTACAACATCTAGTATTCTGTATGAACATTACATCATGTAGGAGGCAGGTATTTCATCAGGCAAGTCCTCCTCACTCTAACTGCCAAGAGTCTGAAGAAGTTCAAAAGACATGTGTTTGCACTTCAATTAAAATTGGACCCAGAATTTTAAACTTTTCGGACAAAGTGCATATATTCACATTAAACATTTGTTGCAATCCAAGCATGGTATAACTGTGAATAAGTCTGTACTTAACATTATTACACTGCGTTGAAAGACAATTCACACCGATTCTGATTTCTACCCTTTCTTTGAATTGCACACTATGCTTTCCAGAACAGAAAAAAACTGTTATGTTTAGTACCTGTATTATATCCCACATTAATGGGGTTAGGGTTTGCTAGGGTAGACCCTCAAGAAAACTTTTCATCTGTGGGGGTTAATTTTTATGGCACTCCCATATCTAAGGAGGTAAACTTCTGGAGTCTCAATTTTTGATAACTTTCCAAAAGGAGGGTTGGACAAAGATAACTACTTTCTATAGAGCAAAATGGTCATTTGATTTATCCTGTTCTGGATCTCACAAAAGTCAACACCATGTTCATCTCATCAAAAATTACTTTGATACCATGAGATTGCAATCGCAGGAGGAAAGTATGAGTAGGATCCAGGTTATAGCTAGTATTTACTGGCTATACTGTAATATTGGAATTTTTAGAGTAGCTCTAGCTGTTGTGATAGAAAACATAGGTAATCTTGGCTGAGAAGGGACTGCTGTTTTTCATGCAATGGGGTTTGCATGAAAATTTAGAAAATTTGGTAAATTTAGAAAATTTCATGCTACAGTCCATTTAATTGTTACATCTATTCTCCATACCCAGGGGATGGCCATACAGCAAAATGCAATAACGTCCCAAATCCATGAAATGGCGATATCTTGATTGGGACAGCCAAAAATGCACACAATTCATTATTATATTTTAACACCTTTGCCTAACGAAGAAGCCAGTTGAATCTCAGGCAGCTTATATGGTCCCTCTCCTTCCCACATTATCTTCCTACCAATCCTATGAAGGAGGTTAGGCTGAGTGAGGGCAACTCACCATGATCATTCATTATTCTTCATGGTTCAATGGGTGCTCGGACCTGGATCACCCAAGTTCCAATCTGACCCTCTAATCAACCACCCTGTTCAATGTTATGGAATCATGAGGGCTGTAGTTTGGCAAGGTCTTCAGCCTTCTCTGTCAAAGAATGCTGGTGCCGCACTGAACTACAAACCCCAGTGTTGCATAGCATTGAGACCTGTCCATTTAATTAGACATGATGTCCCTCAAATAGGAGCCCCTGAAGCAGCTTGCCCTTTTGCTTTGGCTCAGGTTCAGCACTAATATTATTGTATGAAGCAAATCTACTGCACACTCCAATTCTGGCAAGGTCATTTAGCCAAAAAAGGTGAACATCAGATTCAAGTAAATATACTTCTCTCCAATAGGGTTTGGTATTATCCACAGTTTTGCATAGTCATGTAAAGTCTGAGAGCATAGCCTCAGTGAATATAGGGATTGTGCTGTAAAGTTTAGTTATTTTTAAAGCACCAAAGAAATATGAAACTATCTACATATCCCAGATATCAGTCTGAACAATACATTCCCATAATTGTGCAAAGCGGCCAATGTGGTGCTCCAGAAACCAGATTCCAACACCCCTAGCTAGCAAAATCAATGGTGAAGAAGACTGGAAGATGTGGTCCCGCAACATCTGGAGGGCTACATTTCCCCATTCTATGTCTAAACAGTGTGACAGTAGAGAATGAGGCATTTGAAGCAGATTATATGATGTATGTGAGAAAGAATCAGAAAAATGGGAAAACTGAACTGTCCAGAATATCAGATAATCGGGATTCAGTATATAACGCTTTTCTAGATATTCAGAAAAGTCTGAATTGTGTTGAATGAACATTTACAAACACACCATATTTACAGGAAGATCCTCTGGATCAGTCTGCTGGAAGACAGTCTTAGGTAGCGGTTACAGAGTTAAGTTTATCTCCTGGGTGCCCTGTTTCGCTTCCGGATGTTATTGGAAGAAAAGCTCTCGGATCTGGAGCAATAATACTTGGTGACTACTTGTTTGCATTGCTGACATTTCACTGTGCAACACCAGAGGAACTTGCAGTTGCAACTGGAGACAACCTCTGTCCTTGTTTCCTCTATTTTCAGCCCACAGTCCAAGCAGACTTTCTTACAACTCCGCTTCTTGCCACCCTGCAGGCATTCCCGCCCCTCTGTGCCCCGAAGGCCCAAGCTGACGTTGATGGTGCAGTAGTCAGGAGAGTCCTCCAAGAACACAAGGTTCGTAGGTGGCACAGAGCCAAAGGCCTCGTTTTTGGCTCCCCGACTCTCTGCGCTGTTCCCTGCTCTTATCCTGTTCTTGTCCATCTCTTGCTTCTGAGCCTGATCATATTTGGTTTTCAGGTAACTTCCAATTTCTCGGAAGTCTGCAAGCTGAAGCCAACAGGTTTGGATGTTGCAGCTCCCAGAGACCCCATGACATTTGCACGTTCGCTTCATGGTTGATTTTACAGCCTTGAGTGAGAAGGAAAAAAGCCGTTAGGAACACCAAGAAATCAAAACACTAAACCTTCTCATTTATTAAATTATGTGAAAAATTAGTGAGAAAAATGGCTTTAACTTGGAAGTCTAATTGCATTTACAAAGATGGTAAATAGTTACCATCTATATGGTCTTATATACCGGAGTTGCATTACAATTATGTGATCTCATTACATGGATCCTTGGAATAATAATAATAATATATTTTTAACCCGCCCTCTCTCCTTAAAGGCACCCAGGGTGGCTTCCAACATGGAAGATAAAACTGACAAACATTCATTGCCATCAAATCAGCATTTCCACATTTATACATATACTTGTAGTTAAAACAAAATGAAAGACATTAGCTGGTGATATGAAACAATCAAGCCTTGTGAACATATAATCAGACAGTTAAAACGCTGTAAGATATAAAAATGCAGCTCTTCAATAAATACAATAAAATAGTCATTGTTAACTTCATCCATGAAAGGGTCAATGATCTTACTCATCCTCCTCTTTGCAAGCAAGTGAGCAAAGGTGGGGTTTTACCTCTTTCTTAAGTGTAGGGGCTGTTCTAATTTCTTTAAGGAGGGAGTTCAAGAGGAAAGGGGCAACCATGGAGAAGGCCCTCTCTCTCATCCGCTTGGGACAGGATGGGGGTAGGACCGAGAGGAGGGCCCCCTCTGATTATCGAACGGTTTTGTAAACAGGGATGCAAGATGTTAAATAGTCTGGACCCAAACTGAGGTTTGATGTCACCACTGATACCAAAATCCATCAATACTCCTGTCTCATAATATGCAATAGGAAAGTAAAATGGTGCCTGTCTCTTATATGAAATGACAAAATCAAGGTTTGCCTTTAATTATTTTTTAAAAATTCAAGCCATACAAATTAATGGGTGCATAATGTGTGGATATGAAGGGCCAATTGTATAATAGAACCACCTTATTTTTTAAAACATGAATTGGTATAAAGTGACCAGGCATAGCGCACTGTAATGCCAATTACCTTTTATCCCACCTTGCTGTCATGGGGCCTAGGAGAGTATTTATATATTTAATATTATTTAAAATATTTATACACCTCCAAAAGACATCCATCCATCTCAATACAAATCACAATACATCATTGCAACTCGTGAGAAAATTTTATACACATATAATCACAGTCCTTAAAAACATTATAAAGATATCTCTAAACTTACTAAATGAAGCAACAGGGTAGTGTGGCACAGTGGTTTGAGCATTTGACGACTATTGTAGAGACTAGGGTTCAAATCCCTACACCACTCAAATAGTATAGGCTAGAAAGCCAGGCTATAATGACCTCATTCTTAATTTGGTTAGTTACTGTAATTTCCTGTTTTGTACATTGACATCAAAATGAAATGAATTGTAATTTAAAGGGCAATGACAGATAAAATATTGAAGGACAGTTGTTTCAAAGCAAATTAGGAGAAACTCTCTAGTTCAGAGTGTTTAGTTAAACCATCTTATTGTCAAAAAATCTTTTTTAAAAAAATGGCCAGAATCACTGGGTTGTTGTAGGTTTTTCCCCTCCCTGCACCGCGGCTATAGGGCCATGTTTTATCGAAGCATTCTCTCTGACTGGCGTTTTGCCTTTATCTATGGCAAGCATCCTCAGGGAAAGGTGAAATGATGCATGCCATGGGGGAGGGCCTGTGGGCCGAACATCAGGAGAGAATCAAGTCCGGCCCTTGGCTATTATGGCCATATAGCATCCTCAGAGGTAAAGATGCATGCCAAGACCTACAAGAAATGCTTCAGAACATGTTAAAAACCTCAAACCCAATGTTATCAAAGTTTGATAAGGTAATTTTGCCCTCATTCAAATTGAGCAAGTTACCATAACCTAGCCAAGCCCAAAAAGTCAGAGATAAGTCATTCAGAGGGGAAAATGCCTGAAGGGACAGTTCTGGGGCATCTCTATGAACACAGATCAATTCCCAAAGAAATATTTCTGACTTACCAGGCGCCCGGCTTCATTATTATGCAAATTCATTAAAGCTCTGGTATCATGTCCTGTCTCCAAAGCATCCACAAAGTGTTTTGAAATTTTTTCAGCAAATTCCACATTGTCACTGCAGCCGCCCCAAATCCATCCTTTTCCCCCTAGAGAGAAAAATCGCAGCACTGATTATTTGTTCTGGGCTGAAACAATCGAGGTCAGAAATCACAAAAGAAACAGGGTAGGAGGTTTTTAGACTGGTAAAGGAATATGTGTCTAATATGCTTGTGTGTAGAATTGGGATTATACAATTATAATGTTTGTGATTCAGAGAAATTACATCTAAAACTAGATTAATCTGTGCTTTGGATTTAATTATACCTGTGATAACAGGAAGCAGGACTGGTCCCTAGAAAGAGTAACTTCATTGCTACTGAAATTTTGTCACATTTAAGTGTCAACATTACAGTGAAATGGAACACCCTCATTCTACTGAGATGCAATCTCAAGAAAAATGTATGCTCACCCACATGTCCATTTCTTGAGCTATCGCAGCTACAACTTTCAAAATCACCCATGCTGCAGTTCCTGGCAAGTGTGTACATTACTCCAGCTGAGCTGATGGCATGAACAAAAGAGGTCTCCCTGGTTGCTGGAAGGAAACAGACAGTGCAAATATCAGGAGCAATACAGGCAATCATAGGCAATAATAGTCTACATTCCTTCTTCACTATATTCCCTTATATACAGTAAGTTCCCTTAGAGAAAGGATTTTTTTCTCCTGTCAGGAGTGACTTGAGTAACTGCAAGTCTCTTCTGATGTGAGAGAATCGGCCGTCTGCAAGGACGTTGCCCAGGGGACACCCAGAAGAAAGGACGAAGACTATAACAGTAGAAGGCAATTCATTCTCATGACAGAAGTTCTGCAGAGGTATTCAGCAATGTAGCTACACTTCTCTTCCCATTCCTTCCTTCCTTCCTACCTACCTACCAACAAGGGTTCCCCTTCCAGAATATAGGATGTCCTGAGCTGACCATATAAGTAATGTATTAGAGAAATCTAAATGTTTCAACAACATAACAAAATATAGGATGTTACTGATACATTATTTAAACTTATGTTTATTCATATCATGATCTGATCACCATGCTCATTATATCCCATTAATGGGGTTATTGGGATAACAATACAAAATTTGTTTCAAATCAGCCCCTCCGAAACAAAATCCTGGCTACGGCCCTGGTTTCAAATGTATGTTACTTAAGGCTTAAATAGCCTAAAGGCACCAGATCCCGCCTGATCTTGTCAGCTAAGCAGGGTGATCTCTGGTTAGTACTTGAACTGCCAATGAATATAATGTGCTGTAGGCTATGTTTCAGAGAAAGGAACTGGCAAAACCACTTTTTGAATATTCCTAGCCCAAGGTAGGAAATTCACGGGGTCACTATAAGTCGACAGGAGACTTGAAGGCACATACTCTACTTGAAAGTGAAGAACACATATTCATTTTTTCTTAAATAAGAAAACTGTAAAGGAAATCTGGTAGAAAAAGCTGAGATATTATCAAAGCATGCTACAATCTACAATTGCGCCCTCTTCCATAGAGTCTTGTGACAGTGTTTTAAGCATGGGCTTAGAGCATGAAGAGCTCAAACAGTGTTGCTGGTGAAAGTGTTTTCTCTAATAGCCATGAACAAGCAACAGACAGTTGGCCACATTATGAGACTGCAGGATGCAGATCTTTTGCAAATTTTATAAAGGACTAGGTAAAGGTAAAGCTTTCCCCCTGGCATTAAGTCCAGTTGTGTCCAACTCTGGGGGTTGGTGCTCATCTCAATTTTTAAGCCAAAGAGTTGGCATTGTCCATAGACACCTCCAAGGTCATGTGGCCAGCATGACTGTATAGTGTGCCGTTATCTTCCCACCAGAGTGGTAACTATTGATCTATTCACATTTGCATGTTTTTGAACTGCTAGGTTGGCAGAAGCTGGGGCTAACAGCAGGAGCTCACCCCGTTCCCCAGATTTGAACCATTGACCTTAAGATCAGCAAGTTCAACCACTCAGTGGTTTAACCCACTGCACCACCGGGGACTCAATAAAGGACTTTTAGGTCTTTTAAAAAATACTTAATAATGGACTACTAAGTCTTAAAAATAAACATGTTTAGGAGTGCTCAGTTAGCTTATTTCTTTGCAAATAATCTCCTGCAACTTGCGTGTTGATTCACAATACTTTGTGCTAAACATTTTGTCAATTTATTGCATGTAGAACACATGGTTTGTGAATCAGTACCAAAAGAGTACCACAGGTTATACCCACATGAAACAAAGACAATTTAACATACGAACAAAATGTAATCACAACTTTACAACTCAGCTGACAAGTAACACTATCATAACCCTTGACTTTCGTTGCTCTGAGATCTTCCAGGGATACCGTACTAATTTTTGAAAAATACTTTAGAATTGTTATTATAAACATTTGAAGGAGAAGCAAAGCACCAGATATTAACATTTATTATAGCTGGCAATTCCACTTCTCTGGGACTATGGTCCTATAAAATGAATGAGGGTTATTTCTAAATAGCCACACATAGGACCAAACTGCCATTTGTATTGTGTGATAGTTAACCTGAGTGTGGTTACTTATTGTTCTGAAAACTTTACAGCTTTTTTAATAAACACAAAAGCCTAAATCCTGTGGTTAGTCCCAACTTGAGTAGATTATAGAGTCAATGGTCATATATTATGTGTATTCCATTGATTCAGTGGGTCTTCTGTAGCCCAAATTAATAATGGGCTTCATGTTTATATTTTTAAAACAAATTGTCATTTATTTATTTTTACTAAGGAGAGAAGACAGAGGAGGTGCAAGTCTGTCTGGAAAGAAACCTTTTGGTCTGGGACTGCTTCCATCAATCCCCCTGAAGTGTGTGTGGTTTATTGTGTGCCTTCAAGTCATTCCAACCTGTGGTGATCCGATCACAAGGTTTCTGGTTGTTTTGTTTTGGCAAGATTTATTCAGCCAGGTTTTGCCATTGCTTTCTTCAGAGGCTGAGAGAGTATTTCCAAGGTCACCCCAGGTCCTTCCACACAGTCCTGTATCCAGAATATCAAGGCAGAAAATCCCACAATATCTGCTTTGAGCTGGGTGATCCGAGTCCATACTCAGATAATGTAGGATTTTTTGCCTTGAAATTCTTGGAAAAAGGGCTGTGTGAAAGGACCTCCAGTGAGTTTCCATGACCAAGAAAGATTCTAAATTCAAATCCTGATCTTCAGAGTTGTAGCTTAATACTCAAACCACTACCATGCTGAATCCCCTAAAATGGATTAGCAACTTCTATTTCTCTAACAGAGAAGGGAGTGTCAACATAGGATAGTACTTGAACTGCTGGCCTAGGATTAAGGAAATCCAGATCAACCAAAGATCTCATTGGCTATGTTAATATTATTTTTTGTGAGGATAGAAGAAGGAAATAACTTTGCATGACACCCTAACTTCTCTAGATCAAGAGCAGGATAAACTTGCAGCAAATAATAAATGTTCATTTAATTAGAGTACATTTTGATCTATTATCTGTGTCCACCCCCCACCCCCCTTCAGCACTGGAAGCAGAAACCAAGGTATAGTTCTGACACAAGTTACGCATGCCAATGTTGAACATATTGTCATTATATAATCACTTGTTACTCAACTAAAGCAGCCTATCAATAGGAAAGAGTGTACTCAAATCCACTTACCACTCCTAAGTTTATAGTGCGTGGAAAGTTGAAGCGCACTCTCTGGACAATTCCAGCGTTCCCAGGCAAACTGGAATTTACATTCTTCAATCCCAAGATGAGCACCAGCAGCCACGCTAGTTGAGTATGTCAAATATGCCTTTTGTAGCCCGAAATAAAATTTGAAAAAGCATTTACTTTCCCCAGAATCCATGACATACCTCGGAACACCATTTATACCCAGTTACCCATATTCTGCAGAGCTGAGGAGGCATGAGAACATTTACAAGCATATTGATAGACACACTTAATAATTTTAGCATATTATGTCAAAAGCAGAGGTTTGGAGAAGTTACTTTTGTGGATAATTTCCAGAATCCCTCAGCCAGCATGGCCACAAAGTTTTTTAAACTGTAGTGAAAAACTATTAAAACACCCAGGGAAGCAATGAAGCAAATAATTACCTTGGGTCCTGTCATGAGAAAGTTGTTCACGGACCTGAAGGAGAGGGAAGAAAATGTAATAAAATACCTGGCAGGATAGCATACTTAGTAAAAAAAAAAAACAATAACTAAACACCAGCAGGATTGGTGGCAAAGAGGCTTGAACTCCTACCATGCCGAAGTGTTGAAAATGCCGCTGTATATCCCAATAGTGATAAGGATGATAAAGATGCTTCCCTTCATAGTGAATCTGTCTTCCACTAACTGCTTCCAGAGTCTCTCTGCCCCACATACACACAGGCAAACAGACTAAATGGTTTCCCCAAAAACAAAGAAAACTAGACTCTCTGCAAAAAAGACAATCTTGGCACACACACAAAAACAAAAAAAGAAGTCTTGTGTCACTTTAGAGGACCATAAACGTATTATGGCAGTATCTTCTCATGAGCCAGAGATCCCACTTCGCTGGATATCCAAATACAGACAGTTGAAGTAGCACCCATCTCAGTAATTTATAAGGTGGGCTCCTGAACAGCAGGAAACCCTATTCATTTCACACCCAATGATGAAAGAGCTTCTGATCCAATGGCTAACAAGATAGCCAAAGGAAACCGCCTGATGATGCACTTCAAAAGGGAAGGAGTCCTCCGCCATCTGAATTTCTATAGGGATCCCAAAGAAGCACAAACTTGCCTAACAATAGAGAACTTTTAATTCTATTAAGGGAGTGCTTTGCTTTTAGAGGAGGTGCACTTGCTTTCTCCTGGAAAGCAAACAAACACCCAAGCCTTCATCAAGGTCTCTCTCTCCCTCTCTTCCTGGCACTCTCTGACTATCAGGCTGAAACTATCTCTGGCTATCAGGGAGGAATATGCAGACAATCTTCCAGGCTTAAACTCTTCATGTCATTCATGTGCCACTGGCTGATGGGAGAGATTGCAAGGAGATTGGGCAATCAAGTTGAGATCTCTCCTCCTCTGGGGAGAAGGGTGCTTGGTACACTGGGAACATATGAAAGGATAAATAAGCAACAGTGGTACATCTACACTGTAGAATTAATGCACTCCAGCAGCACTTTAACCACCATGACTCAGTGTCATGAAATCCTGGGATTTGTAGTTTTACAAATCTCTACCAAAGAGTGGTGGCGGCTCACCAGACCACAGCTCCCAGGATTCCATAACATTGACCTATAGCAGTACAAGTGGTCTCAAACTGCATCACTACAGTGTCAGTTGAGTTTCTGGGAAGAGGGATTTGCCCTGTGTTTGTACTTGCTTTGATTTATATACTCTTTCCATGTTATTTCTATCTCCGCATTGTTAACTGAGGTATATCTATATGCTGTAACTGTCCTGAGATGATTGTGAGGACCTGGGTGTGCAAGCAAAGAATATGCATATTATTTTGCCTGGTGGTACAGTATAGTGGTTTGAGCATTGGCACTCAATGCAGCCCATGCCAAGTTTGCTTAGTGTACAAATAAAAATGCACAGTAGCAATTTCCAGAAAATTAAAAGCATGTCTATAAAAAGCACTGGACTCAGTACCGTAGCCAGGATTTTGAGTCCGGGGGGGAGGGGGGGGGTGAGTCTGCGTGAGAGAGGATCTACCCTAGCAAACCTTTTGTATCATTATCCCAGTACCCCCATGCATATGGGATATATTGAGCATGATGATCAGATCATGATATGAATACACATAACACTTTAAATAATTTATTTATTTTATTTATTTGTTCGACTTCTTAGCAGCCACTCCCTGGTGGCTCGGGGTGGCTTACAGTCCAAGAGAAGTAAACAACAATAAAAATTAGGCACTAAAATACAGTGGTGAGATTAAAATAATGTATCAGTAAGGCCTTCTCGTGGACCACCCTGAGAATTTTGGGGGGGGGAGCCCCTCAAACCTCCCCACCCCCACCCCCAGGCTATGACCCTGGACTACTGCTCTATCATCCACAGACAGTATGGTCATAGCGGTGCCCAACTTGATGGAAGGCATTGACTTGGGAAGGATGGCAGTCAATAAGTGTACAGTATATTTTTTAACTTGGAAAAGCAGTACATTGTAACTGTCCCAAACAGTAGCTCTACTCACTAGCCTTCACCCTAGTAACATGGATGGCAAAGTAACAATCTTTATATCTCCAACATAAGTAAAAAAGACTTGGATTTATTGACCTCGTAATGCATTAGTCTTTTAGGTGTCCATTTTCTGAGTCTATGAATGGGGGCACCACAGAAGCAACTTGAGAAACTGCAAGTCGATTCAGATGGGAGAGAATTGGCTGTCTGCAAGGGCATTTCCCAGGGGGACACCTGGATATTTTACCAGCCTGTGGGAGGCTCCTCTCATGTCCTGGGGGCATCACTGGGGATTGGAGAAGTTTAGAGCACAAGCCCATACATGTTTAGTCAGGAATAAAGTATAGTGCAATCATCAGTTGGGCTAACCTCTACGTAGGTATACATAATATTGCAGCATCAATTTATCTGAGAATAACATCTTGTAAAAATTGGCAATAATCTGGTTTTCTGGAGTAGTATTTTGGAGCCTAAAGTTGTTGTTGTTTTCTTATTGAACATGCCAGTGTTCCATGTGTTAACTTGCTATTGAATTAGCATAATATAAACATTATAAATCTGTTCTTCTGTTTGGGCAGCTGGGAGTATTGTTTGTGATTAAGTGGGTGCCTGTTCTATATTTAATGCTGATAGCAAGCAGTCCGCTCCCTTTCCTCTTTATCTCCTCTACAAATTTATACAGCGGATGACTAGTATTCCTATTTTCCAGATGACAGATGAGAGCGAGAGTGACTTATCAAAGGCTGGATCTAAATTGCAGAGTGAATGCAGTTTGACACACTTTAGCTGCCATGGGTCAATGCTATGGAATTCTGGGATGTAGCACTGTTTAGCAGAGAAAGAGAAAGAACTCGTAAAAATAAAGTATTCCACAGCATTAAGCCCCAGCAGGAGAAGTGGTATCAAACCACATTAATTCTACAGTGTAGATCAGGGGTGCTCATTAGGTAGATCATGATCTACTGGTAGATCTCGAAGGGCGTCCTGGTAGATCCCAGACAGTGTGTATGGCTCCCATGCCATTTGTGTGGAATGCTCAGGGGCTTGTTATACTCACATTTAGTTGAATTCAGTCTTAAAATGTATTATATGGCTTTCAATGAAATAAATTTCCTAATATTTTTCTTTTATGGCTCTCTGAGTAGTGGGTAGGTAGATCTTTGGGACTTGGTTGTTTCATAAGTAGCTCGCATGCTGGAAAAGTGTGAGCACCCCTGGTGTAGATTCACCCAAGGATTACTCACCAAGCTAATGGCAGTTAAATCAGTGTTGGATTGGATATTGCGAAATAGAGGTTTGAGTCCACACAGAATCATGATCTTGAGTCACCCAGACAATTCGTTGCTCTGATATTTAGGGTGCACCTAACTGTAGAATTAATGCAGCTTGACACCACTTTTAACTGCCATTACGCAATGCTATGCAATGCTCAATGCTATGGAATTATGGGAGTTGTAGTTTTACAGGATCTTTGGTCTCTGGTAAAAAGTGCTAGAGTTCAGCAAACTAATTGTATAGTATAGCAGCTGACCTCTAAGCTAGTTTTGGTTTAACCAATTTTCCATAGATATATGCCACATTGTTGCATAAAGGGAAAAGTCCCGAGTCTCCTTCCCTGTCAAGGTAATTTTCCTCTGATTCCAAATTTATTAGCAAGCCATAGTGGAAACTTATCATCGCCTAAGATCATGTGAAACCTGGAGCCAGTCTGGATAAGTTGCAAACAAACATTTGCAACCAGAAGATTAAAATGTGGGAGGGCAAGGAGGGTAGTGAGAAGGGAATGGATGTGAAATGCCTCATAATGAGCGCAGAATCTTTCCCCAGAAGATAATTTATTTCTGCAAGGAAGACAAAACTTTGCCTTGAGCCACTCCCTTAATGATTAACATCCCGGGAAGATAGTTGTCTTTCCAAGGAGTCCCAGGAAAAAGCATCTGTTTAAAAGAACAGCACTTCATGGGAAATAATGTTCATGCAGAATCCAGAGCATAGAAACTGTGCGGTTTTTCTCTTTGTGCTGCAACTTCCCAAATCCCCAAGCCAGCATAACTACTGGCCATGCAGTCAAAATATGTTTTTGCCACTAATCTCTTATAATATAAAATCATGAATTAGATGCAGTCCCATAGGCAGAATTTCAATTGGGTCAGCTTGAATATTGAGTGTGACCAGGAGCATAGTGATACAGACGTGCCATTATTATTATTATTATAAAAAAAAAATCAGCTCCACATCCTCCATCTAGAGCAGTGGTTCCCCAGGTGTTTTGGCCTACAACTCCCAGAAATCCCAGCCAGTTTACCAGCTGTTAGGTTGAGAATCACTAACTTAGAGACAGATAGGCAAGCAGGCAGCCAGGGCAAATGTAGTCTAGTAAGGTCAATAGCTTTCTCTGGTCTGGGAGATTTTGAGGTGGCGACACTTTCTCCACTCCCCCATCATGGCTAGGTGGCTGTTGGCCCTTTTACTCTTAAGCCTTGCTGTTGAATTAGAAATGTGGCCGAGTCTTCCGCTATTAAGGAAAAAGATCTCAGTTGCTCTAGGGAAATAGTACTATATTATAATATGTAATATTATTTTATTATATACGTATGATGAAGAGATTAGCAACAGGGCAAAGCCAGGGATTGAAAAATATTTGGTTACCAATGGCAAATAGAATTGCTGCCTTTTTCCTACCGTAGCAATTCTCTTTTGCCTGTTACTTCACAGGATAAATGACACACATGTTGACTGTTGGTTCCAGGAACGCTTGTGAGATGAGTGACCAAGGCAATTGATGCAAGGGAGCAGTAGAAATATTATCCAGTCCACCTAAGCTTCCGCACACCAGCCATTCTCCTCTGTTGGCAGAGTCCTTTAAAGTAGTCTCCTACTCTCAGGAAGCATGAACAATACTCGTATCACCAATTTTTGATTGAAATACTTGTACAGTATTTATTTTCTATAATAAACACTAGGTCTGGTTGATCCATGGTTCTAAATGGTACTTACAAAACAAAAGTTCTGGTGGTGAACATTTCAGAACTCTATCAAAATTTCATTATTATTTCATTATTGGCGATTTTTAAGACAGAAGTTTTGTTAGAGTTCTGAAATGTTCACTACCAGAACTTTTGTTTTGTAAGTACTTTTGAACCAATTAGAACCATGGATCAACCAGGACTAATAAGCACATGAACAAAAATGCATAGAGCTCTAAAATCAAGGAAAATAACAATACCACAGGAAGCAGAGGTGCCATGTCATATCAGCACATCATGCCATAGACCATTAATATGTTGCTGGAAGAGAATAATCAGAGCTGTTTTTGTTTACATGTGAAATAAAAGGGGGGTGTGCCTTCAAGTAGCCTGTTGACATATGGCAACTTCATCTGATCTTGGAGGGTAAGTAGGCTCAATTCTGGCTAGTACTTGGATAAGAGACTGCCAACGAATTTTGAAGAAAAGAAAAGGCAAACCACCTCTGAATATCCCTTGCCTAAGTAAATCCTGTGAATTACGTTGCTAGGTGACTTGAAGGCACATACAAAGGGTGAGGTCCGGTTCAGCTGCTGGTTTAGTTCATTTGTACATGGAATGGGGTAGGCACTAGCTTGTCCTTTCCCTCAAGCAGCTAAACAGCTTGAGATGTTTACATGGAATCACTTTTAACAACCCTAAATCCATTGGCTCATGTTCTAGTTTCTAGGGCAACATAAAATATGCTTGCTCTGTTTTCTACAGGATGTTTCTTCAGATATTTAAATATGGTAATCATGTTATCTCTCCCTGATTATGAGAGGTGATAAGGTAGGCATCTTATTGAGCAGTGAGATCTTGTGAACCCACCAGGATTTCATCACAGAATCAATGTGCCATGATTACTTTTTACATTGCAATGATGAGCATGAGATACTCTATCTGGAAGGGAGTCGGCAAAAGCAGCAAAATAAATTTGTCGGGCAAAGTGCGGATTAATGATTATGTTGTATGTTGGGTCGAGTGGCAGATAAACTGTCTGGAAAAGGTGGAAGAATACGTTGTAATGCTTTTTAAAAAGATTACATCTTGATTCGATTTTAACATGACTCTTCCATTACTTGTTGCATGGCAGAGGAGTAGCAGCTATGCTTTGGAGCAAAGAAGGACACATTGTTCACAGTCCCTAGGTCTGTGGTCAGAAGATTCACTTATGCACAACTTAACAGTGGAGCTTGTGATAAGAACTTAAGAATAACCCAGTGCAAAGCTTGGTTGCATTTGGTTTGGGGAAAATACTATTTTACCTTTACTTCAATTCTAGCAGGCCTTGTGAAGAGGAATGTTTTCAATGATGAATAGAAAGGGTGGGAACTGCTGGGCCATCATCATCATCTCCCCAGAGATCAGGGTGATCCTGGGTGTATTGAGTTACAGTTCATGTTGCTCAAGGTCAGATATTCTTCTGTGTCCAATAAATGACGGGCTCTTCCAATAAGGGAAAATGTTTTGAGACTTCGCAGTACTTGCTTTACTTACTGTGTCTTTGTATAACTTCCAACTGTGCTGCTTTGATGTGGACATACTGTGTTAAATCTCAATCATCCCACTTTTTCATCTGTCTTTAAAATGTCCCAGTTTCATTATTTTCCTTCCACTTTTACCCCTGTCTTCAGCTGACTTCGGTTGCTGCAAATGGAGTCCAAAGTACAAAAGTAGTTTGCAACTCAATAAACCCAGGAGTAAGAGGAATGGGTAGCCTTCCTTATTAATATCCATACTGACAACATTCTGATGTTGCTTAGTTGAACATGTCCTGGTTTTCATCTATGAAATGAAGGATATGTTTTCATCTATAAGATGTTTGCTGATCATGGAGTGTCTCAAGCTTTCCTTTCCTGAACTGTTTTGTTCCTGTGACCTTTTAAAAAATATATACATTTGCTAGTCCCATAAGTTTTTCAGAAACATTACCTGTGAAAGCAATTATGACAAAACACTGGGTTGTCATTCCTTGCCTTCTTTGCAGAGCATTTTGACCAGGATAGACACAAGAGTAGCTGCTGGCTGACTCTCAGACCTTTCCAAACAGCCATATATCCCAATATCTGCTTTGAACTGGATTATCTGAGTCCACATTGCCATATAATCCAATTCAATGCAATATGCAGGAATATGTTTTTTTCCTCCCAGGAAAGCATCATCCACATATTTTCACCTCATTGAAACTTCATATTTTCACAGCTCTAAACAGATCTTAAGTGGGCCTAAAATCCCAAAGACACTAGATCTACCTGATCTTGGAAACTAAGTAGGGTCAGCCCTTGTTAGTAATTGGATGGAGGACCAATCTTGCAAAGAAAACCCCATGATAGCTTCTCCCTACAGTCGCCATAAATTGGAAATGACTTGTAAGCACACAACAACAACAACAACAACAACAACAACAACAGCTTACTAATTTCATTGTGGGATGTATTTCCAAATATATGTACAAAACTGTACTTTTACCAGGCACAGATTTAAGATGTATATGAATATGTGTGTTTTTGTGCTTTCAAGTGGCCTGTTGCAACAACTTTATGAACTTTCTTAGACAATGAATCAATCTAGTTGCAAGAGTGGATCAGTGGCTCCCTGTTTAATCACTATGGTGATGGTAGGTAGACTAGCCCAAAACTCCCCATTAAAAGCAAATCACACAACACAAATGTGAGAAGAGGAGAGGAAAGTTTGAGACCTACACATAACAAGCAACACCTTCAGGATCTTTCTTCCTCAGATCTTCATTGCAGAGCTTCACAATAGAAACCCACCTGGCTAATTAGAAGAAGCCCCCCTTCTTTGAAGATATATGACAAGGCCTGTTTTTATTGTCTTCATCTGCATGGCTCTCCATGGGAGGCCAGGGGACATTCTCCATCTGAGATGCCATAGACCTTATTTGTATACAGAAACTCTCAAATTGGTGGGTGAGGGGAAAGAGAGGAAGGATCTTGGATGACTCATTTCCCTGTAGTGTTTTGTACTATCTTGTAGTGATACATAATCAGTGCAGGCTATGAAACTTTCAGGACCAACTAGTGATCTTCAATTGAAGGGACTCACTCCTATACTCAGATACATTTTATCAATGTATTCCTCATAGAAGCTGCCAATACAAATATCAGAAAGATGGCCAGAAGGGAACATACTTGCTCTTTCCAACTTCTTTCTTAAATCACATATACAATAATCTGGAATAGTGAAATCTAGAATATGAAACCCAAAATGAAACAAAAGAGCTGTTTTGCTAATGGAAAGTATTCTCTGTCTCTGTCTGTCTGTCTCATAATAACCCATTGTTATTATCAGTTATTTATTGGGTAATTTTATACCATATTCATTTAAGTTGATGTCCCTGCTGTGTGGCATGGTATCCTGACTTGATAGTTTGTGAAATATAAAAAATAATGATAATATCTGAACATGTATAAGGATGTGCGCTCACAAATTATATGTTGATAGATCATCAAAATCAGGATTAAAAGGAAGGAATTATGCAAGCACAGCATCCTATAAAATTAATTTAAAATATTATTGAATTATTTTTTGTAGAAAGGAGGGGTTACAGGATTCCATCTTTCAAAAGTGTCTCTTTTATGTAATGCACATATCTTTTTTGAGGCTGAATTGGGATTGTCCTCCAAAACTAGGTTCATGAACATTCTGATATTTTCTTTTAAATTCTGATAGAATATGAAAAGGTTATATGCTCACATACCACTTTTCCGGGTCCATTTCCACATTACTTCCTCTTTTAATGTATTTGCCTCCACACAGTCCTATTCTGCTTCATTGAGGTGTGGAGGTGACATTGGGTTCTTAAAGGTTATGCCAATAGAATATAGTTCTGATATATGCTACCAGTTCTCAAGTTCTCAAGTCTGGCCTCCCAGGTCGACTGTGCAGTCCCCATGGCAGAAGGATTAGCTTCGGTAAATGCAGTGACGATTATCTCCCAATGGAAAGCAGTCAGGTAACAAACCCGCCAACTATGCACCTAAGCAGCAATGGTAGAGGAACTACCACGTTACCAACTTGAAATCATAGGTTCACATCCTCCAGCATTTCACAGATGAAAACTGGAAAGTGAGTGGCTGAGCAAAATCAGAGTGTGGTCAAGATGGCAAAAGGTATTAATAAGAAAGAACAGCTAAGATAGGAAAGGCTATAGCAGTTTGCTTTTGCCTGAGCCTACTGGGGCCCCTTCTACACAGCTGAACAAAATCCCACATTATCTGCTTTGAACTGGAATATACAGCAATGTGGACTCAGATAATCCAGTTCAAAGTGAATATTGTGGGATTTTCTGCCTTGATATTCTGGGTTATATGGCTGTGCAGAAGGTCACTAGGAATAGCAAAATTCTGCCCCCTCCTTTCCCTTCCCTGGAATGAGTTAACTGAATGCAAGTGACTTTTGCCCTATGAGCTCAATTTGCAACAACTGAAATAAGATGAGAACAAAAGGGGAAAGTGGAAGGAGAAAAGATGAAATGTTTTAAAAATGGAAAAGTGGGACAACAAAATATTAATCTAGACTGCGCTTGTAGCTGAGGGTTCCCCTTACATATAACCATATAAACAAAATAATTTTACTGGATTGTTTTGTAGCATTCATACATGTCTTGTTTACATATTGGAAGAAAGGAGATTACACCTAAGCATTAGGGAAAACTTCTTGATGGTAAGAGTTGTTTAGTAATCGAATATGCTGAATCGGAGTGTGGTGGAGTCGCCTTCTCTAGAGGTTTTAACATTGAGACTGAATGGCCATCTGTTAGGGGTGATTTGTGTGTTCCTGCATGGATGGTCCTTGTGGTCTCTTACAACTTTATGATTCTAGTAGTCCTACAAAGCAAATTCTTTCAAAATTTTACCCCACAAAACAATTTAGGAGTAAAATGTGTTGGTGAATCATTCATGTGAAATATTTTCTAGTAATCACACATCAACCCTTGCTGTTGTGCCCCCTCTCCGCAAGACCAAATTTCACACACACAAGTTATACTGTAGCATGATAAGAGCTTTAAAGGTCTTGACTGCATACTTTGATCCTCGACTCTGTTTCCTGTGATTCCTTAGCGGCACTAGCATATACATTTCATATCATTCAAGCTATTTCCATGGTTCCTCTCACACTATATATGGTAATTCAAGTTACTATGGATCAAATTGAATTGTCATGACTGCCCACTATGAAATTCTGGGCTTTGTAATTTGGTCAGAGGTTTCTGGCTGAAAGTTTTAAATAACTTGCCAGTCCAAGGACTTCATATGTTGCCATGGCTGTTAGAATGGGATAAATTAAGTGTGAAAGTATCTCAAATCAGTCCATGCTGATGCTGAACTTTCATAGCTGAAACAAAAAAGCTGGGACTAACACTTATTGCACGCATTGCAGGTGGAAGCCATGAGAGGGCAACTTGTGGCATTTCAGATGTTGCTGAACTGCAATCCCCAGTATTCTTAACCATTAGATCTGTTTGTTCATGCAAACTGTACTCCAATGCAGTTTGACACCACTTGAACTGCCATGGCGCAATGCTATGGATTCCTGGAAGATGTAGCTTGGTGAGCCACCAGCAATATTTGGCAGTGAAGACTAAAGATCTTGTAAGACCACAGCTTCCAGTATTTGCAGTATTTGGCAGAGAAGGCTCATCATAGGTGATCCCTCATGACCTAGAATGATTGTCTTCCAAGGGTAGAATGTTGGCAGTGGGTCTATAAGTGGTTTGTGAAGACCTATTCTGGATCTACATGGTCTTCCACATTGAGGACACAGATTTCCAAATCAAAGGCAGGCATGGCATGACTTTGCTTGATGTGCTTTCCTCTTGGTACATTTCTTCAATTTGTCTTGTGTTTATGCCTCTACAAAATCCTCAGCACTGTTGGTAACAGCTGACCTCCAGTTAGAATACTCAGGGCCAGGGCTTCCCAGTTCCCAGTGTTTATTTCCTATTTTTTAAAGTTAGATGTAAGACCATCTTTACATTTCTTCTGTTGTCCACTGACATTCTGCTTTCCATTCATTTCCAATGAAAATTGCTTCCCCGCATCCAGTGAGAATAAGGAAGGGCTGAATTCTTATCTAGGTCCAACTCAGCATCTTTAATAAATTGTGAAATCCTATGCATGCCTGCTTAGAAGCAGGTTGTGTGGATTTCAATGTGACTCAACAGGGAAATGTAACTGTGATTACATTCTGAATGCATCTAATTCTGTAACTAAGCCCGTTTATCCTGGCCATCATAGAAGATAATAGCATATAGATAGTCCCCCAAGATGTGTTCTATGGAGATATTATCTAAAGGAATTTGCAGCTGTGGGGTTGAACTGAAACTGTGTGATAAGATATATCTAGCGAGCACATCGAATTGTGTTAAACAGCCATTACATTGGGGCGTCTGGTAGGCCAGTCTATAGCCTAGGGTTAGATAGCCATCAACATCGTAGACCAAGCATTGCTAATGCTAGGCCCAGGAATGTTCTTGCTAAGGCAAAGGGAATTACATCCTCCCAGTACTTCTCACAGATGACATTAATGTCTACATTCTCCTCATATATAGTGACTCCCAAACCTGCTTTTACTCCTGTTTTCCCATATTAACCCAAAGGAAATAGGAATACCCTTTACTTTACCCTGAAGGTCACAATAGACAGATAAGTGCCTGGAAGACAGAAGCCATTTGATAAAATCTTGGTATGTCCCCTGACGTGCTGCTATGAGTCACATCACATTACAATTTCAATTTTTACCATTTCTATCCATTCAAAATAATCTCTTTTCACTATCTGTACAATTTTTACCAAATTATCCCTCCATGATTTTACAAGAACCCATTGTATATCCTAGGAGAAAGCTGTAGTCATTGATCAATTGGCCCTCTTGAATTAATCTAGCCTAGTATTGCCTGTACAGACTGGAGGAAACTCCCCATACTTTAAATATAAGGGCCATTTCTGGAATCTCCTAGTGATGCCAGGGATGGAGGTGGGAAGTACATGTGCTCTTTCATGGCTCTCTGGCCCTTGCTTTCAAATGTAAGCATCTGTTGCAAGTCGATATTTTGTCTGTCCCTCAAGTGTTATGGGAAGCATTGCAGATGGGATGTTTATAGACTTGTATGTGATATTTGGAATTCATATGAAAAGGAGCAATGATTAATGCCTAAGTATACTAAAACAGTTTTTAAAATCCCTCTAAAACAAGAAGCAAGCCAGCATGATGTTTGAACATTAAAGACTATGACTTGGGGACCAAGATTTGGATTCCCACTCACCCATGGAAAGCCAATGCCCTTAGGGAGAATTGCACTCTCTCAACCTCAGAGGAAGGCAAAGGCAACGTCTCTAACAAATCTTACCAGGAAATTCCCATGACAGGGTCACATTATTGTTGTTTTTTCAGGATACCCTGCATTTTAACGTAGTATTGATTGTAAGGTAAAGGTTTCCCCTGACATTAAGTCTAGTTGTGTCCAACTCTGGGGGGTGGTGCTCATCTCAATTTCTAAGTCGAAGAGCCGGTGTTGTCCGTAGATACCTCCAAGGTCATGTAGAGTGCACAATTGCATGGGATGCTGTTACCTTCCCACAGAAGTGGTAACGATTGATCTACCCACATTTTGCATGTTTTTGAACTATTAGGTTGGCATAAGCTGGGGCTAACAGCAGGAGCTCACCCCACTCCCCAGATTTGAACTGGCTAATATTTCAGTCAGCAAGTTCAGCAGCTTAGCGGTTTAACCTGCTACGCCACCAGGGCCCCCAGAATTGATTGTATATGATATTTTAATGTGATGTCTTAACTGTATCAGGTGTTTTAAACTGGTGGCATATGCTGTATTTTCATGTTAGGGTCTTAGCCTGTTTTTAACGTAGACAGGTTCTATGCTGGCAGGCAGGCAGGTTGTTATGTTTTATCTAACTGCATGGGGAGGGCAAACGATTTTCCAATCATTCATGTACGCTTACATCTGCAGACTCTTATAAGTACAATGTGTAATTACGAACCCTCTATGTATTCCATATAGTTTAATTCCAAATAAGTGTACACAGAATAGATTGCAGGCAGTCTTTATCAATTGAGGGAGGAAGGCAGCTCAACAATATTTTGAGTGCTTGATCATTATTAATACATTTGTACTGATAATATCCAAGGAGGCTCAACTATACAGGAGTCCAGGTAGTCAAATTTTACTGGATCATCCTCTGCACCCCTTGCTAGTCTTAGGGGGAGGCTCAACCCACACCCTCCCCTACTTCGGGATCCATGCTTTGTCTTTCCATGAAGCAAATAGGCAATATGTATGGATTGGTAATGTATCCATTATTTATATCCTATCCTTCTACTTCTATGTATACTGATTCCATTGGAAAAACCATTTTTAAAAAAGTTTATTTCCAACTGGCCAATCGTTTAACATTTACCTGAACATGCAGTTGTGTAGCCCCTGGCTGTCTCCTTTTCAGCAACACTGTTGCAGTTCCTTATGTGTTCATTTTTTTAAAAAAACCCTCTTCCAGTAGCATTAAGGATCGTTGTGTCAAGGCATTTATATTTTTATACAGGGTGAGCTCCCATCTGTCAGCTCCAGCTCCTGCCAACCTAATAGTTTGAAAACATGCAAATGTTAGCAGATAAATGGGTACTGCTTTGGCGGGAAAAGGCAAAGAGACACTCCAAGCAATCTTGCTGGCCACACAACCAGGAGATGACAACGCAGGCTCCTCGGTTTGAAAATGGAGAAAGCACCTCCCCAGACCCAGAGATGAGCACTGCCTCCAAAAGCTGGAAATGAAAGGAGAAGTCTCTGCCTTTCTTTGTGTGTCTCATTGTATATGACCGTAAAAGCACTGAATGTTTACCTATGTATGTAAATGCTGTAATCCACTCTGAGTCGGTGGAATATAGATAAGGTGTATTATTATTATTGTTATTGTTATTATTAAAACTCCCGCTGGGAAATCAAAGCTGCAACAAAAATGTGCCACCACACTCCACAGCAGATGCGAATGTATTTAATAAGAAAGATGAAATGAGTTAGGATCCTCTGGGTTCAGGCCACTGGAAGTGCCAAGAAACAGGGAAATGCCAGCTCTTATGTGGGTGGTAACCTCTACAGAGCTGGTCTTTTCAGCAGTGGGTGCATTGGGAAATACCATGAGTGAGAAACCATACACTGTTTAGAAAGGTTAGGAATTCACCTATAAGTTGAAGGAAGCTAAACCATGTACTTTTCCAATAAAAGAACACCAGTTTTCAAAGATGAGTTAATTAATTTAAATTATACCAGTATCGTCAAGATTATTGTGCCAAGCTCTAACTTTAACTGCCATTTGGATTTTGTGATTGGTTCTGTCCTACGCTACATTACCATTTTGAGACCAGTTGGCCCAAGTGGACTAGACTGCAGGGAAACCATGTCTGAACCACAGAACTTCTTCAGCCCGCTGCTGAAGAAGCCGAATTTAGATCGCTCGGCTCCCTCCAGTTACCAGCCAGTCTCGAATTTATCGTTTCTGAGCAAGATGACCAGGGCCGTGAGAGGGCAGTTTGGTTCGGGGGGCTGAGCCTGGGTGGAAGAGGGTCTACCCTAGCAAATCTTTTGTATTGTTATCAGCAGTTATAATGAGCATTGATCAGATCATGATATGAATAAACATAACTTAAATAATGTACCAGTAAGGCCTTTGATCCCTTTTTGGGGGCTGAAGCCAGTCCGGCTTGCCTGGCTGCAGCAGTTCTTGGACGACACTGCCAACACCTTCCAGGACGGAGAGATTGTGCTACTCTCCATCACAGACCAGCTGCGTTGTCAGTTGGACCAAGGTGGCTCTGCGCTGCTCGTGTTATTGGACCTCACAGCAGTCTTTGACACAGTAGATCATGCACTATTAATCCATCGTTTAGCCATGACTGGAGTGAGGGGGACTGCCCTTAAATGGGTGGCCTCATTTCTCTACGATCAGGGATGAGTGGTGATGGGTGGAGTGGTCTCTGGTTGTGGGGTGCATCAGGGGGCCATTCTTTCCCCTCTATTATTTAACATCTATATGTGTCCAGTGGCCCGACTGGTGCGTAGCTTCGGTCTGGAGTGTCATCAGTACGCTGATGACACCCAGCTTGTGCTGAGGATGGAGGGCAGACTGGACTCCGTACCCGATAATTTCCATCATTGCCTAGAGGCCGTGACTGGATGGCTGCGAGCTAGCCTGTGTACTTGAGGGACCGTCTTTCCCCATACATTCCCCAGAGATCACTAGGATCTAGAGATCAAAACCTATTAGAGGTTCCTTCAGTCAAAACTTACCACCTCTACAAGACAAAGAGCTTTCTCTATTGTAGCTCCAACATTGTGGAACGCTCTGCTGAATAGCGCTCGGGCTCTTACAGAAATATCTGCATTTTTATGCTGGTTTTTAATGTATTTTAATATGTTGTTGTAGTTGTTTTTAAATTGTATAGCATTGAATTTTTGCTGTTATGCCGGTCTGAGTCCCTCGATAGAGGTGAGAAGGTTGGGGTACAAAAGTTTTAAATAAATAAATATTAGAAGAGCCTGCAAAACAACGTTGTTCTGGCAGGCATTTAATATTAATGGTCCTACTTGACTGTCCTATATCTTGGTGTTGTGACAATTCAGACAGCTGTTTTATAGTTTTATAGTGTTTTAATGTATAGTTTTTAAATTGTTTTATTGTTACTGCTACGCTTTTTATCTATGTAAACCGCCCCGAGCCGAAGGGAACGGAGCGGTATATAAATACGAATAATAAATAAATAAATAAATAATAAACTATGCCAGTTGCCAATAGAAGAAAGACTCAAATGTCATGAAAGGACATCTGAAAGGAGAGAACTGGTAACATTCACTGAATGCATCCAACACTTGAGGAAGGAGGTCACACATGAAAAAACCTTTGACTGACATCAGCCAGCCAGAAATGTCTCATACAAATGATGGCAAACTACCATCTAGTGGAGCTATTTAGTATTGCCAACAGACCTCTACAATTCTAGTTTTAAACTCGTTAAAATGGGAAAGCATAATGTTGTTTTATACGGAACATTCTGATCTTTCAATGCATATTCTGAGATGATGGGAGTGTAGGTACATTGTGTGCATGTTGCATGTATGTTCCCTATTAAGTGAAACATTTAACATTCATCCAGGAAGACAAAAATGTTTAGACACACAAGAAAAGCCCTCCTAAATCATACTGAAACACCAGCTTTGTTTCTTTGGTAGCAAATCAGGATGTCCATGTCGAGGCCTGCATTGTTCCCAGTGACCAATAAATTAGGCTTCATTAATCTCTGTCCCTAAATGCAGAACATTGCCAAAATGACTCGTTACCATTGGCAGCTTTATCCTCCATTAATTGGACTGATAATTTTTAACAACCATCTAAACTGATGGCTATATATTACGGCAGCAAATTCCACCGTTTCACTTTGGTTGTTTTAAGAGATAATTCTAATGGTCTTTTCTTAATTCCCCACTAATCAGTATCAGTGGAGGACTCTGTATGTTGTGATTCTGGATACACCAGACTATATTTATTTTTCTGTAAGTTCTAGAATTCCACTGACTATATTAGAATCATAGAGTTGGAAGAGACCTCGTGGGCCATCCAGTTCAACCCCTTGCCAAGAAGCAAGAAAATTGCATTCAAAGCACCCCTGACAGATGGCCACCCAGTCTCTATTTAAAAGCCCCCAAAGAAGGAGCCTCCACCACATTCCGGGGCATAGAGTTCCACTGCTGAACAGCTCTCACAGTTTGAAAGTTCTTTCTCATGTTCAGGTGGAATCTTCTTTCCTGTAGTTTGAAGCATTGTTCCGCATCCTAGGGCCCTTCCACACAGCCATATAACCCAGAATATCAAGGCAGAAAATCCCACAATATCTGCTTTAAATTGGGTTATTTGAGTTCACACTGGCATATATTCCAATACAAAGCAGATAATGTGGGATTTTATTCAGCTGTGTGGAAGGGGCCCTAATGTCCAGGGCAGCAGAAAGCAAGCTTGCTCCCTCCTCCCTATGACTTCCCCTCACATATTTATACAAAACCATCATGTCTCCTCTCAGCCTTCTCTTCTGCAGGCGAAACATGCCCAGCTCTTTAAGCTGCTCCTCATAGGGCTTATTCTCCAGACCCTGAATCATTTTACTCTCCCACCTCTGGACACATTCCAGCTTGTTAACATCTCCCTTAAATTGTGGTGCCCAGAATTGGACACAGTATTCCAGGTGTGGTCTGGCCAAGGCAGAATAGAGGCCTGGGTAATTATGGCAGCTATAATTTAACTTTCAAAAATTTAAATTTTCAAAGCTCAGTGTGAACTGAAGGTACATCAAAAAGTATCAGAAAATGGAATTGTATTCCTTGCCTAGAGAGAATATGGCAATACTTCCATCTCATCTTTCCACAGTGAAGTGAACACATTCCTATTTGGACAAATTGAATTAATATTTAAGCATATTAGTGATGTCTTGATTAACTTTATAAAACCTGTTTTCAAATCATAGCTCAGTGAGAATGCACACAAAACCTTTACCTTAGGAGAATGAGAAGGGAAGTCCAAACAGTAATAATTCCTTTGAGTTATTCTACACACAAACCTTACTCCGTGTTTCTTCATTATATTGTACAGTCACTTACCATCACAAGTTACAATTCTCTGTCAATTGTCAAAGATTAAGCTTTTTTGTTATATGACTGTCCCTTCATGAAGTCAGATCATATTTAATAGTTATAGGAACGGCAATTATTTTCTAAGATACACTTTATGGATGTGCCATTCTTTTTGTATCCACATATTTAACTTCTAAAGTAAATTACCATGTACAAAAAAGTTTATTGTGAGGCTGTAAATTAGACACTGTATGAAAATAACATTCCCTGCTGACATACAACAAAAGTGTACATTTTTGGCAAACTGTCACATTTTTATTGGACACAGGTTGTGTAGTTCCTTTGGGGAATGGCAAAAGGTAGATTTGATTAGTTTCAGAGCATTGCTTCTTAAGAAAACATTCCTGCTGCACCAAGAAAGAAAAGTGCTATTTTTTAAAATGGGTGAGCCAAGGCAATTCAAGTTTTAAAAAATGTGGAACTTATAACCGCACAACAGGAAATGCCAGCTACATCTTCAGGTGGCTTTCAGGGGCTGATTTTGCTCTGCTTTTCCTGTTCAATGGCTGCCAAGAAAACAACAGAAACATCATTTGCAAGCATGTCTCATCCATTCAGCACTTTGACATACAGGTCCTGAGCAGATAAATGCATTTATTTGCTGGGAATCCAGTTGACCTTTCCCCAGCAACTATGACTTCTCCCTCTGATGCAGCCAAGTTCATTCCAGCCTTTCTCTCTCTATGACCATATGTGGAAGGATGTGGCATAATGGGTGTTTTCTTTTTGTAATTCTACATATATAATATGTATTGGGGGTAGCATTTAATTTTGTTGTACGATGTACAATGACAATAAAGTTATCAGGGGCCGCAGTGATGCAACAGGTTACACAGTTGAGCTGCTAAACTTGCTGACTGGAAGGTTGGCAGTTCGAATCCGCGGGTCGGGGTGAGCTCTCGCTGTCAGCCCCAGCTCCTGCCAACCTAGCAGTTTGAAAACATGCAAATATGAGTAGATCAATAGGTACTACCTCAGTGGGAAAGTAAATGGCGCTCCATGCAGCCATGCTGGCCACATGACCTAGGAGGTGTCTACGGACAATGCAGGCTCTTTGTCTTAGAAATTGAGACAAGCACCACCCCCAAGAGCTGCAAATGAAGATTGATTCTACCTTTGTCTGTATATCTGTGTTTCATTGATAGGATGCACTGAATGTTTGCCTTGTGTCTGTATATGCTGAAATCCGCCCTGAGTCTCCTCGGGGAGATAGGATGAAATACAAATAAAGTGTTATTATTTTTCTGTCCTATTCTATTATTCCCCATATTCCTGGCTCTGGTTATTGAGGTTTGCTTTGATTAATTTTAATGATGTTTTATACTCTACTGTTTTTAATTGTTTAATAAGATTGTTATATGTTTGTTATGCCTTTAAATGTATTTTAGTTGATTAATTCTGTTGTTGCTGGGGTTGGTCCTGCATGTAAGCCACCCTGAGTCCCTTCGGGGAGATGGTGGCGGGATACAAAAATAAAGATATTATTATTATATTCATATATGTATTCTTGGCAGTACTAAGGAATTCGGATGTGGAAAATTGCCTTTAGCATAGTCTTGTTTTGTGTCTGGATTAACCCCAACACGAGCCTGTCCTTAAAAAAAATAAGCACACATATTTATCCGTTACATTGATGTCCCACCCACCTGCCCTAGAGAAATGTACATGGCTCTCCACATGTATAGATTCATCCCCACAACAACATTGTGAGGCAGTTGAAGCTGAAATAGTGTGATGGACTCAGTGGGTTTCAAGGCTGAGTGCAACCTGGTTCTCCAAGGCGTTGGCCAGCACCCTCAGCAGTGTGTTATAGTGGCTCTCTTTTTGACAAACACTATACAACAGTTTGGGGTTCAAGAGTTCATTCCGAAGAGTAGGTAATTTATACTTTCTATTAGATAGATTCTACTCTAAGCAAAAAGCTTTAAAAGCACATTAACTATAATCTAGAAGTTATGTGAGCAGCTGGCTGTTATGCCCTGGTTATAAAATCTTTGCAAAATATAATTAAATAAGTGTTTTTAATTTTTTCCTTATGAATCAGGGAGAATATTAATATGATTTATACTACATTTGCTAAATAATAATAAACTTTATTTATACCCCGCCACCATCTCCCATAGGGACTTGGGGAGGCTTACAAAATAACACACAGGGGTGCCATGTAACATATAAAATGCAATACAACATCATATAAATTCAATAACACATTAGATAAAACAGAACATATAAAACTAACAAAAGCATCCTCTATTCAATAGAGTTGATAAAATATGGCTGTAGCCATGATTATAGACTCTAGAGTAGCCATGTGACTCCTTCACAACAATCCCCTGGCACCTGATATTTGCAGAAATATTTGCAGGCACTCGCAGCATCCCAGTTCATTCAATGCCATAGCATTAAATGCTGTAGCAATGATAAATATAGTCCAGCAGAGGGCAACACTAAGCAATTTTAAAAGCAATCTTCATCTATGGAATACATTATTTTGTGTTCACTGCTGGTACAGTATTTTAAAACCCCTTAATATTGGATTTCTGCATATATCCATTAACACCACAAGAAATCGGTCTTCAATGTGTCTCAAAATCTTTTTTTGATATTGTGTTTGTGCATGCATGGTGTTTTAACAATCTAACATGGCTACCCTCTGGTATTTATTGAAGGCAGTCTTAGATTTAAAATTCAGTTCTTTTATCACATGCTTCCACACAGTAAAAGGTATTGTTCAAAATGACAGTTATGTTGTCTCTCTTGCATACAGCACATTCAGTATGTGTTATTTGCTATTTGTATATTAAACACAATTTATAACTCTATGCATCAAGATAATAAAGCCAAATTAATCATTATTTTAAAATAATCATTAAGACTATGATGCTTTATTCATTTGTCTGGACAGACTGTGACTATGAGGTCCTTCAGTATTTATTTTTTTTACATTCTGTATACTGAACTATATATTAATTGTCTAATCAGGTAGAACACAACTTACTTTCTTTAGTAGGCAGTGGATTTTTTTCTCTGGTTTCAGTTTTTTTCAGCTTGGTCTTATCAAATGTTTCAATTTCAGCAAAATCTGGTTTGTCAGACATGATGGATCCTGACAAAGAAAGGGAAGAGAAACACACCCTTGGCTTTGTTAGCTAGTGCCATTTTACAACCTACAAAGCAGGGCATTAAAAATATCTCTAGATCACATCTTTTGTGAAGTATAACCTATCATATAAAGGTATTACATCACAAAAGATTATGAATTTGTTGTATCGTCAAACAGCAAAACATAGCAGAGCAAAGGAAGATCTTATGCTCAAATCAAAGAATCAGAGTTATGAAACAAAGACATGTTTTTAAAATGAATTGAAAAGCAAAATGATAGCACACAACAACCTGGTTTTTGATTATTTCTAGAATCTCTTTGGACAATGCGGGACAACTCATACCCCATTGTTTGCAGTAAGATTAAAACCTCCCCGTTTCCTTTAGACATCAAAACCACAAAGTAAATGCCTGGATTAGCTACACTGAACAATTGTGGGTAACAAAAGAATGACAGATGTGTGGATGGCTTTGTTCCCCTCACCCTTCCCTGTGCTTGGCACCAGGCTTCATGCAGAATGATTTCTCATTACATAAACATTCCAGCA
Organism: Anolis apletophallus; assembly: GCA_030556195.1. NCBI lineage: Eukaryota > Metazoa > Chordata > Lepidosauria > Squamata > Anolidae > Anolis > Anolis apletophallus. Next base: position 75,722,778 of record JARBWK010000001.1, read on the forward strand.
TTAAACACAATACCTTTTTCAGGGGCTTTGTGCTAACTGCTGGTGATTTCTTCCAAAAGCTGTGAAACATAAATACATCCTTTGGGAGGGATGTTGCAACCAGGAATGAATCTGACACAGATTTTACCAGCAAAAATTTGCCCTTTAAAGGCTATTGTGACACGCTACATGACTACATGGCTCTATTGCTTTTCACATTGTGATGGCAGAAATGATACTAAAGCCACATGCAGTTACCTGTCCTGCTTCTCTCTCCTCTGCTGGCTTTTGACGGTCTGAGCCAGCATGGGCTTGAAGAGGGCGTGTGAATCCCTCTCCCCCCTCAGCCCACCTCAATTAATATTGATAAGCTTGCAGCAAGTGTACTTCAGCAAATGACAACTTATTATTTCACACAGCAGGCAGGGCATAGCTGGGGGTGGGGACCTAGGAGGAATGCCCACCTGCACAATGAAATAGCAGAAAAAGAGAGCCACACTCTGTCTGGAATACCTCTCCCCCCACCCTTTTATTATGCCCATCTTATAAAAATAGAATGTCTACATGTTTTGAGGAAGACATTTCAGGCCAAAATGAGGGTTTCCACATAAGGCATGTGATCCCAAGCTCTCTCACATGTGAGAGACCAAGACTAATCTTTGGTCTTCGTCAAACTTGCACAGGGTGGCAGTAAATTGGGATGTCAAAAACATTGTATGCTTGGTGGAATGGAAAACACTTTGAAGCCTCATTTGATATATGCTTAGTAAATATTGCTGATGTGAGTTTATATAAATATATATATTATAAAAGAAATAAATCCAAATTAATGAGCATAAATCGATTACCAGTCAACAGAGACCACAGGAATTATCTTTCTTGCCTGCCTGATCATTGGCGGAGGGGGGTTAACCCAACTGGCCAAAATAAGGATACTCTACCCTTCTCTCCCACACCACTTTTGTGGATCACAGCTGCAGCACGTGTGGCTTATAGTCCTCACTGATACTAGAGCTTGTTGCACTTTTACTCCAGTGTTTTTCAACCTTTTTTGAGCCGCGGCACATTTTTTACATTTACAAAATCCTGGGGCACACCACCAACCAAAATGACACAAAATGACACTCTAACACAGTAATACATATAGTTAATATGTTTTAAAATGTGTTTATACACTCAGTGTGAAACCTGGGCCTGTTTCGATGAACACAACATAGATATCCTGGCAGGAATGGTCTTGCTCAACAACTGGGAGTTATAGTTCACCCGCAATCAAAGAGCATTCTGAACTCCACCAATGATGGAATGATGGAATGGAATCAAACTTCCCACACAGAACTACCATAACCAAGAGAAAATACTATAAGAGTTTGGTGAGCATTGACCTTGAGTTTTCAAGTTGTAGTTCACCTATATCCAGAGAGCACTGTGGAGGGGAGGGAGGAAGACGTGGGGTGAGTCTGTAAAGTAGCGCCCGCACGGGTCACATCTTCCTCCCTTCCCCCTTCCTGCAGAAGTGGCATTGTGAGCAAAGCGAGGCAAAGCAAGCAGAGCAAGGCTGGGAAGAAGGAAGCCCGAGTGGAGAAGAAAAAGTATTCAGCAGGAGGGGGAAGAAAGGGTATTGGAGGTTCCAATTTCCCACGGCACACCTGATGATCGCTCACGGCACACTGGTTGGGAAACACTGCGCTACTCAACACTGGTATCTATTTTCTTAGACAAAGGAGTCTAGTTGATACCCAGTATGTGTTATCTTCTGAAAAGCTTTAGAGCAGTGTTTCTCAACCAGGGGCCCTGAGGAGGTTTCAGAAAGGTCACCAAAGACCATCAGAAAACACATATTTCTTATGGTCTTAGGAATATGTTTGGCAGAGAAGGCTGAAGATCTCTTGGTCTGTCCTTCTCTTCATTTTTGGAAACAGATGCCAAATCCTCCCACCAAAAGCCCTCCTGCTGCTTTCTGGACGTAGGTGAACTACAACTCCAAAACTCAATGTCAATGTCCACAAAACCCTTCCAGTATTTTCTGATGGTCATGGGAGTTTTGTGTGCCAAGTTCAGTTCAATTCCATTGTTGGTGGAGTTTGGAATGCTCTTTCACTGTAAGTGAACTATAAATCCCAGGATCTACAGTACAACTCCCAAATGACAAAAATCAACCCACCTCCAAACCCCACCAGTATTTCAGATTTGGGCATATTGGGTATTTGTGCCAAATTTGGTCCAGTGAAGGACAATACATCCTGCATATCAGATATTTACATTACGATTCATAATACTAGCAAAATTACCATTATAAAGTAGCAACAAAAATATTATGGTTGGGGGTCACTACAACATGGGGAACTGTATTAAGGAATTGTGGCATTAAAAATTAGCGATAAATGCTGGAAGTGCGAAAAAAAAACAGGGACCTTCCAACACCTGTGGTGGGACTGCAAAGTGGTGAAAAATTTTTGGCTCGAAATCTTTCAGAGGGTGAAAGAAATCCTATCAATGAAATTCGAGTTTAAGCCGGAATACTTCCTATTAGGAATATTTGATTTCCAGATTAAGGACAATGAGGATAAGATATTTTTTTTATCTTACAACAGCAACGAGAATCTGTATTGCACGTAGATGGAAAGCGAAGGAGACAGCTACAGTAGATGAATGGATAATAAAAACAATGGACATTATGAACATGGACCTTCTAACCCAGAGGTTGGCGCAAAACAGAACATGGACAAACAACACAATAAATACCAAGTGGGACAAGTTCATTGAATTTATTAAGAGAAGCAAATATAAATATATATAATGAGTAGAAGAAGGAAAGACTGGAAAATAGGACATACCCAACCTTAAAAAGAGTTGAAACATCAGAACCGAGGAATACAAAAATAAAGACTTAACAAATGCCAGGGAGGCAGACAGTATAGCCAAAAGAAAAGAAAACTATAAGATCATCACAACTGCCTAGGAAGTTTTAAGATTTTAGGTGGGAGGGGAGTGAATGAGGGGGGATGGAAGATGTCTTTGTTAGGGTGCAAGATGTATTGTCTATCTATCTCTTGAACTCTATGTCTGTCCTTTCTAGATATACGCATGTAGAGTGGAGGAGAATGGGACTATGATGTTATTTGTCTGTTTCGTCTTCTTTTTATATGCATTAAAATTTAATTTAAAAAAAGGAATTGTGGCATTAGAAAGGTTGAGAACCACTGCTTTTGAGTAATATAGCCACCAACTCAATCACTCTTAAATGCCCAACCCAATGCTGAGGAGCTCATTATTCATCTTGGTTGACGAAAGATCTACAGGCAATGAGGCAGATTTTAGGATGAGGCACTCTCCTAAAGGAGCTGGTGCATAGCTTGAGAATATTTGTAGACCCAACTTTGTCACTGGATGGCTAAAGTGGACTCTGTAGCTTGACTTGGTGACAACGGCATACATTTCAATAGCTGAGAGCAGACTGCTTTTCCTTTCTATACTCCTGTCAAAAGAGAAAAAGGGGCTTCTGTAGAAAGATCTTTTGGATGTATGACATAGATCTTCCTTCCTACAAAGGTTGGTCTACAAAGGTGAAGTCTCATTCTACCACCCCCTTCTCCTCTTTTCTAATGTAAGGTCTCTGCTAAGTTTTATCAGAATGAGATGGCACACCCCAGAGACAATAGGACAGACTGTATCACTTTAGGCTTCTAATGAGGGAATGCAACTGTTCTCCTACATTTTAGATGCAAAGTATATTGAGGTTGAAGGCTGGTTGTATCCAGGGTCGTAGCCGGGTGTGTGTGTGTGTGTGTGTGTGTGTGTGTGTGTGAAAAGCGTAATTCTGCCCTGAAATGTGTCAGGTTAAAAAAGAAACCTGGTTTAATCATAACTTGGTTAACCAGTTAAAAAACTTGAGTAAACCAGGTTTTTTTGGGGGGGGGGGAGAACCTTTTTGGGGGATTAGAACCCTTAACCCCCCCCCCCTCTCCCCGGTTACGGGCCTGGCTGTATCGTTTCTACTAAAACCATAATATTTCAACAACACCAAAGTAGGCCCTAGTTATGTAATTTTACACAACTACAGCACCTGATTTATTACACAGAACCATTTAAGAAAGGGGAAAGATATTAATATAGATTAATAAAAACATTCTGTAAAAGAACTATTTATAATGTGCTTAAAAGACGAAAGAAAAAAAACTATTTGAGAGGTTGAATGCTACATCCCCAAATGTCACAGATTTTAAAAAAAGTTTTAAGAAATGGCTGAAAGAAATATTAAAACCAAGTATCACCAATATTGGTAGATAATGGCATATCTTCAAATTAATTAGGGAAGAGGGGATATTTTGCTGCAAGGTGCTCCAAACCTGTAGCCATGTAGCATATTTGCCATGTGGGAGGGTGTGAATCTTGTGGTGATTTTCCTGTTGGGTTTTGAAAGTGAGTCTGTGATTGGGGTTCAGATTTTACAACTCTGTGTTTTGGTTCTTGGAAGAATAACTTGGTTGTTTTGTTTTACTTTACCAGTTGGCATTCTGTGAAATGGGTGTTTTGGACTGATTGTGTCATTATAGACATACCACTGCTGTGGAAACCAAAGCTGATAATTAGTTTTCAGGTGGATGTAACCTTGGCTCCCGATTGTCCAGTGTTGATCAGTATCTTTCAATTTGTGCAGCCTGAGGATGTGGACAGAATCCTTGGAGAGGTGTTCTAGACCACTGGCACATTAAACAGGCCAGAGGGGGGCTGGCTGAGTGGGTCAGGGAAGTGATTAAGGCCTCTTTGCATCAAGGCAGAGTTCTAGCAGGTCTCAAGGAGGTTGTGGAAAGACCTCTTCTAAAGAAGAATTCCCTAGACACTGTTGTGTGTGACAACTATTGAACAGTTTCCAATCTTCCATTTTTGGACAGGGTGCTAGAATGTGAGGTGGCTTCATAACTCCAAGTGTTCATCGATGATGCAAATTATCTAGATCTATTTTAGTCTGGTTTCAGACCTGGTTGTGGGACAGTGACAGCTTGATTGCCTTAGTGGATGATCTATGAAGGGAACTGGACAGGGGAGTGTGTTCCTGCCTATTCTGCTGGACCTTTCAGTAACTTTCAGTACCATCAACCATGGGATCCTTCTGAGTTACCTTTCTGAGGTGAGACTTGGAGGTACTGTTCTTCAGTGGTTCTGTTCTTTCCTGGAGAGGCAGTTTATAAGATGGTGCTGGGGGTGGGGAAGTTGTGTGTCCTGCTTGACTCCTTGGCCATTCGTCTCTGGAGTCCCTTAGGGTTCACTCCCATCCCCCATGCTGTTTAACATCTACATCAAACTGCTGAGAAAGGTTAATAATAACTTTAATAACTTTAATCTTATACCTCGTCACCATCTCCCCAAAGGGACTCGGGGTGGTTTACATATGGGACAAAATGCCCACAGACGCAAATACACAACAATCCATCAAAGCAAAAAGCACAACTAAAATAAAAACAGCTAAATATCACAATCCAGATGAAAGCACAATTCAATAAGACATAGAAGTATAAGACAGCAACAATAAAACTCAATCAAAACAATATTTGACAAAACCAGGTTGTCAGGAATTTGGGGGTACTCTTTTCTACCTAATTTCAAGGAAGTTGTCAGTGCCTGGCAGCTGTAATAGACTGGATGGGGCAAAAAAATAGGCACTTAATCCAAATAAGACAGAGGTGCTCCTAGTCAGTTGAAAAGCAGATCTGGGAATTGGGGTTCAGCAGGTTTGCAGTTTGGAGGTACTGGATTCTGCTCTGAACCTGGAGGCCTAGGTTTCACCAGAAACTAGGAGTACTTTTGTATAAATAAAGTGAGTGTGCCAACTGTACCCACACAGAGGTTACATAGAGGTAACATATTATTGGATATCCCTTCTGCTGCTACCCCAATCAAAAAGCCATATAGTCTTAGATAATCCCAAAGGATATATGGACCAGAATACCAACTTTTACAATCCCATCTAGACCTTATATAGTTATTATCATGTGATAGTAATGATAATTATGAGGAAATGTTTTGTGTAAGATGAAGAGAGAAAATGCCAGCTTACAGAAAAGAGTGGTGGAAAATGTTTTGAAATGCAATGTGAGTAAACAGGCTAGATTTTCAAAATAGTTTAGCTTTATTTTGATCTGCAAAGGTCAATAACAGAACAAAACACAAGAGTTGTACTCTTGGTTAATATAGAAGTATGCGGCTCTGTACAATACTGAGCTCAGTCCTCCTTAAAACAATCACCACCCTGTACAGTGTTTGCCAAGTTATTCTAATACTTCAATGATGGTGAGATAATTTCATTACTAATATCATAAAATATTACAATCACATTTATCACGTTGCTAGGGTTTCTGGGGGCGGGAAACAAGGGACAAAGTTCTCCAAAGCAAGCAATGCGTTTGCAGCAGACCAGACACTCTGGCAGATCAGAACAATTGCAGTTGAGTCAATAAGCTGATACAAGTGATTTCAAAATCACATTCGTATTGTCTTGGAATAACACATCCATCCAACAGAAAAAAGCAATTTTGTATTTTAAAATATGTGGTGCATTTTCTGTTCCAAAGAGTTGAAACCCTAAATTTTAGCTTTCAAAAGAAAAGTTTAGAAAAATAGGATTTGTCAATCAAATGTCTGTATTTATAATCCATAGAGGGAAAAACAAGGTTTCAGTACCCGAGTCTAGATATAACCAGGTTCCTTTCATGCCTGGTTTTATTGCAAATTTGCTCAAGAAGATTTCTATCAGACTAAAAAAAACAGAGCAAGATCATCTTCCTAGAAAAGGATCTTATTCCTTCTTGTGTCTTTTGTTCTGTGTTGTTGCCAGCAAAAATATTTCATCTTGGAAACAGAAACAGGTTCCCACACAAAAAGACAATGAGTCGTGGGTGTGTAGAAGAGGCTGCATGTGGGTCATGTTGCTCCATGTTTCTGACCTTTGTTCCCCAGTTCCTCTTCTTGCCACTACCAATCTGGATTTGCTTGAGTTAAAACTATAGGTCCTTTGTCTTGAGGCGGAAGCCCCAGTGCAGATGGCTGCTTGTCTCTGGCAGTCATCCTTAAGTCAAATCAAAGTCCACCCCACCCTCTGTCCATCCAGCCTGGCTTAACATGGGTGCACTAGTATTATATCCTACAGTAAACAAAGGAAGGATGTAGCTAGTCCCATTGTGGGTTTGTTTGCTTTAGAGTGGCTGAGGAACTTCATGCAGTCCAAAAAAGAGCAGCTGTCCAGAAACACAAAATAATGCCAGACAATGACACCAAACTATTGAGAAACAAAAGATTGGGAACGATGTATCAATCTTGCATGTCAATAAATCTTGCAGGTGACATCTTACCTACTTGGGCCTTTTTTATTTATTATAAATAGTTTTACCTTACCCTTCAGCTAATACAGGGCTCTGAGAATGGCATACATAAGTGTTCATTAATAATAATAATAACAACAACAACAACAACAACTACCCGGATTCCCAGTCATTTTATCATACACACTTGTTAGTGTAAAAGTCATCAAACTTATGTTATGCAGATAACTCTCATATTCTATTCACATGACAATTTAGTCTACTTCACATGTTCCAAATTTGACATGGCTACACCAGCCTGTGACCCAGTGTGCCATAGCAGTTCGAGCATTGGACGATTACTCTGGAGACCGGTGCTTGAATCCATGATCAACCTGGAAAACCCACTGGGCGACATTGGGCAAGGCACACACTCTTAGCCTCAGAAGAAGGCAAAACCAGTTCCTCTCTGAAAAAATCTTGCTGAGAAAACCAAATGAGAAGGTAACCTTAGGACCACTTTAAGTTGGAAATGACCTGAAGGCACATAACAGCAACAACTCAAACCTGTAACGTGTTACTGGAACAAATTTGTTTTCAACTGAATTTATTTGGCAAGCAGATGGAGTAATATCTAGGAAGATAAATCCCACTCTGTGTATTTAGTTTATTGTCTGATTCATGAAATTATTGTACAAATCTATTTCCAGTGAAATCTTAAAAGTGCATTTAAGAAGTTTAAAACTCTTGCAGCACGAGTGAAATGAAGAGGTGGATCACTGGGAAAGGACTTTAAAACGGGACTGAGTATTTGCGGGGGGGGGGGGTCCATGTCAGGAGCAACTTGAGAAACTGCAAGTTGCTTAAAGTGTGAGATAACTGGCTGTCTGCAAAGACATTGCCCAGGAGATGTCCGGATTTTTTTTAATGTTTTACCACCCTTGTGGGAGGCTTCTCTCATGTCCCCTCAAGGGGAGCTGGAGCTGACAGAGGGAACTCATTCACACTCTCCCCAGATTCGAATCTGCGACTTGTCGGTCTTCAGTCCTGTCATCACTAGGGTTTAACCCATTGGGCCACCGGTGGGAGGTGGAAAAGGGAGTGACGGCTCAAGGTTGTTGGTGGGACAGAAGCCTGTAGCACGCATGCTTTTGCGGGGAGGCTTACAATATTTGTGGGTTTACTATTTTGTGACGGCTCTACGTACCTAAACTCTGCAACTGTGTCTACGTGTGTGAGCATTGGGGGCGGGGGGGTGTGTGAATTTTGTATACACCTTTTCCTAAAGAAAGCCATGCATATAGATGTGAATTCTTCTTCATTTTAAAAAGTTGCAGAAAGATACATAAATGGGAAGGATGGGCATGATTAATTACAAGTGGAAATGATGCAAATTGGGTATAAAAAAGATCTATACATCTTGCCAGACAGTAGTTATAAAAAGTTTGATTTTATGATATCAAATTGATATAATTTTACATTTAGATACAGGAGTGGGTAAATATTCCAGAGTGTAAGTTATGCAGTTAACTTCCTCCTTTCTAGTTGACCCTGGATTTTTAATGTCTGGATAGCTTTCAGAAATTCAACCATTTAATTACAGTTCTCCCAAAACCCCAAATGACAGATCAAATTCTACAAGCCAAAATCCCAAAAAACTCCAAAACTACCAGAAGGAACACATCCATTGGCAAATATGCAGTGTAAAGCTACCCAGGCCATCTTTGTATTATAAGCATCCCCAAAGCATTTGATCTATTATTTCTCATATCACAGAAATGTCACAAGGAGCCACCCCCACCTGTGGTACCAGAAGAGCTATTATGTGCTGTACAGTGTTTTGTTAATACTTGGAAAATAGCTTTGTTGTTACAATCAGCCTTTTTGCTGAACAAAATTGAAACTTCTGCCAAGATAGGACAAAAGGAAAAAAGTACAGTACATCAAGTACCACCCAGTTCCTGATGGTTTTGCCACCTCTTAACAATATCTCTCTGAGGGCAGCTTTCAACTTCTGCATAGGAGAAAAGCACAAAGATATCAAAAATGAATGTTATACGACTCTTTCTCTCTTTTTTTACAGATAAAGCAGCAAATTAATTTCACACTATCCTGACACAGACAAAGGCCAAGCCATGTTCCCAAGAAACAAGGTTTTGTGTTTAGAGACCAAATTCCATCAATCACCTCAGTCTTGCAAGCTAATCCTTTAATTTCAACAGTCTGTAATCCCAAAAAGGAATCTAAAAAATTAGCACATGATCATATCTTATATCCTTAACTCACTTGGGTCCACAGGAAATCATTAACTTTGCTACCATTATCATTAGCCAAATTAGTACATTTTAAATCATTATTGTTATGCTTTTAAATGTACTGTAGTTATTTTTTGAAAATTGATGATGTGCTAATAATAAGCTTGTTTGCCTGTGTTTTTAGCTGCTATCTTGTTTTAACCATGCTGTAAAACACCTTTGGTAGATATATACTTCAAAGCTATATCCTTTCTTCTCAAATCACTACACAGTGTTCCCTCACTACTTCGCGGTTCGCTTATTGCGGACTCGCTGTTTCGCGGATTTCAAAAAATATTAATTTAAAATATATATCATGGTGTTTTTACTGTTTTGTGGTGTTTTGCCGCTGCCGCCCTCCAAGGCGCTTTCCCTCCTCAGTCCTCCCTCCCTCCCTCCAGCCTTGAAGGGCCTTTCCTTTCTTTCCTTCACTTTATTTTGAGTTTATAAAGACTTAAAATAGTGTATAACTACTAAAATAATGTACAAATATTAAAATAAATAGAGTATCCCTACATCACGGTTTTTCACTTATTGTGGGAGGTCCTGGAACCTAACCCCAGCAACAAGTGAGGGAACACTGTACTGCTGAAACCCTAACTTACATATATACACGCACACTCTCTCACATACAGTATGCTTACCAGTTTAATTCCAATAGATATTGTTTCTAATTACCATGGCTGGTAATGGATTTCCCCTTTGGTGTATGTGCGAATCTCTTTCTATATATATATCCACCAAAGGGAAAATCCATTATCAGCCATGGTACATACTGAACATACTGTATCTTCCTATCAAACATAAATTCAAACTGCATGTGGAGGGGCTGCGGTGGCACAACAGGTTAAACCACTGAGTTGCTGAACTTGCCGACTGGAAGGTTGGCAGTTCAAATCTGCAGGAGAGGTGAGCCCCCACTGTTAGCCCCTACTCCTGCCAACCTAGCAGTTTGAAAACATGCAAATGTGAATAGATCAATAGGTACTGCCTCAGTGGGAAGGAAATGGCGATCCATGCAGTCATGTCGGCCACATGACATAGAAGGTGTCTACGGGCAACACAAGCTCTTCAGCTCGGAAATGGAGATGTGCACCACCTCCCAGAGCTGGAAGGGGAAGCCCTTACCTTTATCTGTGTTATGGTTGTTTCTAGGCATTGAATATTTGCCTTGTGTTCGCTTATGCTGGAATCCGCCCTAAGGCCCCTTGGGAAGATAGGGCGGAATACAAATGAAGTATATTATTATATTATTATTTCATGCTTTTCTTCTTAGGATCACAAAATCTTCTGCAGTCATTAGCAAAGAAACTGACAGCCACACCACTGAGAATAATAGATGGAAGATAATTACATTAAAAAGCGGGGGGGAGTAACTGTCCTCTCCAGACAGATTGTGTTGCCCACCAAGAAACCTCAGGAAAAACTCAACCCATTCAGACCTGTAATTTCTGGTCATGCAAAACACCCCCCCCCCCAAAACCCCAAGCAGCCACCAAATTCAATTGATAAAGTGTACAGATTAGGCCTTTTTGGCAGACCATATCATAATCCTTTTCTACAGTAACTGAAAAATTACCTGGGGCAATTTTTTTCCAGACCTTCTAATTGTATAATACGATGCACAGTGTGCCTGCCAGTATGAAATCCGTATTTAACCACGCCTGGTTCAACTGTATCAGTTGTATGAGATTTGTATCATCATATTGCAAGTACAAGAAGTCTGCATAGTAGAAATAGGATCAGAAAATAAATTGTTCGCAGTTTAGCAAAAGGAATCACCGCCATAACTTTCTAAATCTAACTTCCAAATCAGATTATGAAAGAAACACTGTTAAAAAAACCTCTAAGTGACATATATTTCATATCCTATATTGTTCTCCCTGGAAGTGTTTTCTTTTTTCTAATTGTTTCAATTCTGTATTGAAAGTATCTCCATCACTCAGTGACCAATCAGATGATATGACAGTCTAAGAAAAGACCGCCTCTCTAACCAGTTATCTATATTACTGAACTTCTGAAACACTTCTCAGGGTTGCTGTAGGAATACATAACGGGAATACTTTCCCTATGACAACTATTTCTCAGTTACAGTTGTTGATGTAAGATTGCCACAGAAATCCTGCCAACTGCCTCTCTTTGCTCTCTCTCTCTCTTAAGTACCCCCTTTGCTAAGTCCTTATAAGCAATTGCTGTATATACTCATGTTCAGGTCGATCTCATGTATAAATGGAGGGCAGGTTTGGCAGCCAAAATTTATGGATTTTTATATGATCCAGAAATAAGCCAGCCAGGTTTCGGGGGGGGGGGGGGGTGTGATTTTTTTGACTAAAGTTTCTAGACTTAAACATGAGTATATACTAGGGTAGTAAAGGCAAAGTTTTCCCCTGACATTAAGTCCAGTCATGGTCAACTCTGGGGTGTGGGGCGCATCTCCATTTCTAAGCCGAAGAGCTGGCATTGTCTAGAGACACCTCCAAGGTCATGTGGCTGGCATGTCTGCATGGAGCGCTGTTACCTTCCTGCCGGAATGGTACCTATTGCGCTACCTACATTTGAATGTTTTTGAACTGCTCGGTTGGCAGAATCTGCAAAGGCAAATCATGTCTTACTAACTTGTTAGAATTCTTTGAGGGTGTAAATGAACACATAGATAAAGGGGACCCAATTGATATTGTTTACCTTGACTTTCAAAAGGCTTTTGACAAAGTCCCTCACCAAAGGCTCCTAAATAAGCTCTTCAGCCATGGAATCAGGGGACAGGTCTTGTCCTGGATTGGAACCTGGCTAAACTGTAGGAAACAAAGGGTGGTAATAAACTGACATTTCTCTGGGTGGAAAGAGGTGAGAAGTGGCGTACCCCAAGGTTCAGTTTTGGGTCCGTTACTTTTTAATTTATTCATTAATGATCTGAATGTAGGAGTGAATTCTGAGGTAGCAAAGTTTGCAGACGACACTAAATTGTTCAGGGTAGTTAAAAATGAAACTGATTGTAAAGAGCTCCAGAAAGATCTCTCGAAATTGAGTGAATGGGCAACAAAGTGGCAAATGCATTTAACCTAAACAAGTGTAAAGTCATGCACATCGGGGCAAAGAACCCCAACTACACCTACAAATTGATGGGGTCAAAGCTTTCCGAGACAAACCAGGAAAGGGATCTTGGGGTTTTGGTGGACAGCTCAATGAAGATGTCAACCCAGTGCGCTGCAGCAGTGAAAAAAGCAAATTCTATGCTTGGCATGATCAGGAAGGGAATCGAAAATAGGTCAGCAAATGTTGTATTACCTCTCTACAAATCGATGGTAAGGCCACATTTGGAGTACTGTGTACAATTCTGGTCTCCGCACCTTAAGAAGGATATAACGGAACTGGAAAAGGTACAGAAAAGGGCAACAAGAATGATCCAAGGGATGGAGCGCTCCCTTATGAAACCAGGTTGCAACGCCTTGGTCTTTTCAGCCTTGAAAGACGGCGTTTAAGAGGTGACTTGATCGAAGTGTATAAAATCATGCATGGGATAGAAAAGGTGAATAAAGAAAAACTATTTTCTTTGTCACAAAACACTAGGACTAGAGGGCACTCCCTGAAGCTCCAAGGTAGGAAAATTAGGACTAATAAAGGAAATATTTCTTCACCCAGAGGGTCATTGGGTTATGGAACTCACTTCCAGAAGAGGTTGTGACAGCTGTCAGCCTGAACAACTTCAAGGCAGGATTAGACAGATTCATGGATACCAAGTGTATCGGTAGTTACTGAAAAGGACATTCAAGTGCCACCTCGGAGTTGGTTGAGGTAGGCAGGATTTCCCTGGGTACTGGTTGTGGGGGTCGGAGCAGGTCAGGGTTTGCCCTCCCTTCTGCTCGAGATCCCCGTGTACAACTGGTGGGCCACTGTGTGATACAGAATGCTGGACTAGATGGGCTGAGGTCCGATTCAGCATGGCTCTTCTTATGTTCTTATGTAATCTGGGACTAACAGCAGGAGCTCACCCCACTCCCCGGATTCGAATCACCAACCTATTGGTCAGCAAGTTCAGCAGCTCAGTGGTTTAAACCACTGTGCCACCAAGGGCTCCATATAGTGGGATCAGAGATGCCCCTTCTCTAGAAAGCTCCAGTGGTCTTGGCTCAAGGGCCACCCTAGGAAGTCAAGTTCCAGAAGGTCTGTTTGGCACTCTCCATCAGCCCTTTCTCTACTAGGGTATGTTCCTTTACATTCCCCTATTACACACATCATTCCACCACGTCACTATAATTCAAACCTTTTCTATCAGTTCACACACAGAGAGAAGCATCATCAAAAAACCATCCATGAAATGTTATTATCAGTTTTAATATCAGTTACTCAGTTTTAAGTGTGACGAAGATTAAAACACTTCATTCATGTAAAACCAATCCTCCTTTCTAAATTCCAAGAAGGAATGAATACGTGCGCGCGCGCACACACACACACACACAATTCACAGCTTTCCCTTACAGGCCATAATCAAAGGAACGTGGTCTCTTTCTACCGGGCTTTTGCACAAATAAGAGCTTCATGTGTTGACACAATTCTAAGATACAAACGTGAAACTAAAATGATTGGTCGATCTAGCATTTTTAAAAACTAACTCACCACTGTTAGGAAAGCTTCTCGTTGCTTCCCAAAGGGAATCGAGGCTACTCAGAGTAGCCCCATGCGCACCCCTGCTTTCCAGTTCAAAGGCAGGGACCATATACATTTACAGCTTTCAAAACAGCAGTTGAAACAGATACATAAAACTGTGTTCATTGTGAAGCATTCAAAAGTCATTAAGTGGTGTCCGGTTCTACAAAGCCCACATACAAATTAAAAATTGTCTTTACCTATTCAATTAAGTTCTCTTTTACAGGGGGCAACACATTCTGATACCTTAACATTGCTTTTACCAACATTTCATTAATTTATTTTCAAATTGGATTTTACTTGAATTGTTTTAATATTTGCCTTTGTTCAAGCTATATTAATATTTACGTTTTGCATGCTTTTAATGGTATAGGTTTTTTTGTGGTTGTGAGATACTCTGGGTCCCAGTTCCTGAAATATAAATACAACAAGAAAACAAAAAGTTAAACATATTCAAATAATTAGAACAATGTATTAAAACTGTAAGTAGAGTATACTTTAGATGGGGAAAGTTTTAAACTAAATTGGGTACTTCTTTATTATTACATCTATCATTATTTTATGTTAGTAACTATATATAATCATAGAAATCAAAGAGTTGCAAGGAAGAGACCTTAGAATCATTGAATTATAGAATCCTAGAGTTGGAAGAGACCTCGTGGGCCATCCAGTCCAACCCCCTGCCAAGAAGCAGGAAAATCACATTCAAAGCACCCCGACAGATGGCCATCTAGCCTCTGTTTAAAAGCCTCCAAAGATGAAGATTCCACCACACTCTCACAGTCAGGAAGTTCTTTCTAAGATTCAGGTGGAATCTCCTTTCCTGTAGTTTGAAGCCATTGTTCCACGTCATAGTCTCCAGGGCAGCAGAAAACAAGCTTGCTCCCTCCTCCCCCCTGTGACTTCCCCTCACATATTTATACATGGCTATCATGTCTCCTCTCAGCCTTCTCCTCTGCAGGCTAAACATGCCCAGCTCTTTAAGCTGCTCCTCATAGGGCTTGCTCTCCAGACCCATGATCATTTTAGTCACCCTCCTCTGGACACTTTCTAGCTTGTCAGAATCTCCCTTCAATCGTGGTGCCCAGAAATGGACACATATTCCAGGTGTGGCCTAACCAAGACAGAACAGAGGGGTTGAATGAATTCCCAGGATCTAGACCTGGCCTGGGCAAACTTCAGCCCTCCGGGTGTTTTGGACTTCAATTCCCACAATTCCTAACAGCCAAATTGTGGGAATTGAAGTCCAAAAACCTGGAGGGCCGAAGTTTGCCCAGGCCTGATCTAGACACTATGCTTTTAGTGATTCAGGCCAAAATCCCATTGGCTTTTTTAGCTTGCATAAAAATATACAAAGTGATTGTATATTTGTTGATTGTACTTGTTGACCTGATTACTTTCTCAATTTATTTATTTCCAACATTTCTACCCCGCTCTTCTCTACCCCCGAGGGGGGACTCAGAGCGGCCGAACAAAAGGCACAATTCAATGCTAACATAATAAATACAATACAAAACCAAAAACATACAGCATTAAAACACATTAATATACAATTAACATAAACACATCATACACATTCTCTTAAGTTAAAAACAGTATTTCGTCCATAACAGGAGCATTGAGCCATATCCATCAACTTGCTGTTACAAATCCAGTCCAAAGTGCTGCCTTGTGCTAATGTGCAAACGCCTGATTCCACAGCCAAGATTTCACCTTTTTCCTTAATGCCAGGAGGGATGGTGTTGATCGTATGCTGCTTGGAAGCATGTTCCACAGAATAGGAGCCACCACCGAGAAGGCCCTCCCTCTCATCCCCACCAACCGCGTTTGAGAAGTAGGCGGGAGTGAGAGCAGGGCCTCCCCGGATGATCTTAAATTACGAGGTGGGACGTAGAGGCTGATGCGTTCAGACAAGTAAGCTGGGCCAGAACTGTATAGAGCTTTAAAGGTCAAAACCAGCACTTTGAATTGAGCTCGGAAATGGACAGGCAGCCAGTGGAGCTGACACAACAGGGGGGTGGTATGCTCCCTGTATGTAGCTCCAGTTAGTAGTCTGGCTGCCGCCCGTTGGACTAATTGTAATTTCCGAACTGTCTTCAAAGGCAGCCCCACGTAGAGCGCGTTGCAGTAATCTATTCGGGATGTGACCAGAGTGTGGACGACCGTAGCCAGATCAGACTTCCCAAGGATACTGTATCAATGCAGATACTGTTTTAATATGTTCTTCTTGAATATGCTTTTTGTTGGTTATTATATTTCAAATATTTTTTTTGTTTTAATTATACATACATACATACATACATAGATGTTGGGTTGTTGTAATTAATACAACAATGATGTCGTAATGGAGCACTCACATCCTATGACGCACACCCTGTATGACGCAGCCAGGAAAAGAAGAAGTCCTTCTAAAAACTGCACTGTACTGTCTATGTCTAAAATGTATGTCTTCCGACAGGGACTGTCTGTCGTATGTGTATTGCAATCCGCACTGAGTCCCCTTCGGGGTCAAAAGAGCGGAATAGAAATAAACAGTATTATTATTAATACATACATAGAGAGATTATTGTTGTTGGGTTGTTGTGAGTTTTCCAGGCTGCCTGGCCATGTTCAAGCAGCATTCTCTCCTGACGTTAGGGTTGCCATTTTTTGATATAAGAAATAAGGGACATTTACGGGATTTTTCACAAAACTAAGGGACACTTCATTAAAAACGTGAAACTCAAACATTAGGTAGAAATAGTTTTATTAAGAGAATAAGATAATGATTGAAACTCACAAAAGAAACTGACTTACACCCTCTTAACAGTACGTGGTATGTTTCTGCATGCTTTGTCATGCAGAAAAAACATTATTAGAACTACCTAATTTTCTCCATCTGTATTTAGTACTTGACTTTGCTGACTTTAGAAGTGCCATGTCTAAACATTAAAATAAAATACATTTTATAAGACAGTACATCTTCATGATTATTATGTCAATAGTTAATGGTATAGTATAGTATGGGATACACAGCATTGTATAGTATTGGGATGCACAGCTAGGCCTATTTTAAGAGTAACTCTCAAGCAACCAGAGGCTATCTTTATCCAACATGATCCAACAATCCAACAATGCATTTTGTATTGCATTTTAGAGCGTATATGTTTATTGGTTATTGTGTATTGTCTGCTTCTGGCTGTGAGCCGCCCCGAGCCGGTTTGGGAGTGGCGACATAAAAGCCGAGTAAATAATAATAATAATAATAATCCCCTTGGGTAATGGTTAATTAGTCTACTGTACTTTGAAAAAGTCCCGTATCGCCTCTTCCTTCCAACGGGGACGCAGGCTGCCCTGCGAGTTGGAATCCCCGGGCAGGCATTGCCGTGGAAACCGCAGCACGCACCTTCCTCTGGTCAACCCCGCCCAGTCCTCTCCTGCTAGTCAAAAACAAGGGACAGGGCCTGAAAATAAGGGACACAAATTTTAGGGCCAAAATAAGGGACGTCCCTTAGAATACGGGACATATGGCAACCCTACCCGACGTTTCGTCTGCATCTAAGGTAGGCATCCTCGGAGTTTGTGAGGTCTGTTGGAAACTAGGAATCTGAAGATGCCTGCCATAGATGCAGGCGAAACATCAGGAGAGAATGCTTCTGGAACATGGTCATGCAGCCCCGAAAACTCACAACCCAGTGATCCTGGACATGAAAGCCTTTGACAATACATTATTGTTGTTATGATGATGATGATTGAAGGGCTTAACTAGCCAGGTCTCTTTAATACAAATCTATAAACATGCAACACTTGCAAAGATACCCAGAGCATTCCACTTTCAGAATGATTAAATCTTCCAAACTATTCAAAAATCTGATCTATAGCTTCCTGGAAGCTTTTGATGCAATTTTACATATGTGCATTTATTACATCTTGTGTTGCGCAATCTACCACCAGGCAGAGAAGCCAAAGCAGGCTTGCTTGCTTTCGCTCGCGCCTATTCCAGCACTGCGCATGCGCCACAGCCTCTCGCTCTCCCCTCTTCCCACAGCTCTCCTATTACGCCTCTGAAGGCACCGCCCTTCTCCCGGGCGAGGCCCCCCTCCGCCCCTGTGGCCTGACGTCACTTCCCCTCGAGAAGGAGGGTGGGAAGAGGCGCGCTGCTCTCAGTCAATCAAGCGCGCGTCACTTCCTTTCCGAGGCTACCGCTTTTTCTCTCTCCCCCTCCTCCTCCTCCTCCCAGCATCTACAGTTGGAGAAGCGTCCGTCAGCGGAGAAGCTCGCGCCACGGGAACTCGAGCCTTCGTCTTCTTCCTCCCCTCCCCCCCGCCGCCGCCGCCTTCTCCTTCTTCTCCTTCTTCGTATTTATCTGGCCTCAAGGGGCGGGGCGCGAGTCGGGACGGCAGCTCCACAACTGTCCCCCTCCGCCGTCGCCGCGGCGCGACTCGCAGCCCTGAAGAGCCGAGCTCGAAGGCCCGGCTCGAAGGGAAAGACTCGAAGGGACCTGCTGCTGAACCTGAGGGCCGAGGGGAGAGTCGCTCGGCAACGGTGAGGGGACCGCCGCGCATGCGCGCCAGGGCGAGGAGGAGAGAGACAGAGGCGAGGCAGGGTGGGACGCGCGCGGGAGGCAGGCAGGCAGGCAGGCGGCAAAGGGCGGGGAGGCTCTGCTCTTGGCGGGCGGGGGGGATGTGCCTTGACGGAGTGGAGCTGCGGAGATGGGGCGAGTCTTTCCAGAGATGGGGAGTCTTTCCAGAGCGGGGCCGGCGCCCTTGGGCTTCAGGGAGAGGCGTCTCTCGGGCAAGGGCAACGCGGAAGGTGGAGGCGGCTTGCTCGGAATCAACAAAACCCGCCTTTACTGCCGGCCTTCTGTATCCACGGATTCCACCCATATAGTCACCCCCCCCCCCCACAAGACCAACCTTGCTCTTCCCATTTTATACAAGGGACACCATTTTACTACAGTATTCTATATCTGTATTTTGCCCTCCATTGCTTGAAAATACAGCCCTTCCACACAGCCCTGTATATCCCAGAATATCAAGGCAGAAAACCCCACGATATCTG
The DNA here is from genome assembly GCA_030556195.1 of Anolis apletophallus. Lineage (NCBI taxonomy): Eukaryota > Metazoa > Chordata > Lepidosauria > Squamata > Anolidae > Anolis > Anolis apletophallus. The sequence continues at coordinate 75,742,033 of JARBWK010000001.1, forward strand.
CTTTGAACTGAGTTCTCTGAGGGCCCTTCCACACAGCCCTATATCCCAGAATATCAAGGCAGAAAACCCCACGATATCTGCTTTGAACTGAGTTCTCTGAGGGCCCTTCCACACAGCCCTATATCCCACAATATCAAGGCAGAAAACCCCACGATATCTGCTTTGAACTGCGTACTCTTGAGGGCCCTTCCACACAGCCCTATATCCCAGAATATCAAGGCAGAAAATCCCACGTTATCTGAGTATAGACACAGATAACCCAGTTCAAAACTGATATTGTGGGGGTTTTCTGCCTTGATATTCTGGGATATAAGGGCTGTGTGGAAAGCCACCAGTTAACAAGCACCTTTGGGGACTGGAAGATGTCAAATAAATGTCTCTTTTGGTTGCTTGGCAGTTACTATAAAAATACGCCTAACTTGACCCCATGCAATACATACAAGGAACTCTGTATTGACTTGCTATTCATATTGAAATGCAGTAATTAAAACCAAATGAAGACAAACGTTAATGTAACACCGTTTTACTGAATTATGAAAACAGATTTTTAAAAAATTTAAAGTATCTTCGATATTCTTTTTTGCCAGTTGATCGATTTAACTGCAAGTCTGTTGTATTCGGCTCCCTTCCACACAGCCCTATATCCCAGAATATCGAGGCAGAAAACCCCACGATATCTGCTTTGAACTGAGTTCTCTGAGGGCCCTTCCACACAGCCCTATATCCCAGAATATCAAGGCAGAAAATCCCATGTTATCTGCTTTGAACTGAGTTCTCTGAGGGCCCTTCCACACAGCCCTATATCCCAGAATATGACAGAAAACCCCACGTTATCTGCTTTGAACTGAGTTCTCTGGTGGCTTTCCACACAGCCCTTATATCCCAGAATATCAAGGCAGAAAATCCCCACAATATATTTGAACTGAGTTCTCTGAGGCCCTTCCACACAGCCCTAAGAATATGACAGAAAACCCCACATCTGCTTTGAACTGATCTGTTTTAGATATTGTGGGGATTTTCTGCCTTGATATTCTGGGATATAAGGGCTGTGTGGAAAGCCACCAGTTAACAGGCACATTTGGGGACTGGAAGACGTCAAAGAAATGTCGCTTCTGATTGCTTGGCAGTTACTATAAAAATACGCCTAACTTGACCCCATGCAATACATACAAGGAACTCTGTATTGACTTGCTATTCGTATTGAAATGCAGTAATTAAAACCAAATGAAGACAAACGTTAATGTAACACTGTTTTACTGAATTATAAAAACAGATTTTAAAAAAATTAAAAGTATCTTCAATATTCTTTTTTGCCAGTTGATCGAGTTAACTGCAAGTCTGTTGTATTCGGCTCCCTTCCACACAGCCCTATATCCCAGAATATCAAGGCAGAAAATCCCACAATATCTGCTTTGAACAGGATTATTTGAGGGCCCTTCCACACAGCCCTATATCCCAGAATATCAAGGCAGAAAACCCCACGATATCTGCTTTGAACTCGGTTATCTGAGTCCATGCTGCCATATATTCCAGTTCAAAGCAGATATTGTGGGATTTCCTACCTTGATATTCTGAGTTATATGGCTGTGTGGAAGGGCCCTAAGTCCCCACCCTCAAAGCAAATGTTGATTTTGCTGCCATTTTATATGAGGGACAACATTTTGCTATGCTGTTGTACATCACGGGATTTGATCATCCACAGATGTTGGTATTCACAGGCATCCTGGAACCAAACCTCACTGTAATACGGAGGGCCCACTGTAATTTGTGGTGGCTATACATTGCTTTAAATGTTAATGAGTGGCCACAGTAAAGTTAGGTTATGGTATTTCTGCTAATGGTGGTTATTTTTGTGGACATAGTGGTATGCTGCTGAGGTTATTATCAGAAGGACTGAGGCTTGGTTGTAGATAATTTAACTGCCAGTGCGTCATATCTTTTTTTGCATTGTTTCTATGTTCCCACAGTGACTGCTAATATCGGGAACAGTAGAGAGACTAAGGCCCCTTCCACACAGCTGAATAAAATCCCACATTTTCTGCTTTGAACTGGAATATGTGGCAGTGTGGACTCAGATAAACTAGTTCAAAGCAGATATTGTGGGATTTTCTGCCTTGATATTCTCTAGGTTATATGGCTGTATGGAACGGCCCTAAATCAGTGCCAATTGCCTTCTTTTTTCTGGTTCCAAAAGGACCAGTGTTTCTCTGTAGTACCCATCTAGCCTCAAGGCAAGGCTCATTGGAGTGACAGTGTGTAATTCAGAGCGGGTGCTAACAAACAGAGAGCAGGTGCAGTTCAGAAAGGTTTCCGGAAAACAAAATAGTCCAATATGACTGATTGTAGTCAAGTCACATATTCCAGAAATTAAGGCACTTTGTCCAATGGGTCTTGTTGCTGAAAAATGTGCAAATATTACAATTGGCTTGTTCAGTTGTTTTCAGAGTATTCCTGTGAAGATGGAAGTTTTATGAAAATTTATGTGAAAATTCTCTTTGAAATCAGGATTGGCTGCTGTTTGTGTGAGGCAACAGTGAGGTGCACCAGGCATAAGCAGTGTGATACAAAAATATTTGTCTGAAGCACATTCTGGAAACTACCACAGTGTTCAGTAGAGCTTGTGACAGGTGTACAAAAACATTGGAAAATGAATTTATGTGGAATTTGTAAGTTTATTGAGCTTGCTGTGAGAGATAATTTGGCCACTATGATAGTCTTCTGTTATGGTCAATAATACAGTCAAGTTAATGAGGAGCACCAAACTTGAAATAAACAATGCTGTTGTATTAAACAATAAATGGTAATATGCAAATATACAACACAATATATACATATACAACTAGCAAGTCATGGTATAACATGCATACATATATTGAACAGTCATCTGTTTATTTCAAGGGGAACGTTTCCCCTATTACTTAGATGTACTCAACGCTTTTTTGAGCCCACAGTGGGAATGTCTCTGCAAATAAAATGATAATGTAGCCCACTTAGGCAAGTCTCTTTCCAGTGTTTAATTTTTTCATTATTAGGACCAAGGTCCAAATCAAAGTTTGTAGTGCCCAAGTCCCTTTTGGGGCGGAAAGATTATTTATTATTATTTCCCTTTTATCCATCTAAAGATCCATGCAGAATAGGGGATTTTAAAGAATATTCACAGGGAATTTCATGTACTGTGCTTTCAGCAGCAGTCCCTCCCTCCCTCCCTCTGTCCCTTGGAAAATGCAGTCGGAAGAGGATGCAAGCAAAGTGGGTGAACACTGAAAATTTGAAGGAAAAATTTCCATGAACACAGAGAGGCCTTGTGGTTTGGGTCCAAGTTACCTACAAGATCGCCTTCTCCCGTACAATCCATGACCCCTTAGGACACTGAGTTCCTCTAGTGGGCACTTACTTCAACCAGCCAGAATCGGTCACCCAGAGGACCTTTTCATCGGCCACTCTACGACTGTGGAATGACCTGCTGGTAGAGCTTTGACAACTAAACAAGCTGTCAGAATTTAAATCAGACTTAAAGACCTATCTCTTCCGGCAGGTCTACCTCATCAACTCTGAATCATGAGTTTTGAATTTACATTCTAATACTACTATATGTTGATTTTGTACCCTGTGTTTGGTGTATGTTTTTATGATGTGTTTTTATCTATGTATTTTGTATGTATTTTATGTTAATATGTTTTGACCCTGTTGTACCGCATCTTGAGCTGTTAGGATGGGCAGGTAATATTTTTTTTATCAGGAACATAGTATTATGTTCCTGACTAGGTTTTTATAGTATTAAACACAGTTTGAAAGATGAGATTCAGGAAGACCTGCTCAAACTGAGGCTCCATAGTCTGAGAAAAAGCCACAGGACAATAGTGTTGAACATCCAGTCCTGCCCATTTGTTGGGACTAGGGGCACAGGGCCCCCAAGAAAGTGAAAAACTGAATTATGAAATTTCATTTATTTTTACAATTCCTAGAGAGAACACCTCTACCGTGTTTCCCAGTAAGACACCCCGATTGTAAGACGTATCGGGGTGTCTGGGGGTCGGCTTATATAAGCCATACCCGTATATAAGACGTGCCTCGTCCCGCCGCCGCCGCAACCAGAGGTGTGCCGGCACACCTCCGCGGCACACCTCTTCGCCAGGGCTCCAGGCAAGGGAGGGAAAAGGAGCCAGGGGCGGGAGGAAGCGGCGCGTCACTGTGACACTGCGATCCTCACCACGCTCCTGGCTCCTTTCCCCTCCCTTGCTTGAGGAAAGGAGGGGAGAGGAGCCAGGGGCGTGGTGAGGATCGCAGCGTCACAGTGACGCATCGCCCGCAGTCCGCCCCTGGCTCTCTTCCCCACCCAAGGGAGGAGGAAGAGAGCCAGGGGCGGGAGAAAGCGATGGCGCGTCACAGTGTTGCGGCGGCGTGGCGGCGGCGGCGGCGGCGTGGGGCGTGGCGACGGGGTACGTCTTGGGTTATATACGACGTACCCCGAAAGTAAGACGTAGGGGGACTGTTGGGGGGGAAAAGAAAGAAAGACGCTGTCTGACTTTCGGGGAAACACGGTAGGTATATGTAGGCCTTCCAGTGACTATGATGCATCACACAACAGCAAGTGTGACGAGACAATTGTACTCTGTATCCTGCTGACAGGCTTCCCATAGGCATTTCCTTGGCTAGTGTGTAATCAAAATGCTTGGATTTAGGTCATTTCATTACTATATCCTTATGAGGCAGTGCTGGACATGATGCTTCTGAAAATGTTACCCTGGATTTCAGAATGGGAGTGGTGGCACAAACTAGCTGCATAATATTTCCTCAGCCGAACTCAAGGTAGATAAGCAAAGGGTGAGGTGGCAACTGCAACTGTTATCTTTGGTTCCCTATAATGTACATTGGGCACGAGGCCAGATGTACAGTAGAATACTGCTGCCTAGCACTTGTTTTGTCATCATAGGACCTTGGTTTTGTTTTTAAGGTGATTTGGTTGGGGGGAAAAACAGAACTATAGACCGTTTATTTGTCATTTATTTGTCACGTTTCTATACTGCCCCCCTCAGCCCCAAGGTGACTCGGGACGGTTTACACAGTTAGTCTCTGCCCTCAATACAACACAGCAACAAGGCAACCCCCCCCCAAACCATATAATAACAAATTAACAATTAGAAACCTACAATTGCAGTTCTCCCTATTTGCTAGGATTAAAGGTACAGGACCCCTGTGAAAATGGATAAAACAGTATTTTTTTAAAAAAAAAATCTGTTTTTTAATCCACGAGAACAGCTTTTAGAATCTCTAGTTCTTTCAGTGCATCTCTATGGTCAACTTCAGGAAGTTGACATATGATCAGAGGACCTACAAATAAGTGTTAGCTCTAGGAATCTCTAGGTCCTCCAGTATGACTTCTGGTGAAAGTAGACCATAGAGTTGCACTAGGGAAGCTAGAGATTCCTAGAGCTAATCAAAGCCACAAATTTGAAGGGCTAACTGTAAAAGGATCCTTTTACCAGTCAAAGTCGCAAATGTGAAGGGCTAACTGTAAAAAGATCCTTGCACCAGTCGTGATTGAATTTCTGGAGCCTGTTGCAGCCAAGAGCTCCTAGGCACGTTCCGAAATGCACATATATTGGTGCTCAAAGTATCATTTATAGTTGTAATGTTTTCTACAGGAACCACTGGCATAATAGCATTTAGCTCCCAAACGGGACTATTGTGTTGATGCTTTGAATATTATGAATGTTATTTTCTTAAAGTGTATCATGACACTGTAAAAAAAACCTCTTGCTACATGCCTATTATTGATTTATTGAATGCTTGCTAAGTGCTAAACTATTGCATATAATATTTTGGTTATTAAATCAGTTACAAGCTTTGTTTATACAGTTAGACTGTCAGTTTTTTTGATAGTATTTAAACGGTAGACCCAGTGTTATAATTGATAATAGCATGTACCTCCAGCAATTGTGCCTGCCACATGAAGTGTGAAGCTGCCTGTAGTTACTTGCACAAAGTCCTACCCAAGGAGCTTCATAGCTGAGTGCATTTCTGACCCTGGATTTCACAGCTAAGCCCAACTCAAAAGAACACCAAGTTTTATTAATATTAATTCTTAATGAATTAAAATCATTTTTATAATCATTGGCAACTGTTGTAGCTCTTTAAAAATAACCTGCCTTAAAATGAAATCAGAGTGTAATACAAACATCTTGTAAAAAGTAATAAGGAAATTGCCAGTAACAATAGCTTGTGATGCAAGAAAGGCCGCAAAGGCCAGATAGCACAAGCACAGAATTGTTAATGCGGTCAGACAAAGGACAGAACATTTAATATTTTCTTCAAATTACTCTTGGCTTGCCCTTAAAAGGGTGTTTGTGTTAATAGAATCTAAATTCAAGTGAATAGTTGGGTCATCTGTGGAAAAGTGTTTTATAACATGTGCTATACAAGTAGTTAACTTCCCAGTTAGTTTTAAAGCTCTTAATGTTTTAAATCAGGAAAATGTGGATATACAAATGGATAAACATCACATGAATATATTGTGATTATCCATACTTATCCATTTGAAATAGGTAAACGTTCTGACGTAGCTTAATGTGGCAAGTGATTGCTTTTGTGATTTTCATGTTGATTTCAATAATGAAAGATAAGTTACCAATTGTTGGCTGGTAAGCTATTTTGTGGTAGATAGTGTCAGGGTTGAAAAGAGGTTTTGGGTTTTTTTTTAATACCATCACTCCCAGAATCCTCCAAACATTATAGAAAAGAACTGGAAGCTGCCCACAGCTAATGTAAGAGATAATTCTCTTTTTGTAAGGAAGCAAAGCAGGAAAGAACATTTTCTGTGTTTTTAATGGTGACAATAGTTATATGTATTTTAAAAGTTACAGAGGAAATAGCAACATATTTTGCTCATGCCTCAAAGACCCGAAAGAGCATTTTATCTAAAGAAAAATAACCGAAGAGAAAATGAGAAATTTAACTACAGTCTTTATGCGATTATAACTGTAGTACACTAAATAGTAGAAAATTACACAGCCCTAGATACGTATTATTAGCTTCTAAGAGATATAAATTTTAAGGCCAGCGATTTTAATATGTGTACATTTGATAACATGTATTGTGTTTTATATGTGACTTTTATCTGTATTATATTTTTCTGTATCTGCCTAAGGTTTGTTAACTGAAATAAAGGCAATTGAAATATGTATTTTTTAAGTATTTGAAGTTTCACAAGCTGTATTTTTCTGTGGTAATAACCAACGTATTTAGTATTTAATCCACCTTGAAACATTTGACTGCCATAAAGTTTTATGAATTAGTGACATTTCAGTCCAGTTCTAAGTGTTACTCTGATTTCCCTGCCAAAACTGCTAGATCAGAGAGAATGCTAGTTAGAGCGACAGCACTGAACATTCTTTTAACTAGTTGAGTATGTACTCACAGATATGGAAATGCAGTTGTCCTTCCATATGTATATGTCTAACCTCTGTAGATTTGTCCACATCTATCGCAGGCATCCTCAGAGGTTGTGAGGTCTGTTTGGCAGGTGAGGTTTATATATCTGTGAAATGTCCAGGATTGGAGAAATTACTCTTGTCTGCTTGGGGCAAGTGTGAATGCTGCAGTTTGCATATTTAATTGTTTGCACATTATTAGATGCTGCTTCCTCTGCTCCCCTGTGCTATTTTAATAGGGACTTCGATAACACTGGTATCTTGAGCCGTGTTCAGTTGCATCTAGCTTAGTCAGTGGTCAAATTTTTGGATGCCGGGAGAAAATCAAACTGGGGCGGTCATTGGGTTTGATCCTATTCATGTTCTCTTGTGCACTCAATGACTTTCTTGGGAGTGCAGGTGGAAAGAGGATGGGTGGGAGAGCAAGGGAGGGAGCATGCATTCTCTTTCATTCTCATTCACTCACTTGGGTGGGTAGGGGTGATAGGGAATGGGATAGGGGAATGGGAGGAGCAAAGGTGGTGTGTGAATTTCCTTCTAGGTGTACATGTTTCTGTCATTTAATAATAGGGGTCATAATAATATACGGTTGGTAGAAATTGTGGAGGGCCTACTTTATAAACTAGGATAGCACTTTCATCTTTCCCAAATTGAAGTCAGTCCCATCGTTTTCATAGACTTTCATTTTTTTATTTAAAAAGTTAGTCTTTAAAACAAATTTATGGAAAGTGTAAAAGCAGAATTTCCACAGTCTCTCTCTCTCTGACATTACTTCGCAAACAAAGATTCTTAGGAAGGACTCATCCCACGCTTTTTACAAGCGCGTTGATGACTAAAAAGGCCAATCTGAAATAGGCAAGTCCGGTTGCAGAAAGCACAGCAGAAAGTCTCCTTGGGTGATGTTCTTTCCAAGTTGTGGTTCTTTTTGCGTTGTCGTTTCTCTTTGAGATCCGTTTGGTGTGTCTTCTCGAGAGAGATTGCAGCGTTATGGATAGTGCGTCTCCATGCCTCCCGATGTGAAGCCAGGGTGGACCATTGTTGGTGATCAATTTGGCCAAGCCTGAGATGTTGCTTCAGGGAGTCCTTATATCTCTTTTTGGGGGCGCCTCTCTTGCGCTGACCCGTGGCGAGTTCACCGTAGAGTAGTATCTTTGGGAGGCGGTGGTCCTCCATCCTAGAGACGTGCCCTGCCCAGAGCAGCTGAGTTTTCAATAGCATAGCCTCAATGCTGGTGATCCCTGCTTGCTCAAGGACAGCAAAATTCGTCACATAGTCAGTCCAGTGTACATTTAGGATTGAGCGAAGACAGCGCTGATGAAAGCATTCGAGAAGTCATAGGTGTTGGCGATATTTTGCATACATTGTCAGCAGTATAAGTGCTAAGCATGAGCACATAGAAACACTGGTAAAAACAAGTCCTATCTCGGTTTATTTGAAAATGCTTTCAATTTCATTGCATGAAAAACCTTATCTTTTCAGTCAGATTCCAGCTTGAGTTATAGTCAGCCACCTCTTTTTCCCAGTCTTCTTTTGTGATAAGAGGGATTGTTGCAAGCTCAACTTGTATGAACGGATTTTCCTACAAGACATATACTTTGTTGCTTAATGCAAATGGATTAAGAAATATGCCAAATCAAAAGATAATAACACGTACCGCACAATAGTCAGTTGTACCTTTTTAATACAAACAAGCCATCTGCAACTATCCTATGTCACTACCCAAGCAGAGAATAAAATGCCTAAAACTTGACTCAGTTAATGGCAACGGGTGTTTGCTATAGCCACTCCCTCTAGAAGACAACCAAATTCTATAGAGAGAGAACATGGCATAAATACTGACACCCAGAAATGTGTACTCTGCGTATTGTAATAATTATCCATAATTGTTCAGTCTACTAGCCTATAAAATAAAAATCTTCAATATTTAATTTTCCCGTGGAATATGCATTTGTGATCCTGGTTTAAATATATGTAAAGGTAGGAATAATAGCTGTCAAAGGAAGTCTGGAAGTTTTATTTCTAGCAAAAGAATTTGAAATAAATGATTCATTGCCATAAGTATGTTGATTATAAGATAGATGGGGTTTCTTTTTTCTTTTTTTTTTTAAGTACTATGAAATAAATTTTATTTATCCAAATATTGTAAACAAGGAGTGTCCTCAGTGTATTGTTGCCTAGGTTTGTTGAAATAAGGCACTATTGTGTATTACCAATTAGTAAGGCAGAAGTTTATTGTGTTGCATTTACTGTATATTACGACGTGGAAATCTCTTTTAAAATTATTATACTGTGTAAGAATTGTGCTTTACTGTGTAAACTTACAAATCAATTTGCCTGTTTTCTGATAGTTATGAAATTTTTCAGACAGCTGTATAAAATCCCACATTATCTGCTTTGAACTGCATTATATGGCAGTGTGGACTCAGATAACCCAGTTCAAAGCGGACACTGTGAATTATCTGCCTTGATGTTCTGGGTTATATGGCTGCGTGGAAGGGCCCCATGTTACTGAAATGGTATATGCTGAATTTTGGCTGGTATTTGACCAAGCACAAGTGGAATCATTTTGCAAAATACTGTTTTATACTTCGTTGTTATGTTATGCCCTCAGAGGAAGCTCTTAAACATGAGAATTATCTTGGTTATTATGAGTATTTTGAAAACATGACTCAACTTCCAGCAGTTACTAATGTATGTATATTTAGAAATAAAGCTTTAGAAGGAATTAGAGTAGAAATACTTTGGTAATCATCCTCTAGCACAGTGTTTCCCAACCTTTTTTGAGCCGCAGCACACTTTTAACATTAAAAAAATCTGGGGGCACACCACCAACCAAAATGACACAAAATGACACTCTGGGGGTTGGTGGCCTGCTGGGAGCAGCTGCTGGGAGTGCCGCCGGGAGGGTGGAGCCAGTCTGTGCCATGCCCCGCCCCTACCCCAACTTCACCTCTCCCAGCAGCTGCTCCAGCCTTGAGGGGCAGTGCCAAGCCAGCGGTGCCAGAGCCATTCCATTCCGGGATTTCCGTATCCTTTCAAATGTGTTCAAATCCATGTTTACTAAAGTACTTTGGACTTTGAAAAAGTAATAAATGAGATACGGTAGATGGCTTAACATTTTAAGTTGTAGGTGTGGTTGCTATCAGTTTCGTTTTCACTACTTTCCCTTTTTCAAATGTAAGAACCTTGCTTTAGTGATTATGAATGTAGTTAATCAGATCTAGAATGAGAAATCTTAACAAATTTACATACAGATTTTTAGTACTCCAGCTGCAGTCCTAAATACACTTCCTGGGGAATATGTTTCATCATATTCAGTGGGATCTTTTTCCAGATAAATATGTATAAGTTGTACTATAAGCATTAGAAATCAATTTTCTCTCTTCTTCCCCCAGTCATTAGGATGGCATGTGTGTTCATAATAAAATGTTTTGTGAGGAATGTTGAATTGTGAAATGGAAGAAATAATAATTTGAGCAAGAATCAGTATTTTTGCTTTTTCTGCTTTAATATATGTTGTTTTGCAGGATACAGATGTATCATATTCCATAAGGTTATTGACTTTCATCCTACTGAAATACTTTGACATTTTGTCAACTTACTATTTCATGTGACAGCTGCAGATTAATTTGTACACAAATACATAGTTATAAATAGATTAGCTGTCGTACAATATTGAACAACCCTTGTATATTATGTAGCTGTTAGGAGGGAGCTAGAAAGTTTGTTATTGTCAAGGTCATTGTTAATGTAGTAAAGTTCATTTTTTATCTAGCAGGTGATATTGGTTACTGTTAAGTTTGTTTGTGATAATCTTGTGACTTTGGGGAAGGGATAAGATTGCCAACCTCAGAGTATTTTTAGTTGCAGCACAATATCTTTAGTGTTTTTGAAATGGTACGTGTTATTCTGCTGCTTTAGTAGTTAACTCCAGCTTTGCTTGTTACTTCAGTTAGGTTTTTTATATTTTTATTTCAAAATATGGATTTTTTTCTGTCTTACTCTGTAAAAACAGGCTTTCTGAAGTACACCTTTTATTTGGTGGCCAAGGCTACAATATTATACTAATGTACTGTCCTCAATGTTATTTACTTCTATTTAGACATCTACTTTATCAAGTAATATCTTCAAAAAAATTACACAGTCCTACCATTTTTCCTCCAGTGTCTTGATTTTTTAGGCCTGTTCCTGGGATTATTTGAGGTTCTGATATTTAAAAAATTACATTGGATAGAGCATCAGCTTTAGTTTCTCAGATATGACTATCATGATTTTATGTGAGTGAGCAGATGAAGACTGGGATATGGCATATGTTTAGTATCTCAAAATTACAGCTGCTAGGGTAAAACTGGTGCAATTTTTGGAGCGGCAGGTCAAATACACCCAGAAACAAGTTAACATTTGAAGCACCAAAATGTATGTTGGCCAGTGTTATCCAAAGCAAGGACTGCTCATTATGGCGGCAGAGCAGCATATAACATGAGATGAGAAACTAATAGGTCAATAGAAAGCTCATTGCTGTACTTTGCTGTCCATACCCTGAAGGCCAAGACACACTGCTTATGGCAGGCTGCTTAGCATGTCTAAAGGCTAAAGCAACTCTATCTTGGTGTTTCTTGGCAAGTTTTGTTCAGGGAGGGAGGTTGTCTTGTCTTCCTTTGAGGCTGAGAGAGTGTGACATGCCCAGGTTCACCTCATGAGTTTCCATGGCTGAGCCCTGAGGGTTCAAACCCATGAATCTGGAGCTGTGTTCAGCATTGAAACCATTACAGCATGATGGCTGGCTACTTATAAACAAATGCAATCTGAGTATATTTGATAATGAAGAGAGACTTGGGAATGTGATTGGGTTCAGATGAAAGGAAATATCTGATTAATGGGGACTTTATGTCAGTTTTCTTTAAGGCTCCCAGCTATACCCACTGAGTTTCCACAGCATTCACTAGTTTCCACAGTATTCAGTTCCCCTTAAGAAACAGAAGGAGTTACAGTATTTGTATCATGAAGTGTGTGTTTACTTCCTTCTTTCACAACTGCATTGTAGATTGCTTTATTCCAGAGAATTTGGTGTGTCGCTGAAAACTGATACTCTCACTGGGGGCTTTCACACAGCAGAAAAAGACGGGTTTTAAAGGGAGGACAAAGAAACCTGGGACCTGAGAACATGTCCCCACACAGACCTGTAGGTCCCGGGATTTCTTCCCCTGCTGTCCTCACAGGTTTCTTCTGTATTGGAGCAGGGTAGATGGGGGACATCCATTGGAAGTTTTTTATTATTAAAAACCCTGTTATGCGCTGAACCCTATATGTGCACATGTGAATATCTTAATATAAATATAAGATTCTCGTGCGCATATGAAGTTCTCCATTCCCCAATTGTTTACTCAAGCTCTGTTTAATATTATAGAGTTTAAAAAAGAGTTTCAGAGAGTTCTAATTTATCTCAGTGCTTCCTTTAAATCAGCTGTGTCTCCATTTCACGGCCATCACCTGATCAGCTGTTTTGGGCTTTTAAAAAGTGGACATGTGCTGGAGCAGTCTCCACATGGAGGAGGGAAGTAAGCCACATGTTTTCCCCAAGTGCAAGGATATATAAAAAGGTAAAGGTTTCCCCTTGACATTAAGTCTACTCGTGTCTGACTCTGGGGGGTGGTGCTCATATCCATTTCTAAGCCAAAGAACCGCCCTTGTCTGTATATGCCTCCATGGTCATGTGGCTGGCATGACTGCATGGACTTTCCCGTAGAAGCGGTACCTATTGATCTACTCACATTTACATGTTTTCAAACTGCTAATTTGGCAGAAACTGGGACTAACAGCAGGAGCTCACCCCGCACCCCTTTTCGAACCACAGACCTTTCGATCAGCAAGTTCAGCAGCTCAACAATTTAACCCACTGCACCACTGGGAGCAATGGTATATAGTGAGGTGTACATGCACATTTTTGGCCTGAATCTGGATAAAAGGGGAACTTTTTATCCTGTGTTTTTCTGCCATTGCTGTGAATCAGCCATCATTTAGCACTGTCGTTTAGCCTCCCCTCCTTTTAACATGGGAAATCCCATGATTTAGGTACTGTGTAGATGGGCCCACTCTCTGTATAGCTTAGCTTAGCCAAGTCCAGTATTTGTCATATAGAGAAGATTGATGACACTCATATTATTCTGGCTCAATATCTTGGCTGCAAGTGTGAGGTTGTGGGAGTGTCCTGTAGCTCTCTATTTAACCAGTACTTACAACAGATATATGTGGTCAGATAGTGTTCAACTCAACTGAGGAAACGTAGATAATATTTCATATACTTTAATCTAGGCAAACCTTGTAAAACATCATGCAACAGTAAGTGAAAAATGATAAATTACCAGGAGCTGAGCTGCCATGTCTCCTTCAGAACAACAAGTGTAGTACCTGGGGGAGCTATTGCATCACATCTAGAGGTACAGAAAGCCAAGAGGGCCAACTTACAAAGCAAACACAGTATCACAGATGCATGCTGGGGTATGATACACATTGTTCATATAGACAATCTTTGTGTCTTTAAAAATATCTAGTGTAACTCAGTTTAACCTCAAATCAAGCTTCATAATGAGACAGTAGTATAGGATATAAGTTGAGACCTTTTTTGGAAGTTCATGTTAGTGACATCTAAATAAAAATAGTAACAGCATTTATATCATAACTACAGTATCTCAGGCATGAAAATTTTAGAAAGGCTGATGGGGATCAAGCCTTCATCCTCCATGAGCTAACTTAGGTAGGGATGGTGTAATGCCTGCTCCTATGAGGTCATAGAATTACAGCCTATTATCATAAGTGTCTGTTTACTTTGTCAGTGGAAATATGCATCCTATAAATTCATGAGAAGAATAAAAATGCGAGCAAGTAAGCTAACTTCCATCCTGGTCACCATCAATGGATGAGTGGATAGCAACTGTTCTCAGACCCAAATATTTGTGATCTCTGGTAAGGGATGTGTTTTCCACTCTCTAACCTTTTATCAGGGAACTGTGCATATTTTTAACTTTGAAATGGCTTCAGTGTCTAGGCATTTCTAATGTATGTGCATGAATGGCTTTGTGCAAATCACTCCTTTTAAAATGTAGAGTTAAGGAATGTCAGTTCACTTCAGGAGAGATTGATATTACTCATCAAATAGGTACTTGTCTTCCTGGACCAGTTAGAAAAAGTATATACCCAACTGAAAGCACAGCCAACCCTCATTACTTCATGTACAAGATGGATACATAACTGAATTGTAGATTCTATTTCATGGTTATGTTTGATGTAGAACATAGGAACTCATAAAAAGGAATTTAATATATTTGTATGTAAATGATCATTATACATTTTCCTATAGAACTGGGATTAGATTCAGATTTTTCTCCTATCTCTGGAAATATCTCTTTAGTGACTTGGGGGAACTTTCAAAATAGATTTTCAAAGAGGGCAGAAGTGTGTGCAGGAACAGGGGCGCACTTCTCGTGTTTTAGGCAGTGGCTTGCCCAGCAGGAGCGCCTGAAAAGCTGCAAAGAATGGACCCTTAAAGCCCTCCTAACTAGGAAGACAGGGTATAGACAGGCAACAGAGTATGAGCAGCAGCTTCTGTTTTGCTGCAGTCATTGTGAGAGCAGGATGCTCACTATCCTTGGAGCTCCCTGCTGAAATGGGGGCTCTTTGGATCAGACTGCAGTCCAACTGAAGAGTGGTCTGCCATATGAGAAGTTGAATGTGGGCGGGGATTGTCTGGCATCTTCTATTTGACTTTGTACAATATGTCCAGAACGATTTTATTTGTTTTCATCAAAGTGTATAAGAATTTTATGGCTTGTTTTTAAAGCAATTTGTAGAAATGCTATGATTCTATTATTATTTTTAAATGCCTTTTAAAATGAAATTATTAACCACATCAAATGATAAGGAATTGAGTGTGAACTTCATGGGAGCTTCACTTGCCTTTTGGAAGCTCCAGAACTCTGAGAAGTCTGCTACTTATTTTTTTAAAATGTATAACACAGTTATCTGGTTACTTAATTCCTGTTAGTCAGAATATATGATACTGATCTCTGGTTACTCAATATCTCTCAGTCAAACATTATCTGGTAATAATTTCTCTAGGTTTATTTTGTTAATCCTGTGAATGCTTACATGGAACTAAGTTTCGTTAAAATTACTCCCGTTAAATTTAGTGGGATTATTTCGGTGTAATTACAGGCAGAATTGCAGAAGATTTAAAATACTCAATGCTTTTGTGTTTTTTCAGATTAACTGCTGAGGTACTGATCGAATTCTGCTCTTCTTCAATGAGGAACTACAGGCTGATCTTCTGCCATAACCTCAAGCAACCATAAATGACAAAAGAATGCTTCGTCAGTAAGGGTAGCTGGCGTAGAAAATATTTTGTGAACGTAGGTGTTTAAGCGCTCTGAGGTAGGTCTTCACAATTGTTGATCTATTGTTTTGAGTAGTAACAGTAGAGGCAGAGTTTGGAATATTAGTTTAAAGAAGTAATCTTTTGCGCTTAAAAAAATGCTGATCGCTTTAAAAGTTGCACGTTTGCTCATTGTTCCTTTAAACTTTAAAAATTGAAAAAGTGCACACTCCCTCCGAACTGATTTAGAAATTGAAAGTAGAATATTACTGACAAGTGAACATCTCTTGAAGAAACATTTTGAGAAAATGGTAGTGCAGACTGCCATTTTAAAATGTGTGTCTTCCACTGGATCCACTTTCCTTAGCTCCTTTTTGTACCAAAGTTAATACTTCAGTATTGCAGGAAATTGTGCTGAATTCATTAGTTATTTACACACTGTTTCATGTTAGAAATTTCTTATTTAATAAATACTAGTTGAAGAGATTATAGGAAACTTTAGTCAAATTACAAATGGAATTAATAGCAATGTGAAATCATTGTTTATGGAATTTCTTTTGATTCAGTAGATCTACTATCTAA
Organism: Anolis apletophallus; assembly: GCA_030556195.1. NCBI lineage: Eukaryota > Metazoa > Chordata > Lepidosauria > Squamata > Anolidae > Anolis > Anolis apletophallus. Next base: position 75,758,413 of record JARBWK010000001.1, read on the forward strand.
CAATTAGATTTAAGCCAAAAATATCAGACAATTATTCATAAGTTTTAATTTTTGTGAAGTTGAGTATATTGTGTTGTTTTAATATGGCTTTCTAAAAACATTTCCTATTTTGTTTAAATTCGAGATTGAATTTCTAATCCTTATGCGAATCAGCATTTAACGTGTAAAGATTCAAGTGAAAGTCACTTTTGTTTTACAGAAAGCCAGCTTTGATATTGGGCTGCATAAAGATATGAGGAAGAGCTCCTCCCCTTCTTTGAGTAACTGCAACTCTGTTCTCACTAACAAAATATTTGGAATTCCACTCGAAGAACTGCAGCAAGAAGGACAGCCAGGCAGTGAAGTTCCATTCATAGTCCGCCATGTTGTGGATTATATTGAGGAACATGGTAGGTGTTTCTCTCCTGTGCCAGAATTATTAAAATAATATGAAAATAACAGTTTTCACTTAAAAACTCATCTTAGATTTCTTTTACCTTATTCTGTTAAAGTGCGCCACCTTCTTGATCATACAAAAACACATTCTATTATTTTTTCAAAGTATTTTCAGTTTAAATTTTGCCCCTGATGGCGCAGCGAGTTAAACCACTGAGTTGCTGAACTTGCTGACCAAAAGGTCCACGGTTTGAATCCGAGGAGCGGGGTGAGCTCCTGCTGTTAGCCCCAACTTCTGCCAACGTAGCAGTTTGAAAACATGCAAATGTGAGTAGATCAATTGGTACTGCTTTGGTGAGAAGGTAATAGCGCTCCATACTGTCATGTTGGCCACATGACCTTGCAGGTGTTTATGGACAGCCCCGGCTCTTCAGCTTAGAAATGGAGATGAGCACCACTCCCTAGAGATGGACACGACTAGACTTTACCTTTAAGTTATGTAAGAATGGTGGAAAGAATAAAGCACTTAAAAATAATAGTAGGCATTCATCTGACCTCAAACCCAAGTGATAAAGTTTTGTCAGTCTGAAGTCCAAGGTGTCAGAAGTTGCCTGTCTATAAGAAAATTTCTGATTGTGCCGTTGGCCTTATGTTTTGAATTTTTGGATAGATGCCATATATCTTGGTCATTCTACCTCCTAATGTTTCTGAATGTGAATAGTCTGGTTCAATGTGGCATAGAATGTTCTAGACCAAGGGTGCTCATTAGGTAGCTCGGGAGCTACTAGTAGATCTTCGGCCCTCTTCCAGGTGATCTTCAGGCCTCACCAGCCGGATGGGGCACTCCTGCCATGCGTGCGCACACCCTGCGCGCACGCGCGCTCCTGCTGCTGGCTTTTGCTCTCGCGGTGCTTCTTTTGCCTGCGGGGCATTGCAGGAAGAAGGAAGCATGAGGCGGGGCCTCTGGTGGGAGCGCCCTGCCTCTCTCTCGCCCAGAAGCAGCTGTACAACCTCAGTTGCCGGCGAGACATGCAGGGCGGAGCGCTCCCTCTGGATGCCCCGCCTCGTGCTTTCTCCTTCCTGCAATGCCCTGCAGGCGGAAGAAGCGCTGCGTAAGCGGAAAACAGCAGCAGGAGCACGCGCGGTGGCAAGAGCGCGCGGGAGCGCGCGGCGGCGGGGGCAGGTAGATCTTTTGGACTTGGTTGCTTTAAGAGTAGCTCGCATGCTGAAAAAGTGTGAGCACCCCTGTTCTAGACCATAAGAGGATTTTGAATTGTACAAATAACCGTGAAGGTGTTGCAATGAAGAAATTGTGTTCTCCCTGTGTGTGACAGTGGTCAGTTATTTATCTGGCTGGAATATCTTAAACCAGTTGAATTTGCTGAACATTTTTAAATAACAAATTAATGTCAGGTGCATTACTTTCGTCCAAGGAGGATATATCATCACACTAGAGCAGGGGTGGGCAAACTACGGCCCTGGGGCCGGATGCGGCCCTTTGGCTAATTCTATCCGGCCCTCCTAATGTTATATTATATTATAATTTCAATATATTATAATGTCTATATATAGATATACTATAATATAATAATTATGATATTAATACTAATAATATATGAATATTTCTTGATATATTAATATGTTAATATTAATGATGTGTAATATATAGTAAATAGAGTAAGTGAATAAATAAATAAATAATGTAGATCAGCATGTAGTTCCGCCTTTAGGTGCGGCCCTCCATAACATTTTTTGGCTCTCGTGTGGCCCCTTGGAAAAAATAATTGCCCACCCCTGCACTAGAGTGTCTATTTTAAATGTTTTGGCTGCTTCCTGCAGAACTCTGGGGCTTGTAGTTTAGGGAGGCCCAGGACCTCTCTGGCTGAATAGTTTAAAGTCCCCTCCCTAAACTACAAACCCCTGGATTCTGCAGGAGGCAGTCATAGGATTTAAAGTAAATAGACACTATTGTGATGAGATAGTCAGACACATGTAATATCTAAAGGAGGGGATATAGTTGGCTAATAAATCTTAAGTATGTAAAAGCATTCCTATATAGAGATTTGTCTACTGATAAAATAATCATAATCATTTCATGATTCTGATGCATGATATACATCCCTTTAGCAGCAAAAACACTTCATTTAGGCTTTGATGTGGCATATCAAAACTCACTTCTGGTCTGCTGGGGTGACAAACATCACACCTTTTAAAATGTCTTGTGCTGCTTGGTGGGGCACATGTTTTGTGGCATAACAGATGTCTTTTACGTTTTTGTGAACATGTAATCTCGGAATGGTGGTTTATTCTTGAATAAATGAAAAATCACCCCCCTTCAAACAAAATCCCTTATCTAGCCTGGCTCCTGTCTCTCTCACTGCTGTCAGACAAGATCCTACACTCCAGATCGGTTTCTTCTTTGGCTCTGACAGCAGCATGCCACTCTCCTCTGGCTCTCTAGTGACAGGACAGTCATGGCAGACCCATGAGCTGCCTGCGAGGCCATATCCCATAGTAGTGGGGACAGCCTTGCAGGCCTTCCAGCTGGCCAGGAGTCAGCAGTGATGTGAGTGGAGTCGCTAAGTGGTGTGTGAACTCCACATCCTTACTTACAAATAAACCACTAAAATGGTACTGATTTGAATTTTGGCATTTGACAGGCAGTTGTAGTGCTAATGACATGAATCCAGGGCTGTTTTAGGGCCAAATAATCTGAATTACAGCTGGGTTGTTTTGGTAGTGTTGACAAGCCCTGAGAGTTCACTAAAATTCAGAACCTGAGTTTTCAAAACATGTATCATTCCCATCCACCACAGGCTGAATCCCTGTTTTCCGATCTGCTTTTTGACTAATGAAAGGTTAGTACTCACTTTCATATACTTGCACTCAGACGTGGAAGACTTGAATGAGATGCTTCATCAATAAGGTGACAGATAAAACCTGGAGATATCCTAGCCTCATCTTTGTAGTACAGTCCAGGCTCGTACTCTCCACAGTCCATACTGACCTGGCATGCAGCAGCAATACTTTCAATGCAAGGCTATCTCGGTCATTGTCAAATTAGTGTTTTGCCCCTTCCTCTCAAAATACTGGATCTACGATTTTCCAGAAGTGTGCTATGAGTCAAGAATTTGTGTAAGATGGAATGATAGTAAGTTAGTTTTGACAAACAAATAATACAAATGCACCATTTTTTTGTTTTTGTCATAAGATCATACATAGTTAATTTTTTGACATATAATTGTTTTACATGTAAATTCAAGGAGGTCTAGAGCAAGAAGGACTTTTTCAAGTGAATGGGAATGCAGAAACAGTGGAGTGGCTACGGCAAAGATATGATAATGGAGAAGATGTGGATCTGGTTAAAGAAGCAGATGTACCTTCAGCTATTAGTCTTCTTCGATTTTTTCTTCAAGCACTTCCAGAACCAGTTATCCCTGACACTCTACATATGCATTTGATACAACTTTCTCAAGGTATTGGAATAATGTTAATAGGACTTCAATAGCTGCAAGAGTAATCAGATTTAAAAATTCACACAACTGTTGATTTTTCATTCTGAAATATTTCATATGTTTTTGATGATGAGTGGGAACCTGAATCTGATGTCCACCAATTTTAAAGATACACATGTTGGGGAACTCAGACCAACTTACCAATATTCATTTCTGTATGCCTTGGGCCCATCAGATTGATATATTTTGTGTAAATAAATGACCATACAGTTTTGGTCTCTGTAGTTATGGGCACATGTGGGCAATTTACGAGTCTCAGTGCAAGACCGTAAATGGATTTGTAGATCCTGTTTTGCCATGGTGAAAATCACCTACATATAAAATGAGCCTTGGTCATTTGTTCAAAATTACAGAAGCTTGCAAAAACCTATTTATAGGATTAGACAATAGCACAGTGTTACCTGAAGTACTTATGTCAAGTGTACTTTTCAGTGGCCCTCTCCAGTGTTTATAGGAATTTGATGGTATTAATAATCTAAGAAGTTGTATTTTATTCATTGTGAAAATCATTCTTCGTTTCTTGTCTTGCCTACCTGTTCCAATATTTGAGTAATGTGGGATTAAAAAATGTTCAGTCATGTTTTTGCAACTGTCCTTCAGTTTATTTTAAGTTAAATTCAGTCATTCTACTGGTGGTAAATTGGTTTTAATTATTGACTGCATTTGGTGATCAAATTATAAATAACATATCAAGATAAAGTCATTTTAACTTTCCGATTCTGTTGATGAACAGATTCTGTTCAAGCTCTGTAGTTTTATCATTTTCTGTAAAGATTTTTGGGAGTAAATTCATAGTGATTAGTAAAAATCTGCCATATGATTATTAATAAATCTTGGTGCATATAATGAGTATATATACATGGTTTTAATTCTAAAATGTGTGTTTTCAAATTCATCTTATAAAAACAAAGAAAAAACAAGGAAATGCTGAAATGTTCAGTAAGAAGAGCTTTTTAAATAAATAAATTGAGTTTAGAGTCATGTGTTTTTTAAATCTTCATACTGATTTCATAGTGACACTATTGAAGTGAAGTTTGTCAAATGCTGGACTAATCAACTACTCTTTTATCAAATTTTACAGATTATAATCAAGATGAATTTGGAAGAAAGTTGAGGTTCCTCTTGCAGCAGCTTCCGCCTCTTAATTACAGTTTGTTAAAGTTTCTATGTAGATTCTTCGCTAATGTAGCATCACATCATGAAGAGATTTGGTCTGCAAGTTCTTTGGCTGCAGTTTTTGGTCCCGATGTCTTCCAGTAAGTTACATTCTGTACTTTGTTAATTTTTTTCCCATATGATTAATAAAATGTTGGTGTTTTGCACATATTTTCATATGTGAATATTTAAACTAAATATTGCTTGGTGTTTTTTTGCTATAAAATTCAGAAAAATGAAAGTGCTTCAGTATTTTTCTGAGTATAGTTCCTTATTTTGCACTGAATTATCAGGTTTCAATAAATCTCACTGGTGGCTCTGTTGCTTCAAGGTAATGAATTGACTCTGATTATACAGTAGCTGTCCAGAGTGCTGAACATGGGTAGTTCCTATAAAACAGTCTTGCAAAACCCAGTGTACATTCCTCGCCTAGTAGCAGTAGAACTACTTCTATCCCTCATCACAGTGAAAGTTGTACTATATTCTGCTGATGAGTAGTTAGCTTTTCTTCCAAATTTAATCTATAGGAATGAATGGGAATTGTTTGGCCATTTGCATTGGGATCTGCATACTCTAAAGTTGAGATGAAGTAATCTTTGGTAGATTTGTGACCAAGCTACTCAAATAAACTTTGCTGTTCAGGGTTGAGCCAACAGTTCCCCCATCAGGAAAAGTAGCCAGGGTGAGCATTGGATAGTGGTACCTGGAGATGTTTGTAGTATCTCCAAGAAGTGCTACCCAAGAATGTACATTCCCCACGCCTTTTCTTCAAAGATCTTCCATACGAAGTAGTGGTTCTAGTAAGTAGTAGGACCGAGTAGTGCATACTCTGCAGTTGAGCTCTTTCTTAGCATTGCTGGAGGAGGCAGCAACTAACCATTGTGTGTGACCTTGTTTACCAAGCCAAAAATGTAGCTGCTGCTCTAGAAGGTCACCCATTTTTGGGGAGACAAGCAGAATGGGAAGCAGGACCCACAATTTTCAGTTTATGTACAGACAGTATGACCCTGAGGATTTCTCTATTATCCTTGGACTAGGTAAATAAATATTAATGACCTTTGAGAAATTCTTTTCATAATTAGTAATTAATTCTGACCCTTTTCCTTAGCATTTACACTGATGTGGAGGATCTGAAAGAGCAGGAATTAGTTAGTAGAATAATGTCGGGACTGCTAGAAAATTATGATGAACTCTTTGAAAATGAAGAGGAAGATTTCTCATCTAATGATTTAAGTTCCATAACTGAGCAGGTAAGAACTCAGTATATTTTCTCATCAGTATAAGATTTTGCTATAAAGCATTTTTACCGCACATCACTCCAGAATTACTGGTTTGGTTTACCAGTCAGACTTGCTTTGAGATTACTCCTAACCTTATCCACTGCCCTAAGTTATTTGGTATTTGTGGAGTAATTTGGAAAGAAGTGTATGACTGTATGATTCCATGTCCCCTTTAGAAAAGGACATGGAATCATAGAATGATAGAGTTGAGACCTCGTGGGCCATCCTGTCCAACCCCCTGCCTAGCAGCAGGGAAACTGCATTCAAAGCACATGTTTGTTTTCTCCGGATCATAGCACAAATGAGATTCCAAGGGAAATCTGTGTTGTACTATGTGCCTTATTTTCAAGAGGTACTTCACTATGCCAAGAAAATACATAGTTTTAGCTATTGGGTAATATTCTTAGAGCACTATTAGGGGATTATAATCATGCTTGTGCCATGAAGATTTGGAAGCAAAGCTCTTTCTGTGGGAATGATGTCTGTGTAGACATTCCACACTAAACTAAAGAAATGTAAATGAACACAGAGTCTTCTGAATTATGCACTAATTTCCCCTTCTTCCTGTTGTGCAGAAGGAGATGACTCACTAATGTGTAGTTGTTAAGATGTAAAGAAGTAGTATTCAAATTTAGAGACAAAACATTTATCACTTGAAGATTTATTTGGCATTGGGCTGCTCTCCCATCTAGAACAGCGCTTCCTAGGCAATCACTTCTTAGGCCAAAGGTGCCAAACCAGCTTGTGCAGTGACCAGGAATTCTGGGAGCTGAAGTCCAAAACACCTGGATGGCGGCCAGCTTGACACCACTGTCTGAAGTGTGAGACCTACAGTTATTTTTTCTAGTGTGCTACCATATCTGTCTTCATTAGTTGCAGTTGTTCCTTTCTTTCCTGGAAACTCATCAGGTGCTGACAGCTTATGACTCAAGGAGCAGCACCAATCCCTACACTAACGTTCTGAGTAGCACTGACCCTCGTTGATGGTGTGCTCAGAAGTGACACCTCTTGTAGTATGGACATTAAAAAACCCAGACATGCAGTCTGTTCTAGCCTTTCACACACATGCAATCTGGAAAGCAGTTTAGCAAATCCATTTATGTGGTGGCCCTATCTAAGTAGATACATGGTTTGTATTTGAAGAGAATTGAGGATGTTGCCCATTACAGTAATGATGTGGCAACAAGTAAATCTTAAGTGATTTTGCCCATAGCCTCTGTATTGAGCGAGCCAACTCACTAGAAGTCTTTCAGAAGCAGAATCTACAGTGGGTTAACATCAAATGCTGCTTAGTGAATGTGTCACTTTTGGTGACAGAGCACCTGTTCTCACATAAGTCTTCTGGTACCTCTTAAATTTCTTCTATCACATTAAATAATCTTGGGCAATAGGCAGGACAGACCTCTGTCTCAGAACTGGAGGTCCACTGAATCAGATGGCCTTTCTTACAATCTTTACTTATCTGCTGGTTGAAAATTGAAAATGGCATGTATTTTAAAATAGAGTTTTTCCTGAGCTGTTTTAGTAAAATGTCAGTTTACGAAGTATGTGAACTGACCGATAATCAGGTTTCTTTTCTGGGATTGAAATTTAAGACCCAGAGTACCCATAGCTTATTGCCTGTAAATATTTTGCAACTTTGTTTTATTCCCCAATGTTTCAAAGTTATTTGAATAAGTGTGTTTATTTTTTAAGATAAATGATCTGTTGGATGAAGATGATATAAAGCTTGAGCAGTCTGAAGAACTGCCAGAAGAAGAAGAAAACATGGAGGACCCTGAATATAGGCGAAATATGGAGCCTGAAGATATGATGGAGAGTATCTTGGAGTCATGTAGTGTTTCCGCATCAACAAGGTACCAACAGAGTTGCTGGTTCAGACAGTCTTATAAGGAGATACATTGTTTCTCAATGCTCCTTTGTGAGATCATTCTGAGAAACAGCAATGTACTCAATGCCATGTGGTGAGTACTTGTAACTTAAGTAGTGACTCAGATGTAAGTTAAACTACATTCAAAACCAAAATGCTTGACTATGGCTACAGCCTTAGGCCTTCTGGCATGACAAAATAATTCCATTTATTTTACTCCTGACAACCGTATCTAGTTCATTACCTTTAATACAGGTTGTTTCAAAATGATGGATCCAATTTCAGAGCAATATATTTCATGATAGAATATGTTACATTGTACAAAAATTCCAAACAGTTAATGAGTTACCAAGTTATCAAGTTTTACTAACAAGTAAAATCATGTTTTCATGATAACTCATTAAATTGGGTGGGGTGCGTAGTATAGGGTTGTTTTTTAAAGCGGTGACTTGTCACTCTTGGAGGCTTTCTGTAAACGTGGTTTACTCCTTTATTTGTGAGATAAAAGGGTAAGTCTGGAGTGGCTGGAGGTTGCATGCAAGTCCTAGAGCTATACTTTAGCAACCCCTGCATCAGAATTCAAGCAGTAAGAAAACCCTGTGCTGCTGTCTTTGAGAAATTGGGGAAAACATTATGGACTTTTCCCAGAATTGCTAGCCACATTAGTCTTAAAATGGTTTTTCAGAAACATAAGGGAAAGAAACAAAAAACTATCCAAGAGCTTCCTATGAGTAAGTGTCTGTGTCTCAGTTCTTTAAAACTGAGAATTCAAGATCATAAGCCATGCCAAATAGTGTTTTCTTAAGTCTAGATTTCTAATAAAACTTGGTTTGCAGACACAATAGTCTGCCTGGTTTGATGGTAGCAGTAGACAATCCTGAACTTTCCCCCCCTGTTTTCCAACTATACAGTAGTCTGGTTATTACTTCTGATGTATCCATTGTGACTTCTTAGGATGATTTAGTTTGCCACTGTCTAAATAAAACCTTTCTGAGAATACAAGTGATAAGGAATTCAAGGGACATTAGTAACTGTCTTATGCAGTTGGAGGACTCTACACCTTTACAATCTTGCTTTGAAATATTTAGGTTATTGATATAATATTTAGTTCTATCTTTTATAGTCAAGCATTGCTTATAATTACTTTACTAGTTCAGTCTGCTGTGCTGCAATTTGAATGTTTTTGAATATATTCTTATATATGTAGAATAAACAGGGAAATACCTGAAGGCTAGACTAAGCTCCCACTCAGTTGTTTCATGCATCATATCATTCTCCATATTCTTTGAACTATGGTGATTAAAAAATTAGGAAAATGGAAGTTAATCGCATTAGGAGCCCTTATAATCCAACATCTTGCACTGAGAAGAATAAAAAGCAAAAATGTTGATTGGACAGCTTATTGTCAGCAGTGACCTCATGTTGCAGTCTGTTTCTATGTAGACTGCAGGGCTTAGTGCAGCACTCCAGTGCCACCTCACAGGCTGCTATTGAACTCATGCAAGCAGGATGAATAGCCAGCAAAAGCTATCATACTGTATAGTTTTTCAAATGAAGTGTTTTTATGCAAAATGCTCTTTTGGAATAGTGAAAATAATCAGAATGGCTTACAAAGTTCTACTGCACAGGTAAAATTGACTAAATGGGCTGGTTTGATAACATTGAAACAATCTTTTAACAAGCTAAGCAAAGATTTTTTTAAAAGGTATTAATCACAAAATATAACTATGTACTGATAGCTGTGTGTATAAATAGAGGCAGGTATGCTTGTGAATATATTCTTAATTGTTTATTTTTGATACTAAACATCATATTGCAAATTCATGGATATAATATAGCAATATGTTACAATATTTATGCTGTGTCATTCTGCCTTAGTATTTTTACCTGAATGATGCTGCCTTTCAAAATATAAATGTTCAAAGAGGAAATTTTAAGATATGTTAAAATGTGTTACATTTTGCAGCTCTGTGGCATGTTTTTCAGAACCTACTTTATTGATAAGACAATTTATTTAATAATAGTGTTATTTTGGCTTTGAAGTAATGCTTTAAAAATACTTTCCAGTGCTGCATTGAAGGTGCATGGGATAGGAAAACTGTAGGGCATTCTCTCTTTATGCTGACTCGTCCTTCCCAGTTGAGAGCAGAAAGGATTGGCACTATCTCTAGTATGACTTGGGCATTTTCTAGTAGAAAATTATGCAGTTAAGGATAGTTTTTATTATAATCCATGCTTGTTTTTATGTGCAGCTTGATAGTGCCATTTTTTTCTAAACAGATACATTCATCAAAAGTCTTTATCATTTGTCCTTTGTTCTCCTTCCTAAGTTTCTTTCATGTCAGTCCTATTATGTAAAAAATATTACCTATGTTAAATATTCAGTGTTGGTGTGTGAAAATACTGTAAATACACTATATGCTGATAAATGTAGACTTAAACATTCATTGCTTTTATTCACATTTTACTTGCTTGCCTTGCTTTTTAAAATCATTTTTCTCCCCTCTCTGTTACCAATAAAAAATACTTACTCTATTATGTAGTTGCTTCATGGAAGAAAAATGGTAGTAAAATGTTTTTATTTCCAACATATTTTTCATATGAAATATAAGATAAATGATATATAACAATATAGTCTCTAAATATAACTTATTCTGAAATTATTAGAATTACAATTATATTGTTATAACAAATTACAATCCGTATGAAGTTCTAGGAATAATATACATATAGCTTTAAGACTGATTTTAGGTGCCATACAAGCTCTGAGTATAGTTTGTCTTTTTCTTTTCCTGCAAAATTCTGAAATTGAGGTATAGTGTAGAAGAGAGGCTATTGGAGAATTGTATGAGATATTTATTTTGCAATGTTCAATACAGTAGGGATCTTCCTAGAATTATTTATATATTATATAACAAATGTTATATAATAGCCATATCCATATAAATATATTACAAAACAGAACTGCTGCTTTAATTCCCTAAATACTTTGCACTTGGAAGAAAAAAGTCAATTGTATTCCAGCCAAAATAATTGCAGCACAAAGTTATTTAGTTTATCATTATACTTTCATGTGGTTATTCCCTTCTACTGCTGGTTACCTTAGTGTGCCGTCATTCACTTTTATCTTCACTGTTTTTTGCATTGAAGCTTTATCTTTGCCTCAGTTCCCTTCTCCTGAAAGAAGCCTCCATTACTTTTGCTCTGCCAGTTACATGAAGCCTTGGGTTTTGAGTTCTTTTTATATTGTATTTGCTCCCTCTATTCCTTGCTAGGTCTTACATATTTCTCTGTATACTCGTATTGTTCTGTGGTCCCGGATACCAGATTTCCTGGTTCTCTTCCTCCACCTTCCCTCACCTCTCTATATGGCATGTCTAACACATTTATTTACTGTAGGACACCTTTATTTACATGTACTATAATATTTATTTACTTGTACTTTACAGAGGTGAATGTTACTCTTTCCTGGAACTTCCTGTAGGCTTTGTAATGATCCTGCTGGAAAGGTGCAGTGCAAAAAGACTAGAAAAATGTATATACTAAAAAGCTTTGCTTTCAGTAAACTATCTACTTTCATCTAAAGTTCTTCAGGGTGGAAATGAAAGCTGCTTTCTCTTCTCAAAGCCATGTTTTTGCAAACAATAAAAGCACAATCTGCACCATCTCAGTACTGGTTCCTGTCAAAGCTGATGGGAAGGAGGAGAAACCACACCCCCTTATTTCCTTGAAAAAAAGAGAAAGGAAGGTTTTCTCCTTGTGTCAGTTTCTCTCTCAAGGAAATAGCAACAATGTATAGATAGAGTTGCCTGCAAAACTCACATTTGCAGGGGAAAATGTCATCTCTCTTTTCTTCATTAGAGAGGGGAGAAAGAAATGGTCTCTGCTCTATAGAAAGGATGCCCCAGCCATTCATCTCTAATGTTTTAGCAAAAACCCATTGAGAAGGCTAAAGATGAAAGGGCAAAATAAATCCTCCCTTTTTGTAGGGAGAAACATATATTAAAAGTTTTAAACTTCTCAAATTCTTGGAAGCAAAATCATGTATCCTTTCATTCCATTCCAGAGAATAGAAAACAGGGAAAATGTGATTTTGTCCTGTTAATACGGCTTTTGCAGCACTTTGTTGTTGAATCCTACAAAATCCCAGGGAAGGGAAAGCAACCCATTTTTCCTTTCAGAAATATATTAGGCTTCTGTAGAGGCAGTTGTAAGGTACTTCCATTGCTTTCTGTAAAAGACCAATTTCCAGAAGAGAATTTTTTTTCAGTTTCCTATATAGAGTGCAGACAGATCCATTTTTTCTAGCCTTTTTGGCCTTGAATGAAGGCAACAGTCGTAATCTGGGGCCATAGTAAAGAAGGGAGCAGAGAAGACAGTTCCATCTTGTCTCTTGCAACATCAGAGCTCCTCCCCAGCAACAATATAATATTATATAATACTAATATTATGAATGATGTATTAGTATTATCCTAATAATATAGTATGTTTTTATGTAGATATGACATGTAAGCCGCTCTGAGTCCCCTTCTGGGTGAGAAGGGTGGCATATAAATATCGTAAATTAATAAATAAAATGTGCTGCTTTACTTCTCAAAAGTCTACATGCCCTTTTCTACAGGATTCAGGAAAGGTAGAGGTTAATAGAGAATACCTTGGTATGAGTCTGTCTTGTGACCCAGATCAATTGATAATTGACAAGATTAGTTTTCAAATGTAGGTTTTCAAGTTAGGATATTCGGAATCTTTCCATAGTAGTAGAAAAAGCTGTTGTTAAAAAACCATGACAATGATTTTTTTCCCATTGAAGATGCTTTCTGTAGGGTTCTTATAGTTTCATGAAAATTGTAGAAGAAAAGGCAAACTAAAGGGAGTGGAAGTGAAGGAATTAAGACCTTTATTCAACACATAATAATGTCCTCTTTTGTTTATGTGTAAGGTGGATTCTATTATGGAGACACCTCCAACAACACATGCTTTGTAAGCCCATTGCTAATACTAATCTATTATATAAAGGGGGTCCCGTCATGGAACGACTGTCCTAGGCAGAGAAAGCTTACAAGGCAGAGACACCAAACTTGGCAACAAAAATAGGCCTCAGGCAAGGTAGGTTTTTAGCAAATAAACTCTCCCCCCAAAACCTAGAAGGCCCCCAAAACAATGATACAAAAAAACCTACATTTCCCAGCATCCTCCGCAGCTGCCAACGAATCTCCCGGCCTCTACATTCTGACAACATGATTGGCTGCCAATGAGGGAGTATTTGCATAACGCCTCTATTGGCCAGCCAACATGAACATTCCGACCCATAATAAACTGGCAGAGGAGGATAAGGCAAAGGCCTGAGGCAGTCGCCAACACAAACACCCAATTCACTTCCCACAGAAAATTTAAACCCCTACAAATCACAGACCACGCCCAAAATTGACAGTAAGGCTTCATTAACTTGATTTCCCTGACTAGGCCTCACTTAATGGGATGCTGTTTAAGGTCTGAATTGACTTACGCTTCATTAACTTGATTTTCCCGACTAGGCCTCAGCTCATGGGACATTGTGTATGGCCTGAATTGACAGTAAGGCTTCATTAACTTGATTTTCCTGACTAGGCCTCAGCTCATGGGACATTTTGTATGGCCTGAATGTACAGTAACCTACCTTGGCACACAGAGCCCCTATGACCCATGCTACATTCTACTGGAGTTTGGAGGAGGGTGGACCATGGATTATGGGATTTGATGTACCTCCATGGATTATGGGATTTGTAGTACTTTCAAACCCTTCATTCCCCACAGACCACTGTGGCCCAGAACCAAGACCGATAAAGACCCAACTTGGCACACAATGCCCCCATGACCCAGACTCCATCCAACTGCAGTTTAGAGGAGGGCACACCATGGATGATGGGATTTCAAGTACCTCCACTCACTTCCAAAGTACCCCACCCACACAAGCATCAACCTCTATATCAACACAGCAGACGGAAAGACAAAAACATTGTATATCCACAAGCTATGCAGAACGCCAGCAACACCACACACCAACAACTCCACAGAACTTCAACATCCCACCCACCAGAACAACCCACAACGACACAGCCATGACCCCACCAAGACCATAAGTAACATCAATTCCAACCCTTACATACTCAGACTTTCTTGCATCTCCTAAATAGGGCACAGCAACGCGTGCCGGGTACAGCTAGTTTCTCACTAAACAGGCAGCCTAAGCCTTTCTTTTTCTCTTGATATCTCTGTTATGAAAGTTGCTCTCAGTATGACTGGACCTCTTCACTTCGAAAGACATTTTTAGAAAGAGAGGGTTTATCTGTGGAGCAGTCTTGAGCATGTTATATAGACCCACTTTCTAATTGAATAGTCTCCTATTATTATTATGGTTTTATTAACTATTATATTTAATAAAAACCATAATAATAATAGAAGGAGACTCAAAGTGGCTGGACATAAAAGCATTAGCATACAATTTAAAATATACAAATATTCAAACATTCAAACAGAATTAAACACAAACAACACCAAAAATTCAGTTAAAATCCATCAAAAACATATTCAGAATTGAAAACCATAGCACCCCAACTAGATCTTAAACAACTATGTGAACAGATTAAAAACCCCCCATTTCTGAGTTAGCTGGTCCCATGCAGAATTAAGGATTTAATTTCTAATTCTAATGACATTTCCTATATATACGGTATATATACAGAGTGTGTGTGTGTGTATATATATATATATATATTTCACAAGTAAGTTCTTATATCTGTGTTTTTATGCATGTGGTCCCAGTACTTTCTGTACTGTCACTTCTCAACTGATCTCATTGATGTACCTTTTTGTGCAAGTGCATAGACGGCTGAATATTCATTTTACCCAGGCTTCAGATTCTGATTCAGTGGGGACTGATGGTGTCATAGTTTCTCTAAATTGTATTGCAGCTGTCCAAAACTGATTTGCCCATGTAAATATATCCAAGGAAATCATCCTAGCCTATTGTCACAACATTGTGTTATTCCACTTAACTGCCATTCTGTGGAGTCCTCAGATTTGCAGTTTAGAGAGGGACATCTAGGACTCCCAGCCAGATTGGGCCTTGCTAAACTATAAATGCCAGAATTCTATGGGAAGCAGCCATGGCAGCTAAAGTAGAATAATACTGTAATATAAACATTCTAGTATATAAGTCACCATATTAGCAAATCCAACCACCTCCTCCAATGACTGTAGTGAACTAGTTTTCAAATATCATCTAAAATTATAAAACATTCCTTTCTTATTTACCCTTTATTCTAGTCTAGTTGGCTAAAGAGGAAGATAAGCCAACTGTCTAAGAAAACAGTAGATTGGAGCTTTCATCTCAGCACCTTGCCTTACAAGTTCTTCAAGCTTCTGTTGTTGTGTGTCTTGTGAGAACAGTCTCTCACAAATCATGTTAAGAGATTATAAGGAACAAGCTGTGCAGATATTTGAGGCGGATATCCTCAGTGTTAACAATAGTAGGCGACAGGCAGCAGTTTGGTTTTATGACTAAATTGTGTTGTACCAGCATATTTACTTTTTCTGTATTGCTCAGATCTCAAAAATCTCACCTTAGGAAACCTCCACATCAGAGAATAGGGTCTTCACTACACAAGTTGATAACTTCTTAAAGAAAACGTACAGTCAAGTCACTTGGGTTTAGGTCAGTCATATTACTTAGGCCACATATATTTTGAGGCACCAAAATTCTTCTTTACCTGTATGTTGTTCATCTTGACTGGTGGTCCAAGTTTGTTCAAGTCAAACAAATACATTTATACTTTTAAAAGAAGAAAAAATGATTTATGTGTTACATTATATTGGACATAAACAGTTTCATTGGGTTACAGTATTCGGACAAGACTAGCAGCATAATTGCTATAGATTTTAAATCACCAGTAAAAATATTTAACTCTTCAGAGGTGTGCTATTACAAGCAGTGAAGATCCGTCTTGTATGATTTTCTCACGTAGGTGATGTCATGGCTAGGTGCAGAAATGCATAGTAGACTTGGGTGTTCTGTTTGTTTACATATATACAGTATATTCATATATATTTGTCTTACATATATATTTGAGTATTGTGTTTGTCTTACGTATATATTTTCATATTATATATGGTACTTTGAATATGTAAATCTTGGTCTTAAAAACATTTTACTTGTTAAATCCACTCCCTTTAAAGTTTTCATCTGGAAATTTGTCTGGCTAAGATAGCATATACCCCTCTTCACTTCTTTTTGTGACCTGATAGAGACCAAGGAAGAGCCAGGAATCCATATGAATTATCTCCCATGACAGGATGTATGGCAGTCATTATAAAGTAGTTTTGGGAGGAGGTGACAGCCGAGGGCATGTGCAGTGGGTTCAGGATAGGCATGTCTGGTCTCCAGACCTCTGGAAACTGCCCACCTCCTGCTTGTGACCAAACTGGTAGAGGCAGAAGTAACAAAAATATATATATTATTAAATAAGGCTACAGCTGCAAAACGATCATATTATCTTCTTTGTTTCAAAATGTAGTTACCAGAGTTAGACCGGAAAGTATAGAAGAGCATATGGAAAACTCTTAATGCTATGGTCAGTCCATTGGACATTTAATAGTGCTAACTAGAGTAGACTTAATAAGTCAGTAGGAACTTAGCAAGTCAGCACTCTAATAATTTACATTGATTTAGTGTGTCTGTTCATTTTTGAATTAACAATTTTCTTTATGCAACTGTTAATTAATACTATTATTATGAGAGCATTTTTGAGAATTGTTGATTTTTGATAGCAATATGAGGTGGAATAAAGGGTCATGGCCATTAATGATACAAATTAAAGGTGATCGTGCATCATAATACTAATTTGATGTTGAAATTCTGTGTGGCAAAGAGAGACCATTATTTCTCTTTCATTGCAGTGCTCATCTCTCCCCCTTAAGCATCTTACCAGCCTCTGCAGAGTAAGTATACATTTCTCATAGCCATAGAAAAAACTTGTGATTATGCTGTGTTGTCATTGAAGCCTTGCACTGTTTTAAGTCTGAATGAATAAATGCTGACTAATTTCAATGTAACTTACAAATCTGCAACATATTCTGAAGTGATTAATTAAAACTTACATGTGAAAATTAGCCTGTATCCCTATTCAATATTTCATCATTTCATCTCACCTAATTGATCATTTGCTTCCACATTAGCTTTATTCTTGGTCAGTGTTCTGCTTCTGATATTTTTACTTCTAACAGCCGGAAGGTTAGGTGACGTTGCAACGGTTTCTACCTCTGTCCATGTATTTGCTAATGTTCACTTTCTATTCACTGGTAATGATCTTTTAATTAGCAGTATGAGGTCTTGATTATAACTGATAGACTTCAAGGGTGGGAAAGTAACACACAGCAACATGACTTTAACATTTTCATTTCCCTCCCACATCACCTTTATGAAGAAATCTTAAACACTGTCCATTAAAACAATTGTTCCATGGTAGAATAAAAGTCTAGAGTTTATTTTAAGGAGGTTCTTGTTTGTGCAAACCCTTCCTTGACAAGCCCTAGGAAATATAGAGACCCTAATTAATTTCAGAGTAAATTTGTGGGAATTTGTTAAATCAACACTTGCATAAATTCCATTTATTGTTCTGGTTAAGACTAACATTGGATTTAGCTGCATGAGTTATGGAGTCTTTTTCTTACTGTAAGATGTTTTGTTGAATGGGATCATCAGGTAACTTAGATATCCAAACGCTGCCACAAAATGGTCGTGGTAAATATTGTCTTTTTTTAAAAAAAACAAACCCCTATATTTTACTTGCTCAAATTATTTAATAGCATTACTTGGAAAAGTTAATATAGTTTAAATAGTAAGATATTTGTGTGTTCAATTCAGTACTGCATTCTTTTTTCTTATTTGTACAAATACACTCTACTTGCCAGGTTCAAAGTTGGGAGAGGAGATGAATTCCACACGGAGAAATTAGATTATTAATAAAAACAATCTTTCTTCTC
Organism: Anolis apletophallus; assembly: GCA_030556195.1. Taxonomy (NCBI): domain Eukaryota; kingdom Metazoa; phylum Chordata; class Lepidosauria; order Squamata; family Anolidae; genus Anolis; species Anolis apletophallus. The sequence goes on from JARBWK010000001.1 coordinate 75,776,628, forward strand.
CCCAAAAGCATTTTAGAAAGAACAATTAGAGCAGCTGTAGAACAACATCTCTTTGACCTGCAGAGCAGCATAGATCAAGATCTCAAGAATATACAGCACCGAATGGTGTGCCATGAAGCAAATATAGAAGATAAAGAAGGATCTAACAACCAGTAAGATTGCATGTTTAATTTTATAAATCACAGCATATTAAAATCAACTTTGAAAATCTATTGTTAACATTATTATCTTAAATTACACTTGAATTAAGTCATTGTTGGGAAAATGAGACACATTTAACAACACCCTGAAAACTACTGCCATAATGCACTAAAATCAGTCATAAAATATTTCAACGTTTAATGATCTTGAGATTTTTTTAACCAGGCAGGATTTTGCAAAAAGCGAATATGTAATGACTTGAACCAGTCGTCTTGTATGCCGGAAAATATGGTAGTCTTAGAGAAGTTTTTCTGAATACTTTGTTTCTCTTCTTAGGGATGAATCTGAAAAAAGGGGTACTAAAGATTGTGAGAATCTTGAAGACTGCTCCGAAACTCTGGATTGCACAAATTCAGACAATGAAGTGTCTGAGGAAAAAGAAAGTTATCAGGTAACAATATGACAGAGATTGACTTGGTGGGTGCTGTTTCTTCTGGCTGTTGACAATTTTGGACAGTTCTGGAGGACATATCTAGTTTTGGGACACGATAGGGTTATAGTGTTAGTGATCTAAGCAAGATCCTACAAAAACAAAAATAAACTTAATTCTTTGGTTTTGGAGATTTTTCCGTTTGGTTGTTGCTATCTCCAGCTCAGGAGACAGTATTGCCTGCATTAGAAGGAACTCCTGGTCTCTCGCTTACCAGCTCAGGAGTCAAGCAGTGTTTTCTTTCACTCTTTAAAAAATGCTATTCTAGAATATTATTTTCTTTGTCTTTTTTCTGTATTCTTGTCTCAGGGGAATCTTTGTCTGTGTGTATAAGCAGGCACACACATTAGTTTTGCCTTCCTTCTCCTTTTCTTTTACTCTGATAGTAGTACCCCAGTGCAGTTCCAAAGAGGACAGTCAGAAGAATTTAAGAATTTTAAGGCCATCTGCCCTTTTAATCTTATTCTAAAATTTACTTATGTGAACAAGAAGAACCACCTGCTCCCGATGTAATTGCTACCATGGCTAGCAGATAATTCTGATATAGAGCCATGATCCTCTGTGTTCACCAAGCTACTTATCCAGGTGGTTCTTTTGCAGTTAGTGCCCATATTCAGAGGGCTTTTGCTTCTAGCATTTCCCAATTTGCCTTTGTTTGCAATGAAAACACTATCTCACAAGCCCACCTTTCCCCATGACAACAGAAGTGCAGTTCCCTATTATTAACATAACAGCCCACCAGCCAGCCATAAATGAGAAGAAATAACATGTCGCAGAGGGTAATAAGAGCACATTATTTTCCTACTGATTCTGAGTCCCTCCCTTGCCAGGCTGGGACCACTTCAAGCACCCCAGATGTTAGCCCAGGTGATCAACAGATTGAAAGAATCAAAGATGCTGTCAGAAATGACATCTCTGCAACATGAGGGGAAGAATACAGATACAGACACAAGCACTCCAACAGATTTCCTTCATTAATACTCTTCAAGGGAAGAAGAACAAAGACTTTTGAATATACTTGTTTAGGTGGACCTTGGACAATTGACTAACTGCTCACGAAGGGACTGTTGGTGTTTGTGTGCTGTATTTCTCTGAGTAGTGCGCTTGTACACTTTTAATTCCATTGTATCCCAAATATTGTAACTCGTTTAATTATATTTTAAGATTATAATTTATTGACTGCTTTTTGTACCTGTTTATGCATCTTTTGTGAATTGCCTTGTATCTCTCATTTTGGAGAAAGGTAGCATATAAATTAAATAAAACATCAAGTCTCAAACATGGTTATTTTTGAAGTACCTCTACCACCAAATGTCACTCAATTATTTTCAGATCGGTTAATGGATCAGTAGTTCTGTAGCCCTATTTCCACTTCCCTCCCATATATATATATATGGATGGTATATATGGGGAATGTTACCACCATTATGGTTGCTACAGCCTGCTTGTGCCACTCAGTGTTTCACAGAACTTGACAGATGAGCAGAATGTGGCTGTTTCTCTCTTCTGCTTCAGATAGTATGAATGCATGCTGCCAACAGCTTTGAATCTCGTTCTATTCATGTTGATACTTTATTTAGCAACAGGGATTAATAGTACCTTTTAGAGATCCCTGTGCATGATTCATTTTACATAAGCTGAAAACTAGTTTATAACACGCTTGTTGTTGTTATTGAGTTCAGATCTTCAGGCCTCAAGCTTGATCTGCATCTAGTGTGTTTCAGTGGCAGGACTTGATGAATCTATTTCTCAAAAGCTTATGAAAAGGACTAAAAATGAAAAGTATATGGTGTGCTGTTTCTTCTTTTAATGCATAACGTTCTTAGCCATGTTCATAATTAATAGGAGTGAACAACTTTGAACAGAGTGAATGATGTGGGACATGGCAACATATAAAATACTTTAGTTTTCTACAAAAAGAAAAGAAAGACAAAAAATAGAGGCCCCAGATTTTCTGATTTCATTGCTAAAGTCTATTTTTCCTTCAATAGGCAGCAGGGATATTATTGAAGCCATGTGATGGAGGAGGAGAACCTGGAGAGTCTATTGAAGATAGGTATGTATATCAGTATATATGAGAGTACTGGGAAGCAGACCGTTGTTATGATTCTTGTTCCTGATCTCAATTTTATGACTATCAGAAACTTTCTGTTTCAAGAAAATGATTTTTTAAAAGAGTTATTGTCCAAAATTTGTTTTTTGGGTGTGAAAAGATATTTTTGTGTGATCAAAATGGCTTTTTAAAAATAGGGCAATAAAGCTAATTTTGATCAAGCTAGAATTGTACATTAGCTTTAATTGAAGAATTGATACTATTGTCTCATTTGCTTTGTATTACAGGTTGAAGGTGGCTTGCTCTTTTATAATTTTATAATATTTTATACAATGTTGCTCTTCTGCAGTAAGTAAAAAAGAAATAAAATAAGACTATATCAATTTTCAAACCTCTCTTTTGTCTCGGCAACCACCTTTTTCTGTTGTGTTTAAGAGTTTCAAAGACAAAATAAGTTTTTGGGAGCACTCCTCTATGATAACTTTAAATTCTCCTGAACCATGCTCCAGCTACACAATTTCTTGTTATACATGTTGGCTCAGTTCCAATAAGTCATGGTTTTGTATGGTGTCATGATTTGCAATTAGCTGACAAACCAGAATGAGAAACTATTATAGTTTAGAAATTATGTTTTTTGCTAATTATGGTTTGACATGAAATCTGAGTTGACAAATTATAGTTATGACTGTTATTTATTCCTGCTTCAGAGGCAGAGATGGAAGCGCTTAGCACAGGGGTGCCCACACTTTTTCAGCATGCAAGCTACTTCTAATAAAACCAAGTCTGAAAGATCTACGAGGGCGGAGCAGAGGGAAGCAGCCTGGCTCCGCCCCTCCCCCTCTGGCTTTAGTGTTTCCACAGCTTCTGGAGGCAAGGGGGAATGGCAAAGCCAGCAGTGGCCATCTATGCCACTACTGCCTTGGCATTCCCCCTCTTCCTCCAGAAGCAGCGGAAGCGCCAAAGCCAGGGGAAGGGGCGAGGTTTTGTGCGCCTGGCCCGCCCCTTCCCTCTGGCTTTTGCAAGTTTCCACAGCTTCTGGAGGCAAGAGGGGGGAATGCCAAGCCAATAGTGGCTATCTATGCCACTACTGCCTTGGCATTTCCCCCCTTCCCTCCAGAAGCTGCGAAAGCGCTAAAGCCAGGGGAGGGGGCGGGGCTTCATGCGGCCTGGCTCCGCCCCCTCAGAGGTGCCCCATCCAGCTGGGATCGACCTCCTTCGGTCCTGGGATTGACCAGTCGATTGCGATATACCTAATGAGCACCCCTGGCTTAGCAGATGGAAAATAAAGGCCAGCATATGGTTAGGCTGATGATTTGGAAGCTTAAGATGGTCTTTGGTTTCTAAATTGTGGTTGATGCTAACCATGGTTTGGTGTGATGTCTGAGCCTATGTGAATAGTATAGAATAGAATAAATTGTGATCACAGATGCTTTGAAGTAATAATCTGATCAGACAAATAAAAAGTCTCTGTTTATAGGCAAGATTGTGCATCATTTGAGGATGGAGACAAAATGATGTCACACATGCTTCCGGTGAGTATTTGAATTGTATGCTTTTTTAAAAATCTACTCAGTTTTAACCATATCATTTAACAAAGCCCTGTAAATATTCCCCCAGATTCTTATCTCGTCCCCCCAGCATTCGCTGAGGGCTAGTGTTTTTAATATGTTTTAACTGCTTTGATGTTTAATGTGTTTTAACTGTTTAATCTGTTTTATTACTCACGGTGTTTATGCTTCTTCTGTAAACCGCTCTGAGCTTGAGCGGTATACTAAATCGAAGTTAATAAATAAATAAATAAATAATAATAAATAAATCTGCATGACTATATTTGCACCTTTCATCCTGATCATCCTTCTGAAGCTCACAAACTTTTTGTTTTACCACCTTCTTTCAAGATCATGGGAAGAAATAATTTATTCTTGTTCCTTTGTGATGGAGCAATTGTTATGCTTTCTGAGGCATAGTTTGCTTGAAAGATCTGATGGTGCTGGAGCTCCTAAGAGTCCATTCACATATTACTTCATTTTTTCTGTGCCAAAATCTCTTATCTCCCCCAGTGCTTCCTAGGAAAGACTCTAGGAATCCTTTTAATATTTTCTCAGATTATTCTTCATGCTCTGTAATACTTGTGTTAAATTGCAACAAAAACAAAACAAAGAGAGCTCTCAGTGTTTGCTTGCAGTTCATATTCTAAACAGAAAAGCACAAATTGCATTTCAAGTTCAACAGTAAAAAGTATGCTGTGGACTGAAACTATTTATTTGCTCTTGAGAAAGATTCCAACAATGTTGCTTCATATTTACAGGGCTTTGTTAACAAAAGTTGTGATCCAAATGTCCAAACGGAATCCGAAGAACTGCAAAACAGAAACAACAATGCTCCTGAAGCGACATTATGTGTTCCCAGACCACATCTTGATTTGAAGAATGTGAATGGTGGTGACAAATGGGAAGGTAATGGTGAGATCCTTGATGCTTTTGAAAAATGTAGTAATTCTGAAAATTCAAATGCATGCTCTTCAGAACTTTGCACTTAATACCCCTGATTTTGGTCTATCTCATAGCACGTTTGGATGTGGAGTAATAGTAGAGAGCTGTGTGAAATAGATATGAAGGCAAATACATGGATAGAACAATGGGAAGAAATTATGCGGGGGGAGGGGTGCTTCTATGTTTGCCACAAAGAAAGCAGCTGCTGCAGCTGTTAAAGATAAAGAAATAAAACAGTATATCTTCAAATCCCAAGATCAGGGGTCCCCAAACTTTTTAAGCAGTGGGGGAAGGGAGGTGAGCCATCTATAGTTTGAAAAAGCCATATGAACAAATTTCTACACACACTGCACATACCTTTATTTATAGTGCAAAAACACATTGCAAGAACAATGCAATATTTAAAATGAAGAACAATTTTCACCAACATACACTTGCCAATATTTCAATGGGAAGTGTAGGCCTGCTTTTGGCTGATGAAATACTTGAGTTAATTAAGATTGTTGTTGTGTGCCTTCATGTTGTTTCAGAGTTAGGGTGACCCTAAGTCTAAAGTTGAGAGTGGGAGCCGGATAAATTACCATGGAGGGTTGCATCCGGCCCAGGGACCTTAATTTGGGGAACCCTGGTTAAGCCCTATCCCTATAGCGGTTTTCAATATTTGTAACTTCTTGTTTGAAAACTTCAGTTAGGCTTCCCAGTGTTCCATTTGCATGGTAAATATTCTGAAAGCCTCTTTGGGGAACCATTACCATCCTCAAGATGCAAAAGAGGGCTGGATATGATTTTCTTGCTTCTTGGCAGGGGGTTGGACTGGATGGCCCACAAGGTCTCTTCCAATTCTATGATTTTATGATTCTATGGAAGATGTTCCTCCTCCTATTTCCTCTGCCCACACTTGTTGGCAGCTAGAGACAAACCAGGGTTGTTTCATTACATAAGGCCAAACAGATCCTGTTCTGGAATAGAGAAGGCACTCTTTTTCTGACATGTTCTGCTTGCCTCTCTGTACTTGGACATGAGAGAGTCAATGTGGTATAATGATTTGATCATTGTGCTACAACTCAGGAGGCTAGAATTTGACCCCTGCTTGGCCATAGAAACTCTCTGGGTGGCTTTGTGCAAGTCAGACGTTTATCAGCTCCAGAGGAAAGCAAAGCCAAACCCCGTTGAACAAATCTTGCTAAGAAAACTCAATGATAATATTTATTTATACTCTGGTTTATCCTCCCCAAAGGGGACTCAAAGCAGCATGGTAAGTTTACCTTATGGTCTTCATAGGTCAGAATGGACTTGAAGGCACACAACAACAACTTTGACGTGGAACTGTGAGACTCTTTTTGGTTCTGTGCAACTGAGACACAGGTGGTGCCTCTCTTTTTTACTAGAGAGAAGCAACTCCCCTTTATCACAGCCATACTTGCTATCAAGGAATAGCCAAACGTGTGTTGCCCTCTGTAATTAATATAATATAAACGTGTTCAAACTAACAACAAAAATACTTTTATATTGCCACTAAAAACTGGAAATCCTTAGTTCACCTACTCCATTATTAATTTATACCGCCAAGGCCTTTATTTTGCTTTTTGTTCTCAATTGCTGTTTTGAAAGAATATTGATATACTGTGTGGAATGAGATTCAGCTTATTGCTTGTAATTTATCTCAGTACAATAAACAGTAATATTGTAGGGACATGAAAAAAATTAATAAACTTGGTTTCCCATTTGTTTTTGAATAAGAAAATATGAAGATTAGTAGCTGTATTCTCATGGTCTATATTTGCTCACCCAGTATTTCATGAACACTCAACCCCTCATATCCACGAATTCTATATCCATGGATTCAACCATCCACAGTTCAAAATATTTTTTAAAATTCAAAAAGCAAAGATTAATTTTATCATTTTATATAAGTGAGCGAGCGGGCCATAGCTTAGCCACCACTGTGCTATAGCGTCATATTAGGGAACTAAGCCACTGTGTTAAGTGCCATTGTTAATTTTGATTTAAATTAAGTACTCAAAATAGGAAAGATCATAGCATTTCTTCCAATTTCATTCATATTTAAGAAGAAGAAATGTATTTTATGTCCATCTGTTTGTCTCCTAGCTGCTGTATTTTAGGATGAGCTTAGGAGAGGGGTTACATTTTTCTGTCTTTCTGGTAATCAATGAAATGTTGGTCTTAGAAATTCTCCCACTTCTATCCTTTTTTATGACCTTGGGAGTTGCTGGAGTGCACAGTTCAGGACAGTTATTTGTAGAATCTGTTCTTGAAGATTATGTTTTAACCTTTTGGAATCTGGACTAGGCCTGCTCATCCTCTGTTTTCTTTTTCACTATTTGTATTGTAGTATTGCAAACTTTCTGTTTGAATAGTTAGATTTCCATTATATGTTTTTGAATCCAGTCCAGGGCCAGGACTGCTTAATTTTCTGTCATGAAAAGTCTGCTCTATCCAGTATTTATATTAATGCTTATCATTCTAATTCAAACAAATGCATGCTTTTGATGCACAAATAGTATAACCCTTAGTGCTATGAACTTTTCTTGCATTTTAGATTGCTATTATCTTTGAACAAATGTGAACAAAATCTGTCCTGTGTGTAAATCCTCTTTTGTTTAAAGTGTATTTTGCTCAAACAAGGGAAAGCATGTGGCTTTTTTGTTTGTCAATTCTGATCCAACACTTCTGGAAAGCCTTTGAATTAATAAAGGGCTTTATTTTGATGGGTGCAGAGCAGGTTTCATTTTCCTCATTCATACATGCTAGCAATGAAGCACTCACACCTGGCCCCAGGGTCAATGGGAAAGCTTTCCTTGTGCTTCTGTACTTCCTACGTGTTATGTATAGTTTGTTCTACCTGTGCAATGTGTTCACTTCAGTATTTTTTTTTGCCATTTTTTCATTTATTAGCGCCATGCCCTATCACTTTTCCCCTCATTGATTTCAAAACAATGCATCTACAGAGAGAAGGGGAGGGTAAGTATGGTTCGCCATACATTCAGTTATCTGGCTATTCTCATAGTTTACGGTTACTTTCAAACTACCCCTTTACCTGCTGCCTTCTGCGTGCAGAAGGTTCCAGATTCAATATCTGGTATGTCCAAGTGACAAGGCTGGAAAAGACAGCTACCTCTGACCTTTGAAAGCTGCTGTCAGCTGGAATAGGCAGTGATCTGCTGAATGATCCTGTATCTAGCACAGCAACATGCTTGGCCTGTTTTGTATACTCAGCATCTTTCAGTAAAAGCAAATGATTCCTCAAAAGCACTTCATGCTCAGTGGGAAGCAGGTATAAGTGGGTCAATCAATATTTTGCTGTTGTCATTTTATCTTTTTTTGCCCTAGCTTTTGATTATAAGATTTGCACTGGAAAATAGTGACTATTTGATAGTCACAAAACATGAAGATGGAAATTAGGGTACACTGAGAGGCATTTTCTCTCTTGAAAGCCATTAATTTCAATTTCTTTAGAGCAGTTAAAAGATTTTATAAAATAATCATTTCAGTTTCTTATTATTTGCCCTGATCAGAAATTTTTTTACTTCTTATTTTCTTGGAAGATAATTGGGCTTCTTTAACATGACTATAGAATTAGTGAGCTATTCCTGTATATAAACATATAAATGGCAGCAACCAGAACTCTTTACATGTTACAACATACTGTTTTTTCTTTTCTAAAAGTTGTAGACATTGACTTCATTTTTAAATCTCTGTGCAGTTGGATCAGTGTACTTAAATGTTTCACTTGAAATATTTCAGTGCGTCATGTACTGCCTTTTACATGACATACCTGTGGCCATGTTGCTTATATCTCTCCTAGAATTTAAAAAAGCACACTCTACATAATGTAGTGTGCATCACTGTACAGTTTATAAGATAATGCATGCAGAATATTTAGTATAATGCATAATTGGTATACACTGTTTAGAAGGTTGTTGTTTTGTATCTGGAATGTATTGGCATCTTGTGGGCTTTAACATGTAGCTTTCCAGTGCATTTCACTCTTCATTTTGTGTATGACATACATGCGGTTGAGAGTATACAAGCTTAAGTATTGGATGGACATCTTTGTTGCGGCACTCTAATATCCCAGTGCCATTTTTTCCTGTTTTATTTTTTTGTTGCAGAGCCATTTCCTGCTTTTAAATCTTGGCAGGAAGATAGTGAATCTGGAGAAGCTCAACTTTCTCCACAAGCTGGAAGAATGAATCATCCTCTGGAAGAGGACAGTCATCCTATTTTGTCACATCGAAGTTTGGATTTTGGTCAAAGCCAGCGGTTCCTCCATGATCCAGAAAAAATAGATTCTTCATCTAAAGCACTTCCTTTTGTCAGGTTGGTAGTTAATATAGTTCACAAATACTGTAAACTTCATTACAGAAATTCAGTCTCATGACCCAGAACTCTTCCTCAGTTTGAAAAGCATTTGGTCTGTGTATCATAGATCTGGTGATACAATTCCCTTTCATGTGATTACTTTTAGAAACACATTTTAGTTATGTCTTCCACCCATTTCTGGGTTAAGAGAAGGGGGAAATGCATATAAAGTTCAACTAAAGAGGATTTGCTTTACCAAGAGAAACTTTGCCACTGTTCTTCTGAAGTTTGCTGTTTGTTTTAATTATTTAGTAAATGTGCTCTTTGTTGTAACTTCTATGGAACTACAAAGTTCAAATTCTTGAACTTTCCTCACTATTTGTATATACAGACAGTCCCAAAGTTATGAACAAGGTAGGTTCTGTAGGTTCGTTCTTAAGTTGAATTTGTGTATAAGTTGGAACAGGTACTATTTAAGTGTAACTCCCAACTATGAGAAATGAAGCCATCATGCAAAGGAGAAAACCAAATCTTGGATAGTATGATGATGGGTGTGGGGCATCCTTTTCTTCAATGATATTATAACGGCTTTATAGCATCATGTACTGTGGAAGTCAGTTGCTTTGTAAGTTATTTGAGATGAGATGTGGGACTGATGTGATTCACCAGAGCTCTGGTTTTCAAAGACTAACCCAGAAATATGTAGTCCTTTTTGTTTTTTCATCTGAATATTCCCCTGCCGAGGAGGAGTCCTAAAATCATAAACAGATATCTAATCATCAGTGTTGGTGCAAAATGAACAATGAACTATTTGTAACACTCAGAATGCTTCAGCATAGTCGCATGCCAAGTAAATATACTATAGAGAGAAAAGAAAGGAAAAGTACATAAAGGAAAAAGGAATGGAGCCACAGTAAGAGTACATATTTTAGAACATATTCTAGGCCAAGAGAGTAAAATGTTTTCAGACCATCCAGTAACAAAATTGAGGCGTTATTCATGGTCAACTAAATCCTCAGTTCTGGAGTGGATGCAATTTATTATACAGCCATTTGATGCTTCTTTTCTTGCTTGCTGTTCTCCCAACTTTAATTAACTTCCAGAATTAGAAACAAATTAATTTTCTTTTGGCATTTTGATTAGAATATTGTCTACAGAGCAACCTTATCCAAAATTCAGATAGTATTAGCAGGGAATAGTTAACAGGGTAAACTGAAATATGTAATTACCTAATACAGACCTCATGTCAAATAGATACTTATTCTGTTCAAGTGGGGAATTAGTTCTCTGAGATTTTTCACTGAGTAATGGCATACAATGTATTGTCGAAGGCTTTCATGGCCGGAATCGCTGTGTTGTTGTAGGTTTTTCAGGTTGTATGGCCATGTTCTAGAAGCATTCTCTCCTGACGTTTTGCCTGCATTTGTGGCAAGCATCCTAAGAGGTTGTGACGTGGCATACAATTTTGTTCATATGTAATAAAGAATGATAAATCATCAGTTAGTAGTAAAGACAAAGGATGTAGGGGTTTCAGGAGCACAATTAGCACTGCTTCAACAAGTATAAAGCTATTCTATAGATCCTTTCAATGGTCTGGACCTAAAGTGTGTGTTTCATATTCTGTTAAAAATGAGTGTGTGTGTGTGTGTCTTGAAAGGAGGAAGTAAAGGCATTGCCAAGCTTTGACACTTTGTGAAAAATATCTGCTGGTATTGTGGTTTGCTGTTCTTTTTCTATTGCTTTCAAACTAAGAATCCTGTAGGCCTTAAGCTGTAGGTGTTAATCGGGGTTTTTTTTCTATTTATCACTTCATTGTGTGGAATGTCTTTATTAATAACATTGACATGGGATCAGAAAAGGGATTCATTTTCTGTCACTGATTTTCTGTGTCAGATGCTGTGCTTTTCCCCCTTAGAGAGGGTTGACATGGTTTAATAATTTTTTAGATGTTACTAGCCACCCCTGCAATGTCTGTATATATGTGTTATGTGTGTGTATATTTGTGTATATGTGTATATATGTGGTTTTGCGCATGCGTTATAATGTATTTTTAATTTTGTGTCTTTTTAAGTCTCTTCTGCTGTTTTTAAGTGGTTTTTTTATGAGTGATAGTCGCTCGTTGCCCTGATAGGTGTATTGTGTCCAAATTTGGTTTCAATTCGCCTAGTGGTTTTTGAATTATGTTAATCCCACAAACAAACATAACATTTTTATTTATATAGATGGCTTATAGCAGTGGTTCTCAACCTATGGGTTTCCAGATATTTTGGCCTTCAACTCCCGGAAATCCCAACAGCTGATAAATTGGCTGGGATTTCTGGGAGTTGTAGGCCAAAACACCTGGGGACCCATAGGTTGAGAACCACTGGTTTACAGCTTTTGGAAAAATCAGTCATCTTGTGGCAAGAGGAAGGGGTGGTTCTTATCAGAGATTCAAGCACTTGATGGACTGGTTTTTCACCTGCCATGTTTTCATTAGAGCAGAATACAACTGTATAGTGAGGATTAGTGACAGTGTTTTGTGAGAGAAGCTAACAGTTGAGACTATTTTTATTCCATTTAGTCTATGGACATTATGTTGGAAGTAAGTGTAAATCTCCTTGCTGTTTTCCTTTTTTTGTATTTTACAATACATGCAGTGTCTAAAATTTTGCATCCCCTTCTTTTAAACGCAGAACACGAAGAGCATCATTTAGTAGTTCTAAGGATGACAGAAAGGAGGAAAAGACTCCTTATCAGCTAGTCAAAAAGTTGCAGAAAAAAATAAGACAATTTGAAGAGCAGTTTGAAAAAGACAAAAATGTCAAGGTGAGCACACCCACATTTCTTTCCCTTTTCTTTCCCTTTTCATAATACATAGATATTTCGTCACAGTTGCAAATAATTGTGATTGGAGTTTTTAGAATACAATCACAATTATTTTTTCTATTTTCTTTTTTTTCTAAAGTACAGCTCATGGGCCACATATTTTGTAGGAGCATTGGGAGGGACCCTGGGTAACACAGACATTGGCTGCACCTTATATCTGATTTCCTCCCAATATATGCATACCCTTTTAATATATATCAGAACTCAACTAGACATAACTAGGAGATTCATAACCTGACATGTGAATTCCACAGAAATGATCTCCTTTGAATATCTGACTGAGTTGGATAGATTTGAAGTTTGTTGTCAGGGAAACTGCATGTTAGGCTCCTCTCACAATGAAGGATCATATGTGTTGTTTGCTTTCATGTCATTTCTGACTAAAGGCCAACTTGGCAGTAGTAAGGGGCCAAAATTAAATAGGTTAAACATCTTGGGGCCACAGATAGGTTTTTAGCACCTCATTTTCCAAGTAAAGGTATAATTAATTAGGATTGGTGTTGCCCTAAGTTGCTTCCAATTTAGGGGAACCCTAAAGTGACCCTATCACTGTACTCCATATCTAGGATCTGGCCTCTCTCTCTCTCTCTTTCTTTTTTTCTGTGCTGGGATGTGGAGTCCAGGCCCTCCAGCTGGCTTTCCACTCTTTCCTTCTCTTTCTGGAGGCATAATGGAAAGGGGATGGGAGATAGATGCTTTGTGAACAATGGACAGCCAATGTCACCTCCTGCTCCTGGCATACAGGGTTTCCTCCCATCTCCCCATCCATTCCCTCCAGAGAGAAACTAGATACAGAGTCCAGGCCCTCCAGCTGGTTTTTTCTCTTTCTGGAGGTGCAGTGGTAAGGGAGTGGGGAGATGGGAGGAAGCTCTGTGTGCCAGGATCATGGAATAGGGGCCGGGGGATGACGGTGATGTGCTTTTGGTGCTTTGTCTCCCTGTGGGCTGCACCAACTCTGTGCTCAGGCCGCATCCAGTCCCCAAGCCACATGTTATGCAGGCCTGTCCTAGGTAACCTTAAGATGGAGTGGGGTTTTTTTTTGGCAGAGTGTGTGTCTTGCCTAAGGTTACCCAGTGGGTTTCCATGGTTGAGTAGGGATTTGGACCCTGATCTCCCAGTGACCCAGTCCAGCACTCAGCCACAGTGATCAATACTTATAAACCCACAACGATATACAAAATAGTAAAATATGAACAAAAGGGGGAGAAAACATCTTCATCACATGATCAGTAAAATCAGTGTGCAGAGCCAATTAGATTTTAGGAAAAGCTTGAGAAGGAAAATGTTCCTTAAGCAAGTCCCTGAAAATCAGGATTGCAGGTGGTTGTCTGATATTACCACAGAAATGTCACCATAGAATGTGAGCTTGCTACACTACAGGCTCTTTTTTTTTCATTGCAAACCTCTGGACAATATAGTATTGCCAATAGTATTCCATTTTAAAGCCACCAGGCAAAGATACAGGGAGAACGTCAGATTTGAGTCCCCTTTGGGGAGATAAAGTGGGGCATAAATAATAATAGTAATAATAATAATTATTATTATTGAAAGAATCTGATTCTAAATGGCTTAATGAAATTGTGATAGAGAGCGTAGTGCATATTGACCAGCAAGGGGAAGAGGGGACATTATTTTCCCACGGTGAAGTCAGATATCTTTTCCTCAGTGTTTGAGTTCCATACTTCGCTTGAGGATATTAATGTCGTGTACACACATTCCTATCTGTCTCTATATCTGTCTTTGCAGCCCTCGTATTCTGATATTGCAGCAAATCCAAAGGTTTTAAAATGGATGACGGAGCTTACCAAATTGAAGAAGCAAATAAAAGGTAAGAGAAACAGCAACTCATGTATCTTCTTAGGAGAAAAATCTGGATCTGTCCTTTCATTGCAATTATGACTTACACCTTATACAATTGGCTCTCCACATTTGTGGGTTTAATTTTGGTGGATTTGAATATTTGCATATTTCTGTGTGGCTCTAGAATCAACTGCTGTAAGTTGATCACAGATTCTTGCTGGGGAGCCCAAGCACTCCTAAGGTGAATGCTTCTCTATGTTTTTGTCTGTCCTCCCATGCAATACTCTGGTAAGATTCAAGCAGAGTTGCATTGGAGAACATACAGATTCCTATAAATTGTTCTCTCTGGGATTTTTTTAAAGTGTTTCTTTTATTTACTCAGGGGTGCTCATTAGGTAGCTTGCGAGCTACTAGTAGATCTTCGGCCCTCTTCCAGGTGATCTTCGGGCCTCACCAGCTGGATGGGGCGCTCCTGCCATGCGCGCGCGCACCCTGCGCGCACGCGTGCTCCTGCTGCTGGCTTCCGTTCTTGCGGTGCTTCTTTAGCCTGCGGGGCATTGCAGGAAGAAGGAAGCACGAGCTGGGGCCGCTGGAGGGATCGCCCTGCCTCTCTCTCCTCCAGAAGCAGCTGTGCAGCCTCGCTGCCGGCGAGACAGGTAGGGCGGAGCGCTCCCTCTGGATGCCCCGCCTCTTGCTTTCTCCTTCCTGCAATGCCCCGCAGGCAGAAGAAGCACTGCGCGGGCAGAAAACAGCAGCAAGAGCATGCGCGATGGCGGGAGCGCGCGGCGGCGGGGGCAGGTAGACCTTTTGGACTTGGTTGCTTTAAGAGTAGCTCGCATGCTGAAAAAGTGTGAGCACCCTTGATTTACATTTATCCCACTTTTGTGGGGGTCCTGTACCTCTAACCCCAGTAAAGTAAATGTGGTTGACACATAAATAGTTTGTATATCACAATGGGCCTGGATCTTAACATGTTGTGCCCCTGCAAAATAGCTTAATAAACATGAATCAAAATCCTCATTTCTCTTTTAGACTGTGTGATTTAAAGGTAATAATACAATGTGATATTTAACTTGGGTTTGGCATTTTTCCCCCCCGGCTTTTAGATGCAAAGCACAAAAGTTCAGATGGCGACTTTGTACCTCAGGCGCGTCCACGAAGCAACACTCTTCCAAAAAGCTTTGGTTCATCTCTGGATCACGAAGATGAAGAAAATGAAGATGACCTGCGGGTTGCACAGAAAGAAAAGAAGCCAACCAAGGAGGCCACCGTTGAACTCATTTTTAAAAAATTGAAGGAAAAACGAATTGAAAGATGCTTACCAGAGGATATAAAGGTAAATATTGTTTGTTTTGTGAGTCTAAATACCTGAGAGGCACTAGATCCTGTCTGACTCTGAAAACTAAGCAGAATAAGTTCCGGTGAGTACTTGGATGGGAGACTGCCAACAAATAAATACCAAGTGCTCTAGGCTATATTTCAGAGGAAGGAACTGGCAAAACTACCTCTGACGATTCCTTGCATGAGAAATCCTATAACATTTGGGGGGTTAACATAGCTCATGCAGTATATATAACTTGTTTTGTTTGCACCTGAAATGGAAATATTGCAATCAAGCACATGCCCTAATGCAGCTTGTAGTTCCTGATTATAGTAGTGTCTTACTGAAAATTAATTTTATTGGAAGAAATATTGCCCTGGTTCAAAGTCTCAAATGAGACTGAAATCCTACACAAATAAAGAACTCAACATTTGCTTCATGTTGGGACATATGAAATATTTATTGACATTGAATTAATGGAGGAACCTCATGCAAAAGGAACAGCTGTATGGGCTGTAGTCCATGGGGTTTTAGGGCCAATATGCAGACCCCTTTACATAACACTTTTTTAATATAAAAAAGTCTTTGTTTCGGAAAATGCATGGGTCCAACTTACAGGGACAGGGCCGTTGCAGCGTGGGGTGCCCTTCTGCCAGCCATTATGTCCACAGGGGGATTCTTCCTCCCAGAAAAAACCCTGGTCTGGGCTTGTTTCTCTCTTCCCCCAGGCAGCCTACCTAAGGCTGCCCTGGGCCCTAGCAGATACCATGCCTACTTCAGCTGATCCATACCACCCGCTCTGCGTGTTTGTTACATTTTGCAGTTCTTGTTAGCTTGTCACAACCCCTTTGGTTGGCGTGTGGCATGAGCCTTGGATGTGGCTTGTTTATCGTCGTCCCCCCCCCCCCAAATCGGAAGAGGGGAGAAACGTCCAGTGGTTAGCAGGGGTGCTAAGTTAATGTTAGCCCGGATTTGTGCCGACAGCACCCTGGCGTGTAAAGCGGAATCAGACAACAGCGGGCTGCCTGATCCAGGACCCATGCATGGCTGCCAACCCTTGTTCCTGTAATCAATAAACAAGTTGTGGCTGTTTTTGATCCCAACCCTGTGTGAGTGCCTTCTTGGGTTCTGCTGGTGGGAGGTGTATCACCCATGCACACACAATGCGCATATATTAATGAGAGTGAAATGTTTCTATTTCTGTTCCACTACAGAAAATGACAAAAGATAATCTGGCAGAAGAAAAAACATCACTCCAAAAAAGTCTCCTGTACTACGAAAGTCAGCATGGACGCCCGGTAATATTTTATGTATTCTCTCCACCCTGTAGCTGTTTGTAAGTCAGAATGACAGGTTTACTGAGTATGTTTGGGGAAGCCCAAACTAAGAATCAAACAACAGCCATTTAAATACATTATTGGTCCCTTCTTAGACCAGTAATTTTGTTTATATGACTCTGAATTTGGATAAGAGTGGAATTTTATACATAGTTTCAGTATTAAAAATCAGAACTATTTGAAAATATTTAATTTAAGCATCCCCTGACACTCTGTCTTAATGTGTAATTGAGTTTCTGGTATTGTAACCACGGTTAGACAAGTGTCTCCATCCATGTATATTCAACAATAGCATATTTCTGCCTTGGAGGATTTAAGGGAAGGAGCTTCAGCTTAGTACTCTATGGACGTTGTTTCACATTTCAGAAACCCCTCTTATAACAACAACAACAACACTAAAATTTATTTGTATACTGCTCTGTGTCCCCAAGGGAACCAGGGAGGTTTCCAGCATAGGTAAAGCATTGCAATTACCGACACAAAAACATCCATCCATCCATCCATCCATCCATCCATCTATCTATCTAATAAAAGTCAGTGTTTGCAGAGGGTGGGAGGTGTGGAGGAATATGTGCCAGCTTTTCGATTGGTTGCCACTGTGGGATTATTTGCATAAAGGATTCTGATTGGCCAGCCTCAGAACTCCAACACTCTAAGGCACCAGACAGAGGGAATTGGTTGCCACTGAGAGACAATTTGCATAAAGGACTCTGATTGGCCAGCAAAAAACAATGCAACTGAATGCTTGAGTTAGCCAAATGACAGGTTTTTTTTTCCGTTGGAGATGGAATGTTCATTTTCTGGGAGGTGCGGAGGTGCCAAGGAATAGGTTGCCACTATGGGAATATTTGCATAAAGGACTCTGATTGGCCAGCCTCAGAACTCCAACATTCTACGGCCCCAGACAGAGGGGATTGGTTGCCACTGAAATTGTATTTGCATAAAGGACTCCCATTGGCCATCTACATGGCCAGGCCTGGACTAGTCCCACTTTCTTAGGACTAACCATCCTTAAACTCATCCAGTAGCCAACTACACACAATTAGGACCAAACACCCTCTGGTTCATTCAGCCACCAACTGACTCTTTCTAAACCAATCTTCTTTTTCCTCCAGTGACAGTTGGCTCTGCCCTTTTTCTTCAGCCTGGAGGCTATGTTGCTATGGCAACGCCTGGGGCCTTTGGCCAACTCTCAGCTAATATTAATAAACCTATTTAAAACTTATACTTTAATTGGGCATTTTGTTATGCCCCTCGTCCTGTTTTCTCTGTTTTAGCCAGTCACTCTGGAGTTATGTACGTTCTGTAAAACATTGTAAACATATTTTCTCTAATGGAGATAGCCACTGAAAATCTAAACCCATTTTTCCAAAGATGTTCCCATTCTTCCAAATTGATATTTCTACCTAACTCTTTGGCCCACATGATCCTAACAGTTTTTATTTGGTTGTCTACTAAATTGTATTCAAAAATATATCTGTAGATCCTGGAGATTATGCCTTTGTTGCCCTTCTCGAAGATACTTTCTAACTCCGATTTATTAGAGGCAAATCCTACTCTTGCATCCTTCCTAAATCTGCCATGTAGTTGGAAAAAGCTGAACCAATCATTTAACCCAGATTCCTCTCTGTCTTTAATTATCCATTGCCCTTTCTCTTTGACCAGATAATCCTTGTATGTGCCGGAGTCAGCATGTGTAGCCGGTCTCTGAACTGCTTCCAGTGGGCACAGCCATAGAAGGGGGGGGGGGGGGTTGGCTCCATACCCTTCTTGTATATTTTCCATGTTGCTAAAAGGCTGGCTCTTATTACATGCCCGCTAAATAATTTCTGTTACTATTGATTGGGCAATCTACAGATTCTAACTTGTGTTATCCTGAGGTTTCCTATCTGTTTGAAGTAACACTGTGATAAGATCCTGCAATGACATGATATGAAGGGAACTCATTATCAGTTCATACACTTTTGTCCAGACTTTTCAGTTGATAGTCCACTGAGTTTTGACTTTCTCTTCCTTATCTAACAGAGTGACTGGAGAAAAGGGGTGAAACATTCTTAGAGGTAGTTTCCCCACCTGTTGGCACTGTCATTGATAACCATTATAACTTGCAGATATGGATATATTCAGATATCTCTTAGCTTCAGCAAATACGCTGCCTCTGTCAGTGTCTGCAACCTCTGAGCAAACTTATCTTTGTCCTTCACATTACACTCAAATTATGCTCTTCAAACATAGTGTTCGGTACATGCTGGTATGTTCTAGTTTGTGGTATTAATTGTAAACATTTCTGTAGTTCTTAAAAGAGAATGCAAATCTTTAACTATCGAAGACTATCTTATTTTGTTTATTTTCAATGTTAGATAACCTATTTCAACTTTCTTGTAGGTATCCAGAGAAGAAAGGCATGTTGTTAAACCCCTCTATGACAGATACAGGCTTGTGAAGCAAATGTTAACTCGAGCAAGCATCACTCCCATCCTTGTGAGTCAAAAATAGATTTCCCCTAATAATGAGAATTGTCTTTTTTCTATGTTTTCCTTCTGGAGTCATTTTCTAGTTCATGTGTTAGGAACCAGGCAGTGAAGTATTAGATAGGATTTTAAAAAATCTTTTATGCTAATTTTATCTGATGTCTAGCTTTTGGATAACTCGTGAATAAATTAGCTTCAGTTCTTTCTTTCCTTTCATTTAGCCACATTCTCTGCCCACATTCATCAATGCTGGTTATGAAAGGATGTATAATTTTTAGAAGTGATGATCTTTCTCTAAACTCTTTGTAAAAACTGGAACAGCTGTTTGATTTCATTTGCAGTAGTTGGCACTAAGGCACTAGAGCCGCGAAGGATTTAGTGTTCTCACTTTATTATGATGTTAACAGTAGCCTGAAGATAGATGTCAGTTAGGTGTCAGTGTGCCATTTTGCTAACATAGGAAAGGGCAGAAAATGAAACTGCATATTCATTCTAAAAATAACTGGAACAGAACTTTAAACATTATCATTGCTGTGTCTTGTTTAATACTTTGCGATTTTGTTTAAGGGATCACCATCAACCAAAAGGCGCAGCCAGATATTACAGCCTATCATTGAAGGAGAAACAGCCCACTTCTTTGAAGAGATTAAGGTATTTTGAGTCTCCAAATATGACAATAGCTTTAATATAAAACACCCAGGAGTACATTTGCACTTAAGTAAAATCAACTCTTCCCTTTCAGTGATGTTCTCCTCCACCTTTCTCTGTGCCTTCAAAAGTGCCATAGAAATCTGAAAATGAATGCATATGTAGTGGAACCACTGTAAATGTTTCTGGGTATATTGGTAGCACTATGGAATAGGCAATGTCATGTTCTTCCACTACATTTGCTATATTATCTTCCAGGAGGAGGAGGAAGATGGAGAGCTTTCTTCAGAGTTGACTGATACTTTAAAATCGAATGCCCAAACACCATCCATCACTACCAGCCCCGTTGAAAACTCAGAGTCTGATGCTGAAGAAAACCAGGAGAAGTTGACTCGGGAACTCCGCCTCTCTAGCACACGCGCAGCTTCCATGTATGTAGGCAGGATGATGTGAGCACAGATTCCCCATTCAGAATTTCATAGATGTTTCTAAAAATAAAATTGTGGATTATAGTTGTGTATGAAGCAGAAAATTAAATGCAAGTGATTTCATATGAAATACCCTAATTTATTCATTCAGCACAATTATTTCATATAGCTCTTTCTTCAGTGTGTACAGCAATCATTGGAACATTTTCTCCTGTTGAAACACACTTGTTGAGAAATTAATAGCATTTATTAGATCATAAGTCAGACTCTCAACAAAATTAATTCCTCAACAAAAGTTACTTACTATGTAAAAATGTTATTGCTTCTTTAACGGTGACATATTGCACAGCGACTCTGATATTCCAATGCATTTTCTTAACCATCTCTCTCTAGTCCTGAATTATTGGAGCAACTTTGGAAAGCCAGAGCTGAAAAAAAGAAATTACGCAAAACACTGCGGGAATTTGAAGAAGCATTTTATCAGCAAAATGGAAGGTTGGTGTGATTTACAGTACTTGTTTAGATTAAGTGTTCGCTGTTAATGAAAACAATGAGAAGAAAAAAATCACTTCTCTTCCTTTGACAAAAGCAGGAAATACGCAAACAGTGTGTTAATTGAAATATATAACATGATAATAAATTCCACTATTTTAATAAGGTAGGCAAAAACAATTATCAGTGTTCTAATTAAAATGAATATAAATGAGTACATTTAGTACCCAATGGAAAACTACCAGGACCAGGTGTTGTTGTCGTTTTTTTATCTAGGAATGGGATCTATGCAAAGGGCTCAATGAAGCTGGAAATTTGTTGTACAGTGCTTTTTGCAGTCAAAGGATGTATATAAAATCTCCAGAGATAGAAATGAACGCATAGAGCTTTCTATGTTCAATCTCCTACAACACACCCTCCCTACTCCCCCAGTCTTTGTCTTGGATTTTCAGGCTCAGATCTGGATGTGGAGAATAGAGTGGTTGGCACCAACCTTGTACTACTGCATTTCCTTAGAACTGTGGTTTCCAGTGGCTCCTCAGCTGCCCCAGCAAAATAAAATAAAAATGAACGAAATTAAATAATGAGAAATAAAAAGTAGAATCAAAATAAGAAAACTGTGCAGAAAATGCAACCACAGGTGTCTCATTAAAGATCTATACGTTAATTTATGTTATGTCTTAATTTAGGCCTACTGTTGCACTATAGCACACTCTAGTTCTATTGTAACGCAAAAGGTTTAATTTATTGAACTTTTGAAGAATTTTTATGTGTAGTGAAGTTTTGTCAATATGTGTATTGGTGGTAGTTGAATATATTGAGATACTATGGTAAATTTCAAAGTTTTTAAAATACAATTTAATTGCATGGACATTCACAGTTGTTTAGATATTTCTTTACATTCTCTTCCTTACTATATTATCTATCCTCTCTTCCTCCCCTCGTAACACTATTCCTAAACATTAATTTGTAAGACATGGTAGGCCTAAGAGGCTCTGCCATAGAAATTGATTCTAAAAAGGGCTTCACGAGTTAAAAAAAAAAGTTGAGAATCACCGCTTTAGAAGAAGAATCTAGGCTTTACTGTACTGCTAGAGAGAGCCTCTTGTGAGTTGACCAGTGCTTATTGCATTTTACTGTCTGGATTTGAGCCTGAAAACCCAAACAAAAATGTGGATGCCTATAGGATACATAGAATCATTGAGTTGGAAGAGACCTTGTGGGCCATCCAGTCCAACTGCTTGCCAAGAAGCAGGAAAATTGCATTCAAAGCACACACCCCCAAACAGATGGCCATCCAGCCTCTGTTTAAAAGCCTCCAAAGAAGGAGCCTCCACAGTTTTTAGCAAGCAGAGTTAGTGACGTGGCTCATTACGAAAACTAAACATGAAACTTTCAGTTTCTTAACTTTGTAGAGACCAAGATAACATGATTTAGCCTTCACTCTTACATTAGGCTGTCATTTTTAAAATGGAATTTCCCTGGCACAGTTCCTGGTTCTGATAGGTTTAAAGCCCTTGTGAGCCTGCCCAGGCCCCAAGATCCTCAGAAGTAGCCCCTCTTTGGGACATGAAAGCATTTTAAACTTTTTAAAATTTCTGTGCAGTTTTATTTTTGTGGTACCCTAAGATTCCATGATACAAGATACAATATAAATATTCTAATAAAATAATAAGTTGAAAATACTACAAGACAGTGCTATTGCCATTGAGGTAAGACTAACTTTGTAGAGGTTCTGAGAATCAGCTAGTGATAGGGAAACTCGTATAAATGAGGAAAGGACACTTTTTGTGTTTTTTAGGCCCCTTCTACCTTAGCTATACTTACAAGACAAGCAATGGGATAAAACTTGGCCTTCTGAACTTCTGCTTAGAAATCTCAGCTTTGTTGAACAAAGTGGATTGATGCGTACCAAAGTTCCCTGCCTCCCAGTTTTCTCACCAGAAGTATAGCTAAACTGGTATAGGCATTAGGATAAAGCCAAATCAAGGTATCTCCTCCATGTTTATGCAGTCTTCTGTGCCAGTAGATGGTGCTAGAAATGTATAAAGGCAAGGATTCTGTTGCACTGCAGTATACATTTACAAATCAGTTGCGCGCGCACACACACACAAGCCTGGATGTATACCCCCCTTCCCCCTACAAAAAATCAATAAAAGGGAGCAAATTTTGGTTTTAGACACTTCTAACTTGCTATTGATGGCAACTGTTACCACACTTGAAAATTGGCACAGAGGTAAGTTTCATGAAATACACAGAAAAGTCAACTTTGAAATTATTGTGGTAGCATGTCATTTGTTCTGAGAGATCATAATTGGGGAAATTTAATTTCAAGTATAGAGACAATGCTTTTTATGCAGGGGTCTCCTGAAGCCTGAAAATTATTTCAAGGGTTCCTCTGGAGGAAAAAGATCAAGAGAGATGCTTTTCAAGGTACTTTTCAAAATAGCTGGTAGGATTAGTTTTTTAAATGTTGTTCTCTTTTTCACTTTTTCCAGGAATGTTCAGAAGGAAGAGCGTGCTCCCATGCTTGATGAGTACAGAGAGTATAAGAAAGTGAAAGCCAAACTCCGGCTTCTCGAGGTCCTCATCAGCAAACAGGATCCTTCAAAATAAATATAAATAATGTTTCTTCATAACAGTGAAAGATTGGTTTCTTATGCTGTCTCTTGTACTGTTTGGTGTTCTCTTGTCTTGCACTGTTGAAGGAATGCAGTTTTTGTACACTTTCTTATGGTGCCACATTTGAAGGGCAAGTAGGTCCTGTCTAAAGAGTGAATGAGAATCTTAAATCAAGACTGCTCTGTCCAACTTCAGCAAAGTTTTTCCCCTCATTTTTTAAAAAAATCTGAAATGCATCTTCTTTCCAAAAGACTGTAGGACTAGAACCATTACAAAACTCTGGACTTGCTAACTTCGTTTCATCTGCATTTGTTAGTGTTTCATTGAACTCCTCTGATGCCTTTTTATTATGGGGAACAATGACAGCGATTTAAAACACAACCGTGTTTTTGAACACCAGACAGAACTGAAATGCCTTTCAGAGGACTGCTGAGGAATCACTTTGATTTCAAATGGCATCTGTCATATAATAGAATGGCTTGAGATCTGCGGATATTGAAACGTAAAGTTCCTGTTTGCTCTTCAGTTTCAGATGACAGTGGACAAACCAGAAAGTGACCTTGATTGTCCTGTTTTAGAAATTGGAAAAATCTGAACATTTATATCACATATTGCCTACAAGACTAACATTACTGTTAATTTATCAGCTATCTGTTTAGCAGCTAATGGTGATGTAGTGAATGGTCTCAACTGGATGTTGCATCTTACCTTTAAAGGGGAGACTGCTGGTGCTCAGATGTGTACAGACTAGCAGACCTATGGCAATTCTGCTGTATCTGAAAATAAACTTATCAAGGGCTAACATCAAAATAATTAATGTGATTGACTTAAGGTGGACAGAGCCAGCTTTGAAAGAAGGAGTTCTGCTATGTCACTGTTGTAGACCTGGAAAGAAAAGCAATGTGACATTTGTGGAGTTAAGTAGTATCATATGGTTATTGCATGATGAAGCTTCAGAATGGAACCATTTTTGGTGGCATTTACTTTGCCTATTATAGTTGACACAACAGCCGTTAATGTGTTTTTTTCCCTTTTAAATTTACATAATTTGAACAACTCTGTCCAGTCTTACTTCAGATTTGGTATCTATACATAAAAGGATCTTCATAGGATTTGGCCTTTTTCATGGTACTCATCCGAGTTTCCAAATATACAAGAGTGCCTGTGTGTGAGCACTGAGTAGAAAGGAGTAGCTGGTCTTATGGGATCCCTTTACGTGTAGCAATGTGCTGTACCTCTGGTAAGAATGGATTGAGCACCAAGGGTGTAATAGGGCTCCTTTGGGGATTTTTTGTACTGTGGCCATGCTTTTGCACGTGCCTATTTGCCGCATGTGTTACAAACCGCTAATGTCAGCACAGATATTATTTCTCACTGCTTTTTGAAAGACCAAAAAATGAGCATCTGTGATATCAGTGGCTAGCATGTAAACCCATCAAGGTTGATGTGTTAACATGAATTAGATAGGAAGTAGGTTTGCGATACTCCATATTTATCCCTTTGCTATGTCTCTTATTTTTACTGTGATTGTAGGCATGTAATCTTGGAACCCAAAAGAGCTCTAAAATGAGTTTATAGTCTAATGCTTTACCTTTTTACACAACTAGAAGGGGTTTTTAGTTGACTGTAGTGGATTGCAAAATTGGACATTAATTTGGAGATTTTTTTGTGGCTTTAACTCAGCTTCATTGTGCAATGTACACTTCACTTTTCTATCTGTCCGCAGACACCGGTGCATTTAAACATTGAAACTTCTGTGTACTGTATAGTGTTGTACATGAATGTTTTATATACCACATGCAAAATGTCAATATGCACTATTTAAATGTTTTAAATAATATATTCATCCTTTATAATGCTTAAATCTATATGATTCCAATATTTTTATAAAGTGAGTGATCAGACTGGTTCCACTTTCACTATTAACAAAGGCTTTTGTGTGTTTTGCAGTGGTTGGCTGTTTGTTCCATACCTTAGCTAGCATGGCATCATTTATGCAGAGAGTGTGTGTTGTGCCATTCTTCTTGAGCAATAAATGGTAGTGTTAGGCATTTTGTGATATAACATAGTTTTACTTTGCTGTAAGTAAGAACTATATATGTGGATATATATATATATAAATAAATATATATATAAATAAACCAGATATAAATGATTGCTATGTCTGGCATTTCATTGTATAGATTTTTATAATAAAAGGATCTTTTATTGTCATACACTATTGTGTGTTCGTGTTGCATTGTTTTTTCGTTCTTGGGAGTTTTTTTGGACTTGGTTTTTTTAAAAGCATATTGTAATTTTGTTCTACTATGTTTGATTAGCTTTACTACATTTACCTTGTAGTTTGAGTTTTAAAAAAAATTCAGCCGGGATTAAAACCTGGTTGATTTGAAACTAGCATGCACTTATATTTTTCAGTTTTTATAAGCTTCTTTGAAAGAATTAACATGGAAAGATAATTTACAAATCAAAAGAACTACAACATTCTCCTTATGCATGCTGCTTACTTTGTTTTCAAGGTGCACCCCTGTGGTCTAATAATGTTACATACTTATTGAAGTGCCATATGTATCTTTGTTTTGTGAAACTGACCTTTTTGCAGCATCTGAGTGTACTAATGCTTTAAATTATGCTGCAGTGCATGCCACTATGTGGCATATGCCTTCATTTTGGCATAACCAAGCACTTTTCCAGTTGTATTGCAATACGGATACTGTACAACAGGCATACAATATTAAGGCAGAAAAGAAAAATGTGCTTGTTTTGTATTTGTCTTTTAAGATCTTATTATTTTAGCATGGGGCAACTATTTCCTTCAGATGTTCTTTGGTGTACAGCTCTTGCCAGCCCTAACTACCTTGCACAAGAGTGGGAGATTATTGAAGAGCTGCAGTCCAAGAACATCTTGAGAGCCATTGTTGCTTATTAGATCCTCAGAAAACAAATCAGTGAAATTTATAAATCTGTGTGCCTCCCTAATATTAAAGATCCACACACTGTGGCACTGGGTTTCTTATGGTTTATAGCCAGTTCTAAGTGTGTGTAAAAATGAAAATAGCATATTTTCACCTGTAATACTCTAAAGCAGGCCTGCACAACAGATATGGCATGCAAAGGGCTTTCCTGTGGCCCATGGAAAGGCTAGGCTTCACATGTCTGTTTTCCTGGTCAGGCAGGGAGGCATAAGTGGCTTGTAAAAGTTTTTTTTAAAAAAAATATTGTCCGCTTTACAAGGGCCAAGTTGTGCAGGTCTGCCCTAAAGGCACCAGATCTCATTTTACTATGGAAATTAAGCAGGCCAATGCTGGTTAATATTTGGATGGGAGACAATAATTGAATACCAGGTGCTGTAGGCTATAATTCAGAGGAAGGAATTGGCAAAACTTCAATTGAGTAGTCCTTGCCTAATAAAACCTTACAAAATGTATGTGGTCTCCAATAAGTCAAGTGACGTGAAGGCACAATCACACACATCTATTGCTGAAGACTTTCATTGCTGCTGGAGTAGCAATGTAGAAGCAATGTAGTGCAAAGTGCAACGTAGTTTTTACATCTCCACCTAAGAGAAGTGTCAGACTTCTTATCTTACACCACTATACAAATGTAAACCTAATTACAAAAGAAAATAATTTTTCCCAATACTAACGCAACATAAAATACATATTTGAGAATTGTGCCTGTTCTTGAAGATATGTGTCAGTATAATTGCAACATTATTTGCATATATATATTTGTATTAGAGCACGTTGATATCTTTTGATTACATCAAACTACAAATCAAAGGATTCCTTAGGATGGAACTATTATTTTGAGAAAAATAAAGACCATCTTCATAGTCCTCCTACTATGCAATGATACATTAATCTTTATTTGAACTAATACACTGCTTCGTTTGCAGTTGTGTTCACATGTTCTTCATTCTAATCTGTGCCCACAATTGCTGGTATGAAAGTGAAAAGCTAGTTTTGTGTATATGGCCTTTTTTTTGCCTTGGAATGTTTCATTCTTTTCAAGCAAAGAATAAGAAATATGCTACTGAATTGAAAGATACAAAACTATATGACTTTATTTAGTTTTCTGTGACATTTGAAGGCTTGAGAACATTCTGGTGTCGTTGATCTTTCATTTCAAAACTTTTCATTGCTATCTGACAGGATGCCAGCTCCCAGCAGTTTCATGGCGCCTTGTGTCCTGTTCTAAATAATTAAAATGTTAATAATCTGCAGTTTTTGTCCTTTGGTTTTTTTCCCTACCTGTTTCTCTTTGGATGAAATCTTTGTAGACTCTAACCAAAAACGGGAAACAGCAACATATAAATTTTCTGCCACAACATGACCTTTTCTGTCCCATGTAACATCCTTCATACCTGCTGCATCTTTCACTCAAACCATTGCTAGAAAAAAACAAGTTCTGTCATAGAAACCAACTCTCCTGTCTTGGTTTTAGGTCTACTAGCATTAGTTGTACACAAAGGATTATAGGTCCTGTATATAATGAAATATGGGTTTAAATATTAGGGCTGTTTGATTTTTAAAAAAGTTTCAAAACCCGTTTAGGATGTAGTCATAGATTGCGTTTCGGATTATTTAGACTTCCGGAAAAATCCGATAAATTTTGAAATTGATTCGGAAGTATTTCCGAAATTCGGAAGTCTTCGGAAGTCTTCAAAAATGGCGTCCGCTTTCAAAAATGGGCAAAATAATCAGCAGAAGGGAGTCAGCTGTTAGCCATCAGCCAATGAGCAATCAGCAAGAAAATTCGGAAATGACATCCGGAATTCGGATTTCAGAATTCCTGTTGGGAGGGCTGCTCTCGAAATTGCTTAAAAAGTCGGAAGTATCCGAAAAACTTCCAAAATTCGGGCATATCCGAAATTGTATAACAGCCCCATTAAATATGCCACTTTTTCCCCTGATGACATGATCAACAAGAAATTGTTTGTGTCTCATGAATGAAATAAGAATAACTTAGCTGGGGAAGGAAATGTAGCACGTGTGGTTGCTTTAAACTAGAATTTTGTTCCTGAGGAGTAGACACGTTCCTAATGGTGTGAATGAGGGGATGAAAACTACCATGTAGGATTCTTATAGGAATTCACCACCTTTGGGTATTTTCTCGCAGCAGCTGATCAGGACATGAGGCCAATATTCCAGAATATTTAATTGCCAATATAATTTCGAATGCCGAGGAAGAAGTAGAACAGACAAAAATTCATCTTTTCTGTCATGAACAAGTGTAGATTATTCCTAGAATGAGATCATTCACAGAATCTAGGAACCTCTCATTTGCAGAAGGCCTGAAGAAGCAATCCATAATCTTTTGGATGTTCTCAAGACAATTTTTTATTTGTGGAAGGGGTGCCTAGTTTTTGAACTACTAGTTGTAAAGCAGTTTGTTCAAAGGCTATCTGTCTTGAACGTTGACAGTTTTTTCCATCCAGTAGTCTAAGATAACTCCTTCAATGAAGATGTTACTCTGGACCTAATATTCCTAGTACTGAGGCCAGTTGAAACCTTCAACTTTCTCAATTTTATTTATTTTGTGCACCATTTTCCCTTTAAACCCTTCCACATATCAGTTTCTGCTCCCAAATATAGCTGTGACTTGACTCTTTTTGAAACGTATTAGGAAACCATCAGTCTGTAAGCACTGTAATGTCATCCAAAGGTCTTGTTCTGCTTTTAATAAAATATCCAAATAAGGGAACAGCTGGACCACTTTTGCCTCAAATTGACTACTCGCAGAACTAGAACGTTGGTATAAATCCTGGGTTCAAATGCCAGACCAAAGGGCAGAACTTTGAGCTGGTAATGGCTGTCATTGTAATTGAATCTTAAAGATTCCTGCAGTTGCAACATATAGGTGCATGCAAGTTAGCATCCCTTAATCCAGGGGTCCTAAAACTAAGGCCCGGGGGCCGGATACGGCCCTCCAAGGTCATTTACCCAGCTCTCGCTCAGGGTCAACCTAAGTATGAAATGACTTCAAAGCACACAACAACAATCCTATATCACCAGCCAAAAGC
This sequence comes from Anolis apletophallus, assembly GCA_030556195.1. NCBI lineage: Eukaryota > Metazoa > Chordata > Lepidosauria > Squamata > Anolidae > Anolis > Anolis apletophallus. The sequence continues at coordinate 75,806,139 of JARBWK010000001.1, forward strand.
AGGCCTACACTTCCCACTGAAATACTAATAAGTTTATATTTGTTTAAATTGTTCTTCTTTTTAATTATTGTATTTTTAAGTGGTTTTGCACTACAAATAAGATATGTGCAGTGTGCATCGGAATTCATGGTTTTTTTTTTCTCTCTTCAAATTATAATCCGGCCCTCCAACAGTTTGAGGGACTGTGACCTGGCTCTCTGTTTAAAATGTTTGAGGACCCCTGCCTTAATCTATGGGGAAAAAGTAACTGTTCCAGTCCAAATTCTCTACTTTTATACATAACCATCCATGGATTTTAAATCCAAGGCAGAGATCTGTGTCGTCCATTGTCTTTAGGAACAATAAAGAATATGGACTAACTTCCCCTGAATGACTCACAGGAGGGGACCTATTCTGTTGCCCCACTTTATATTTAATGCAGAATTTACATCTGAACAATCTCCCTTTTGTCTTTTCTCTTTGGTACTGGTGAAGGAAGACATTTTCCCTATTATATTTTGTGACAAAGATATATCTTTGAACTAACTGCAGTGTTTGTCTGCAGTTATGAATTTCCATAAATAACGGAAGTGAAGTAACCTTCCGCCTACCAATAAATCAATTACCTGCCACTTCTGTTTGACTTTCCACTTCTGTTCTGTTTGAAATCTTAGCGATTTCTGTCTTTGTTGTCTAATTTAGAATCTATTTCTATTGCTGCTTGAAATTCAAAATTCTTCTTGCTTTTGAAGACTTCTTCCTACTCAAAAGGAATAATATTCTCCTATAAAGTATATTCTATGTAACCTCCTTATTTATTGGAATCAAATATGTATTGCTCCCATAGGCACCTGCATTGACTGAACTCAGGATTTCCTATATCCATAGTATGGCTGCCCTGGTGGACATGGAAACTGCAACTAATGCTGTAATGGACAGTGATGAAGTACTTAATACTAATTACTTAGGTGGTCCCTTGTTCTCTAAATATAATAATATAATAATAACACTTATAATAATAATATAATAACACTTTATTTATATTCCGCCCTTCCGTCCTTCTCACCCCGAAAGGGACCCATTAAAGTCTTCTAGATGGGAGAAGTTGAAGGGAATCTCTCTTAGATTCAACCAAAAGAAATGTAGATTCGATACAGTGCAGAAGGCAACATAAGGGACAGGCTGGGAGCAGACTGGATGGGAAGAGAAGAAGAGATGAAACAAAGAAACAACAAAGGATGACAAAAGGCTCATTGACCCAACTGGATGAGAAAAGAAATATAGAAGATCATTATCATATATGATTATAGTAGCAAGGATCATTTATGCCTATAGATGGACAAAAACAGACATCCCGATGGAAGAAAAACGGCTGAGAAAGATAAGTGAATAAGCCAGGCTGGATAATTTGACAATGTCGATCAAAGAGAAATCATTGACTAAATTTAAAGCAACTGGGACCTGTTTATTACTTTTTTATATAGCTAAAAGGGGAACACTTTAATTAGTGTTTGAAAAATTAGAAAACGATATTTAAAAGTAGTAGGGCAGAAAGAAAGTGATACCTTAAAGGGAGAAACGAATAGGTAGTTAAAATCAGCAGACAATAAGTATGAGTTTCAGAGTAGTTTTAGTAGGTAACTTGAATGTTTTAGGTCATATGTTGCAGAGAAAGGGGTGCTAGCTGTTGTAGTTTAGTTTTTTAAAATAAGGATTTTTATGATAGTTTTTGCTTTGATCTCTTTGGTCCTCTGGATTTTGTCTTTCCTTGTTTTTAACTACTTTTTCTCATCTCTCCCCCCCCCCCTGTATGTTTGAATAAAAATTATTTCAAATAAATATACTGAATGTTATATGATGGTGGACTTTAGCAACCTATGTATTGCTCCCATGGGCACCTGCATTGACTGAACTCTTAACTGTTTACTGGGGAGTTGTCCTTCTCCTCTTAGGGCGCTTGTGCCTGCTTTGTGCTGGTCTGTGACCGTAATAAAGTTTTGATTGACTGAACTCAGGATTTCCTATATCCATAGTATGGCTGCCCTGGGCGACATGGAAACTGCAACCAATGCTGTAATGGACAGTGATGACGTACTTAATACTAATTTCTTAGACAATCCCTTGGTGCCCGAATATAATAATATAATAATAATAACACTTTATTTATATTCCGCCCTTCCGTCCTTCTCACCCCGAAAGGGACTCAGGGCAGATCACAGTACACATACACAGCAAACATTCAATGCCGCTTTGTATAGACCAGGGCTGTCCAACTGGCGCCCTGGGGCCGGATCCGGCCCCAGCCTGTTGGACACGGCCCCTGCTATGCCCCCAGCCGCCATTTTTAAATTTTAAAAAATGGCGGCAACGGGGGAGGGGGTGGCGGGGCTGGGAGGAGGACGAGCTAGCTCCTCCTCCCTGCACCGCCCCCTCCGTCCCTCTCTCCGCGCCGAAAAGGGTAGGCGGCGCCAAGGGCAGCGCGTCACAAGCCTGGCGTGACGCGCTGCCCTTCGCCGCCTACTCCTTTTTTATGCTCCCCGCCCTTCCTAGGGCGGGAGCCGCCGAAAAAGAGCAGAAGGCGGCGCCAAGGGCAGCGCGTCACAGGCCTGGCGTGACGCGCTGCCCTGGCGCCGCCTTACTCCTTTTGGCGGCTCCCGCCCTTCCTAGGGAGGGGAGCCGCCAAAAAGGAGTAGGTGGCGCTAAGGGCAGCGCATCACGCCAGGCCTGTGACGCCTTCTGCTCTCCCTCCTCCTCTTTCCCGGGCGCCGTGCCTTTCCCGGGCGCCGCGGCGCTCGGGACAGCCGCGGTGCCCGGGAAAGAGGAGGAGGAGGGAGAAATCTCCCTCCTCCTCTCCTCCTCTTTCCCTGGCGCCGTGGCGCCCGGGACAGAGGAGGGAGACTGACAGCTTTAGGAGGGGGCGGGGCCTGGGCTGAGGGCGGAGCCCAGGGGTGGGGCCCGGGGCGGGGGCCGAGCGGCCCCCGAGGTCATCAGTGACCTCTATTCCGGCCCTGGGCCTGGTAGAAGTTGGACAGCCCTGGTATAGACAATACACAGACAGACAGAACAGAAGGAGGTGGTTTGTTTCAACAGTTTTGTTGCTGTGGAAGGTTGGGCTCGAGTCCAGCCACAGGGGGTGCTGTCGATCTATGAGCCATCGGGACTTCCTCCTCCCATTTGGTCAACCAGCATTTTCTAATCTTTCTTTATGGCATTGTAAAACACCTCCCCCACTTCTAGCAGTATCTAATTTCTATAATTACAGCTAAAGTTGTTTTTGAACTGCTTGGGTAAACAGCAGGGCTGACAGTCGGTTGCTTCGAACTTGCAACCTTTCGGTTGATAGATCTTATAGTTGCTGGTGATTTACCAGCTGTGCTAAACCTCTGAGTATAATGGCCCTCCAAGTGTAGTATCTTGGCAGTGGGAATGTAGGTGACTGTGGAGCCCTAATCTGGATCCAAATGAGGGCATCGGTTTCCAGGTGGAAGGCAGTCCCGATCAGAGTTGGCTTGATGTGCCTTCCTCTTGGCATGTTTCTATCTCTATTCAAGCCTTTTTGAATTCCACAGCACTGCTGGTTGCAGCTGACCTCCAAGTAGAGTGCTCAAAGGCCAGGGCTTCCCAGTTCTTGGTGTCTATGCCACAGTTTTTAATATTAGCTTTAAGCCCATCTTTAAATCTCTTTTCATGTATACCAACATTCCGTTCTTGTGTTGGGAGTATAGTAACTGCTTTGGGAGACTGTGATCAGGCATTTGGACAACGTGGCCAGTCCACCAGAGTTGATGCCACAGGAACATCTCTTCAATGCTGGTAGTCTTTGCTTCTTCTAGCACACTGGTTTGTCTGCCTGTCTTCCCAAGAAATTTGCAGGATTTTTTGTGGAGGCAATGCTGATGGAATCATTCCAGGAGTTGAGTGTGATGTCTATAGACAGTCCACGTTTTGCAGGCATATAACTGGGTTGGGAGTACACTAGCTTTATAAACAAGCAGCTTGGTAACCTACTGACATCCCAACCCTCAAACATTCTCTGCTTCATTCAGAAAAATGCTGCAGTCACAGAGCTCAGGCAGTGTTGTATTTCAGTGTCAATGTTGACTTTTGTGGAGCGGTGGCTGCCAAGGTAGCGGAAATGGTCAACATTTTCTAATGTTACACCATTAATTTGTATTTCTGGCATTGCAGAGGGATTTGACTGATGACTGTTGGAAAAGTGTTTTGTTTTTTTCAATGTTCAATGAGAGGCAGAGCTTCTCGTATGCTTCTGCAAAGGGGTTTAGAGTGGCTTATAGGTGTTCCTCTGAATGCACACAGATGACATCATCAGCATATTGGAGTTCTATAACAGATGCTGTTGTGACCTTGGTTTTGGCTTTCAGTCTGCTGAGGTTAAATAGCTTACCGTCTGTCCGACAGATGATTTCTTCTTCTTGTTCCCATCATCAAGATGAAGTGTTATACTGATGAAGATGGAAAACAAGGTTGGGGCAATAACACATCCCTGTTTGACACCTGGTTCCACCTTAAATGGGTGACTTTGGGAGCCACTGCTGTCCAAGACTGTTGTCATCATGGAGGAGTCTCAGGATGTTCACAAATTTGTCAGGGCATTCGATTTTTTGCAGGATCATCCAGAGAGCACTACGATACTGATATTAAGACTAATCTTGTTCTTCCTATTGAAGAATCTTCACGTTCAAAATTAATCAAGTATGTATTTTCATCATTCTTCAAGTTTAATGCATTAAAATTAGCATGAGACATTTTTTTATTAAAGTAATCATGTCATTCCAACTCATTACAGTTGATAAATTTTGTTCAGTTAAGATATTTTTCACTCTTACTTCCAATTCCTCATTAATTCTTTTCCTCCACTGCTTTTTATTTTGGAAATACCAAGGCACTGTAGTTGTTGAGTTAAGCTCTGCTGTCAAATCATTAGCATAATCCCTTGTCTGGAACTGAGGTTGAGGCCGAGAGAACATCATAGCCAGGTAAGTTGAGAGCTTTTCCTGCATCTCAGTCTCACGGCTTGAATGCAAAGGAAATATTTTTTCTAGCGTTTGCTACTCTTCGCTGTTGCCTCCCTGGTTGTCACTCAAAATGTGCACCTGGGACAGCCTTCCCCAAGAGGCTGAATGTGCTCTTGGTTTCTGCCTTTCCCTTTTGGCCAGAGTCCTCTGATTTAAGATGGTAATTGGACATGGTAGAAACATTTTTGTTTATATTATCTTTCTCTATCACTTTGGGTGTCTGTAGATATTTAAGCAGTTTTGGAGGAGGAGTCTCATTTGGGGAGTTTCCTTTTTCTCTGATAGAGCTCAGAGCTCATCACTATCATTATCAAAATTGGTATATTCTTTTTCTTCAACAAGTTGTTATTATTCTTTGATACACAACGAGATTAGTACACACAGCAAACAAGATCGCTATGCTGGCTTTTGTATTTCGTCACACATCAGACACTTCCCACGTGTCTAGGGCTATGTGATGTATAGGCAAATAATGTGTGCAGATGCCTTTTGCAGCTGTCAGATGGTAATTTTGTAAGTGCAGATTGTTTTTAAGTATAGGCCAAGGTCTTTAGACACTGCACCCTGTGTGCCGATCACCACTGGAACCACCTTTACTGGCTTGGGCCAGTCTTTGCAGTTCTATTTTTAAATCCTCATTTTGTGTAAGATTTTCCAGTTGCTTCTTGTCAATTCTTCTGTTACCTGGGATTGCAACATTGATGATCCATACTTGTTTTTCCCCACAATTGTGAGGTTAGGAGTATTGTGCTCCAAAACTGTCAGTCTGAATTCAGAAGTCCCAAAGTAGTTTGACGTGTTTATTATTACTATTACTATTAGCCTCATCATCACATTTATATATTGCTCTTTCATTCTTAAAAGACTCAAATCTCCTGCAAATGCCATAGTCTGTTATCTAGCAAGAACATAAGAACATAAGAAGAGCCATGCTGAATCGGGCCTCAGCCCATCTAGTCCAGCATTCTGTGTCACACAGTGGCCCACCAGTTGTACACAGGGATCTCTAGCAGAAAGGAGGGCAAAACCCTCTCCTGCTCCCGACCCCCCACAACCAGTACCCGGGGAAAATCCTGCCTGCCTCCATCAACATAGAGGTGGCACTTGGATGTCCATTTCAGTAGCTACTGATTCCCTTGGTATCCATGAATCTGTCTAATCCTGCCTTGAAGCTGTCCAGGCTGACAGCTGTCACAACCTCCTCTGGAAGTGAGTTCCATAACCCAATGACCCTCTGGGTGAAGAAATATTTCCCTTTATTAGTCCTAACTTTCCTACCTTGGAGCTTTAGGGAGTGCCCCCTAGTCCTAGTGTTGTGTGACAGAGAAAATATTTTTCTTTATTCACCTTTTCTATCCCATGCATGATTTTATACACTTCGATCAAGTCACCTCTTAAACGCCGTCTTTCAAGGCTGAAAAGACCAAGGCGTTGCAACCTGATTTCATAAGGGAGCTGCTCCATCCCTTGGATCATTTTTTGTTGCCCTTCTTTGTACCTTTTCCAGTTCCGTTGTATCCTTCTTGAGGTGCGGTGACCAGAATTGTACACAGTACTCCAGATGTGGCCTCACCATAGATTTGTAGAGAGGCAATACAACATTTGCCGACCTATTTTCGATTCCCTTCCTGATCATGCCAAGCATAGAATTTGCTTTTTTCACTGCTGCTGCACACTGGGTTGACATCTTCATTGAGCTGTCCACCAAAACCCCAAGATCCCTTTCCTGGTTTGTCTCAGAAAGCTTTGATCCCATCAGTTGATAAGTGTATTTGGGGTTCTTTGCCCGATGTGCATGACTTTACACTTGTTTAGGTTAAAATGCATTTGCCACTTTGTTGCCCATTCACTCAATTTCGAGATCTTTCTGGAGCTCTTTACAATCAGTTTCATTTTTAACTACCCTGAACAATTTAGTGTCGTCTGCAAACTTTGCTACCTCAGAATTCACTCCTACATCCAGATCATTAATGAATAAATTAAAAAGTAACGGACCCAAAACTGAACCTTGGGGTACGCCACTTCTCACCTCTTTCCACCCAGAGAAATGTCCGTTTATTACCACCCTTTGTTTCCTACAGTTTAGCCAGATTTCAATCCAGGACAAGACCTGTCCTCTGATTCCATGGCTGAAGAGCTTATTTAGGAACCTTTGGTGAGGGACTTTGTCGAAAGCCTTTTGAAAGTCAAGGTAAACAATATCGACTGGGTCCCCTTTATCTATGTGTTTATTTACACCCTCAAAGAATTCTATCAAGTTAGTAAGACATGATTTGCCTTTGCAGAAACCATGTTGATTTTCCTTCAGCAATGCCTGTTCTTCTATGTGCTTGGTAATTTTTTCTTTAATAATGGTTTCCATCACTTTGCCTGGAACTGAGGTTAGACTAACTGGCCTATAATTTCCTGGATCACCCCTGGATCCTTTCTTGAAGATCGGGGTTACATTTGCCTCCCTCCAGTCCTCGGGTACGGTGCCTGATCTTAGAGAAAGGTTATATATTTTGGCTAGAATTTCAGCAGTTTCACATTTGAGTTCCTTAAGAACTCTGGGGTGGATGCCATCTGGCCCTGGTGATTTGTTGACATTTAGTTTGGTAAGGCATGTGAGAACATCTTCCTTGTTTATCTCTATCTGGTTTAATTCATTTAATTCCCTCCCTGAAAAAACTGACTCAGCTGCAGGCATATGTTGTCTGTCCTCCTGTGTGAAAACGGAGGCAAAGAAGTCGTTTAGCCGCTCAGCAATCTCCTTGTCTTCACTTATTGTCCCTTTCTTACCATTTTCGTCAAGTGGCCCAACTGCATCATCTGTTATCAATATACTGTAATTTATATTTTAATGAGAGAAAAAATCGTTGACTATTTGGCAAGGCAAGAGAAAATCTGAAGGGAGAGAGAAGAGTCAAAAGATAAAATAGTTGGATATTTTGTCTCCTGCCTTGATCAGCTGGTGCAAGAGAATACCAAAGACCATGGATTGCTCGTTTGGCCCTCCTGAGATATACAGATACTGAGAAAAACTAGGCTTTTTTACTTTTCATAGTCCTGGTCCAGGCTCTTATTTCTATATTCCACCACAAATGCTAGCTTGTTTAAAAGTACTGCATGGATGACAGGCCACCTTTCCTTATTTACTGGACACATGGTAGTATTTTCTTCTCTAAAGGCATCAGATGGAAAGTGGTTCTCAACCTGTGGGTCTCCAAATGTTTTGGCCTACAAGTCCCAGAAATATCAGCTAGTTTACCAGCTGTTAGAATTTCTGGGAGTTCAAGGCCAAAACATCTGGGAACCCACAGGTTGAGAACCACTATTCTAGCAGGCAGTGGTTCCCAACCTTTGGTTTTCCAGAGGTTTTGGATTTCAACTCCCAGAAATCTCAGCCATCTTGCCAGCTTTTAGGAATTGTGGGTGGTGAAGTCCAAAACACCTGGAGGACCAAAGTTGGGAACCACTGAGCCAGAGGAACATATGAAGCAATGTTTTTTCTCAGAGGTATTTGGCAGTTGGGCTTGAGCTTTGCTACTTCTCAAACTTGACAAATTTTAGACAATTTTGTAGTGTTACTTTTTCTGATACAGGAAACTGAAGTATATTTTCTATATTGTGGGCGAATTACAGGCCATTCGTGTTTTTTCCCCATACAGAGTAGAATAAGCCGATGATGTGCTCTTTTAAACGGCTATGACACATGAGTGACTTCCTTGTCCAATGAGAAGCTATATTCTGATTTATAGGGGTGGTGAGGAAATTACAATTCTGGCAATATACCATTCTCTTGCACTTAAGACATGTGTTTAAGGAGTGGTTATAAAGGGAAATCGCTGTTGCTCTGAAGCAAGATCATACTGTTCAAAAACAGCAACTGAAAAGAAATTAAGGAGCGCCTTGGCCCATCACATGAGCCACAGCACAGCATGGGGTCCCTGCACTATACATATATTCATAGGATCATAGAGTTGGAAGAGACCACATGGGCCACCCAGTCCAACCTCCTGCCATGCAGAAAAAGCACAATCAAAGCACTCCTGACAGATGGCCATCCAGCTTCTGTTTAAAAACCTCCAGAGATTATTCTACACTCTGAGGCAACAAATGAGCTGCTGAACAGCTCATAGTGTCAGGGAGTTCTTCCTAATGTTTATGTGGAATTCCCCCCCCCCCCCCCATGCAATTTGAATCCATGGCTCCCTGTCCTAGCCTCCTGAGGAGCAGAAAAGAAGCTGGTTTGTACATCACGTATGCCATCCTTTCAAATATTTAAGCACTGCCATCTTGCCCCCTCTCAGCTAATGAATCAGGAGAACTAAGATGGTATGTGCCCACTGCCATGACTGCTGATGTAGTGCAGCCACCCATTGACCCTATAATAAAATGTGTGCACTCTTCTTTCCACTCACTTCTTTGACCTCTCCGGAGACCCTCTGGGAAGAGATTTTGTGACATCATTAAGCTTAAGTGTCACTTCTTTCAGTTGTTTCTCCAGATCTGAAATATATTTGGAAAGCCTGGAAGGAAAGGGAAAGAAAGACACTGAACCTCATGAAAATGCCTATGCAAAAAAAGCATTTGGGGCAGAGCTGTAGAATACTTTATTGCTTGAGTTATACTCCAACTTACAGATGAGCAACTGTGGAAGGTTATGAGGCCCCATTACCCCAGAAAACTTTGGAGGGCTGCACCAGCTACTCCCCCCTCACAAAGAATCAAATATTTTTTTAAAAAAAACTTCAGGAGATATAGGGCTATTTTTACCATGTTTAGGTTTCAAAAAAGATCTCTCCAGGATATAAATATTAGCTTGTGAATTTTAACCTGGATTTTACCTGTGTGTATCTTGTTATATGTATTTTATTTATATTCTGCCTTCTCTCCCCAAAGAAGACTCGGGACTGATCACAGAACACATACACGGCAAACATTAAATGTCGTTAAACTGACAGGACAGACAACAGATAGAGGTATATGTCAGCATTTTTCTCAACTTTGGCCTCCTGGAGGTTGTGCTCAATTCCAGCCACAGGAGAGTGCTGTTGCTCCATCCTCTATGACAAAGAACCCCTGACCACAGAATTCCTCCTTCCTTTGAGCACCTGCATTTTCTGCTATTTCTTTTTTATGGTGCCATAAAAAAACCTCTCCACTTTAAGCAGTGCCTAATTTCTCAACTCACCGCTCATTGCTGTTTTCGAATTGCTTAGGTAGACAATGAGCTGGGCTGAAGGTCAGGTGCTCACCCCGGCTCAGACTTCAAACTGCCAACTTTTAGATTGGTGTGATTTAGTGCTACAGGTGATTGACTTTTAATAGTGTTGTGTTGTGTTTTATCTTTCTGTTTTAACCATGCTGTATCCTGTCTTGGGACACAATATATTTGTTGTTATTATTGTTATTGTTATTATAAATCGGCCCATAGCCTCTGCAAAATGTGATGAAAATTTGCTCTGCACTCCTAGTGGATATTTTGAAACAATATAAAAATGTTTTTGAAAAGAAATGCAACTTTTTTAACTTCTGGGACAGGGAGGAGGGTGCAGGAGGCCTCTAAGCATGGTAGAAATGCCATCCTCCTCTAAAGGGTGACTTTTGGCATTCTGGAGCAAAATGGAGCAGTATTTGATTCCTGCGTGTTGCCTATCCCTGCTCTTGTGACAAATTCAGGAGGACAATTCTTACCCCTTTAAAATCTCCTTCTCCCCCCTCCTCCAATCTGCATTGTTGTACTGAATCCTCTCTGGCCTTTGGCCAACTGTTTTGTGGGATGGGGACTTAAGAAGAGCCATGCTGAATCGGACCTCAGCCCATCTAGTCCAGCATTCTGTATCACACAGTGGCCCACCAGTTGTACACGGGGATCTCGAGGGAGGGCAAAACCCTGACCTGCTCCCGACCCCCACAACCAGTACCCAGGGAAATCCTGCCTACCTCAACCAACTCCGAGGTGGCACTTGAATGTCCCTTTCAGTAACTACCGATACACTGGGTATCCATGAATCTGTCTAATCCTGCCTTGAAGCTGTCCAGGCTGACAGCTGTCACAACCTCTTCTGGAAGTGAGTTCCATAACCCAATGACCCTCTGGGTGAAGAAATATTTCCCTTTATTAGTCCTAATTTTCCTACCTTGGAGCTTCAGGGAGTGCCCTCTAGTCCTAGTGTTTTGTGACAAAGAAAATAATTTTTCTTTATTCACCTTTTCTATCCCATGCATGATTTTATACACTTCGATCAAGTCACCTCTTAAACGACTTGAGGGGAGAGGGATAGAAGACATAATTTGTGAGTAGTTTGACATCATTTGGGTTGGTCAGGCAAAACAGCTCTTTCTGAAAATAGCTTTAGCTCTCCTTGTTTTCATGCTGGGGGAAGAAAGTGAGGGGTTTAAAAGGGGAATGCAGTCAGTGCAATGCTCATTGTGGTCTTGTCAATGTTTTTTTAAAATAAAAAAAACCCAGTCTATTCAACCAGCGCCTTTTTCAAAGGTGGATTCCCCCCCTCCCCCACAAAATGAATGCTTCATCTAAAGCAGTGGTTCTCAACTGTGGGTTCCCAGGTGTTTTGGATTACAACTTCCACAAATCCCAGCCAGTTTACCAGCTGTTAAGATTTCTGGGAGTTGAAGGCCAAAACATCTGGGGACCCACAGGTTAAGAGCCTCTGATCTAAAGGAGGATTTAGGCCAGGGGTGGGCAATTACTGGCGCTCCAGGTGTTTTGGACTTCAACTCCCAGAAATCCTAGCCAGTTTACCAGCTGTTAGGATTTCTGGGAGTTGAATTCCAAAACACCTGGAGGGTCGGTAATTGCCCGCCCCTGATTTAGGCTCTAAAAATTTGAAGACCATTGGACACTAGTATAAACATCAGCCTACTTCCGAAATTCCTGGTGGGTAACAGGATCAACTCCTGAAGTTTGCTTCTTGCTGAGATCCTGCAAAAAGAGAGAGCTGTTTACAAAAGAAAATACCACCATCATCAAGCCATTCCCCCCCTGTAAGCCAGCTGTTATGCAATGTGTCAAATAAGTTTATTGCAGAAAATACAGACAAAAGAAAAAAAGGAAGAGGAAGCTAAGAGGGACTCAGAAGAAGTGCCTTCTTCTGATCCAAACAAACAGGTGGCGTGTTGAAGAACCGAGTATATGCTAGCCTAGATAAATGAGCTGAATCTATGATGCTATGAAAATTGGGAAATGCAGTGTTCAGTGCAGAACATTCTGGAAATCTTACAGAATTAGTTGATACAGATTTACTTGATTTGCTTAATTGATATTCAAGTTTTCTTGGGGAAAAGATCTGGACAATTCATCAGGTACATTTTGGAATTGGAAGTCTTTTCTTTGTGATGTGGAAAGGGGTTATCTCAGGAGAATGTGGCCCCCATGAACCAGCCAAACCCCATTTTGTAATACAAGTAGGCTAAACTATGTTCGGCATGAATATGGCTGTACAAGGGGCATTCAGAAGGAATCTCTCTATGCTAACCATTCCTACCTGCATTATTGTTCTTCAAATTGTTTCCTATTTAATGGTATCAAGGATTTAAAACAGTGGTTCTCAACTTTCCTAATGCCATGACCCCTTAATACAGTTCCTCATGTTTTTGTGACCCCCAACCATAAAAATATTTTCATTGCTACTTCATAACTGTAATTTTGCTACTGTTACGAATCATAATGTAAATATCTGATATGCAGGATGTATTATCATTCACTGGACCAAATTTGGCACAAATACCTGATACACCCAAATTTGGGGTTGGTTTTGTCATTTGGGAGTTGTAGTTCCTGTCATTCGCCTACGATCTGAGAGAATTCTGAACTCCACCAATGATGGAATTGAACCAAACTTGGCAACAGAACTCCCCTGACCAACAGAAAATACTGAAAGGGTTTGGTTCACCTACATCCAGAGAACACTCAAACAATGATATATCTGGACCAAACTTGGCATAAATACTCAAATGTGAACACTGTTGGAGTTTGGGGAAAACAGATTTGACATTTGGGAGTTGTAGTTCCTGGGATTTATAGTTCAGCTACAATCAAAGAGCATTCTGAACCCCACCAATGATAGAATTGGGCCAAACTTCCCACACAGAATCCCCATGACCAATAGAAAATACTGTGTTTTCTGATGGTCTTTGGTGACCCCTCTAACACCCCAGGAGGGCTTGTAACCCCCCCCCCCAGGGGTTCTGATCCCCAGGTTGAGAAACACTGGTTTAAAACTTTTTTAATTCAGAAATCATATCATTTGTATAATGTAGCTATGTAATTACTGTGATTACATAGCAATGTATCTGATAGAGAATTCAGGCCATACGGGATAAGACTAAATCACAAAGAGCCACAATAAGAAAGAGAAGTGACAACTGAAGCTTTGTCTTTTCATCCCTCAAGAAGTTTGTCCTCAAATTCTCCTACCAATGTCACACCGTAGTAGGCAAGAGAAAGACCAATTGCCATTCCTGAGGGACTCAGCTCTGGTCCTAGAGCCACCTGCTGAGAGTCCAATTGTAAATGCATGAAACTACATAAATAGGAGCCCCTGGTGGCACAATGGGTTAAACCCTTGTGCTGGCAGGACTGCTGACCAACAGGTCAGCAGTTTGAATCCAGGGAGAGCGGGTTGAGCTCCCCCTGTCAGCTCCAGCTCCCCATCCAGGGACACAAGATAAGTCTCCCACAAGGATGAAAAAACATCAAACATCCGGGCATCCCCTGGTCAACGTCCTTGTAGACAGCTAATTCTCTCACAGCAGAAGCAACTTGCAGTTTCTCAAGTAACTCCTGACAGGGAAAAAAACCCTACATAACTGTACAGGTGTGAAGGCATTAGATGCTTTGAATAAGTTACACAGAAACTCTGCTACATTAACTTTTCATTATACTGAAACAGCCAAGCTAGTCTGGGGGCATGAAAGATTATTTATTAATCTGCATTAACATTTACATTCATCTTATACAAAAGCTCCAGTCCATGCTGTTTGGAATGAGTTCAAGAGTAGAAAACATGTGTATATGACTCTTACTCTATCCATTCTACTTACTTTGTGAAAAGACTTGGTCATATCAGCTCTGCTTGCGGCTTGTCCCTTTCTAATGGGCATGAAAGAAAAACACAAACACAACAAGAAGAATCCATGTTAAATACAGCTTCGCGAATCTTCTTTGTAAGTAGGAGATACTGGTAAATTAACATTTCTTAAAATGAATGCTTGAGTGAAATAGACATGAAATTAAATTTCTTTTTGTGGGAGAACTTTCTCCCACCAAAACCCTCTAAAAATAGAGGGTAAGCCCAGGACCCAAGTAGTTTTGTGAGAAGCTTACTGCTTTGTCACATGAATTTAAGGGCCAAGCCAGATGTTAACAGAAAATATAGCTAATGCACTTCTACTATCTCAAATATTTGCTGTCTATCTCAAGCAGATGCAAAACACAATATCATTTATGTCCAGCATTTCCTAATGCTTTGTGTAGACTCAGAGCATGCATTGGCAAACTTGGGCCATCCGGGTGTTCCGGACTTCAACTCCCACAATTCCTAACAGCCAGTTTGCCTATGCCTGGTGTAGAGCAACCAAAGGAAATGGTTTAACAAGCTGGGAAATACTAAACGCAACAATCACACATCATGTGTCCTGTCTGATTACAGCTGCCTTTCTGAATCTCCAGATATCTTCCAGAGGAGCTGAATTCCCATCATGCACATCCAACGGCCAACAAAGCAACATTCCAGTCAAGATAGGGTGAGCTTAGAAATAAACAGGAAAATAGCCATGGATCTGTAATGACTATTATACATTTCACAAGACATCTATTCTGGCCTTGATTCTCACTTCATTTTCCAACTTGGGCAACCACTTGCCACTAACAGAGCAAATGTTTTGCCAACTAACTTCAACAAACCATGTATCATCATAACAGTTAACAATTCTCTTTATTTTTCTATCCCTGTAATTATCCAAAGTTGAGCCTACTGCTTATTTGGAAGCTAAGCTCTGCAGAATAAGATAAAATACAGGGCAGAATACCATTACAGACATCCACACACATTGAGTGCTGTTTATTAGGCATGGGTAGGTTTGATCGGTCTCCTTGTAAATTGGATTAAAATCAGAATTAATCGATTTTTGAATTGATTTCGAAGCAATATGGGAACCCGGAAGTAATTTTGCCCCTTTGAAGCCACTGCTGCCATTTTTTTTTCCGATCTAGGAAGTGAATTGGAAAGGAATCAGCTTTTGGAGGCAAGCAGCTGCTTGCACGCTGGGATGCTTGCCTCCAGCCAATGAAGGGAAACCACCTCGGCACAGCAGCCATTGCCCTTTAAAATGGGCCACAAAGGCAGAGGGACTAGGCCAGGCTGCTTGGGTGGGAAAGGTGCCATGCCACCGCTTTGCAAGGGAAGGACTGGGTTGGGAACAATTTCCCCTTTGCTGTTGATTCCCTTGCTGAAGCAGGGAAAACAACTTTAAAGGGTTTATTTTCTCCTGGGGTTTGACTTCTGTGCTTTGGAAAACCAGAATTCCCCTTTGCTGATAATAATTCTCTTGCTGAAGCAGGGAAAACAACTTTAAAGGGTTTATTTTCTCCTGGGGTATGACTTCTGTGCTTTGGAAAACCAGAATTCCCCTTTGCTGATAATTCCCTTCCTGAAGCAGGGAAAACAACTTACTTTAAAAATTGTCAAGGACCCAGAGATCTTCTAAACACGTTGAAAGTTAGTATGCCGACAGAGTAGAATCTTTACTACCACTGTGGCAAGTTTTGTCAGTAGAGGTCTAAAAATTAGGGAAAGGGAGTCCCCCAAGTTTTGCCTGTCCCATTTGCAGGTTTCGCGCCCACCATTAACGAAACAATTCGGAAATTTTGGAAAATTCTGATTTTTTTGAGAAAAATTTGGAAATCATTTAGGAAACAGATCACCAGCGCTCCCTACAATTGCCCCCAACAATGACAGAACAAGACCAAACTTGGCACACAAACCCCCCAAGGTGCACCCTACATCCTGGTGCAGTTTGAGGAGGATGGACCATGGATGACGGGACTTGCAGTACTTCAATTCACTTCATTAGAGCACTGTGGCCCACACCAATGACGAACTATGGCACACAATGCCTTCCTCAAATAACCCGGGCACCAACGGGTCCCCAAGCTAGTAGGTATGTAAAGCAAGCATTTACTAATAACCAGCATTTGGAAGGCTGGTTAAACAGGCTGCTTTTCCTTCTTTGAAATATGACTGAAACGTCACCTTCAGAGTCCACTGTAAACACTGCACAACAGATTAGTGAAAATGTCTAAAATAGCCACTAAGTCAGGGGTGGGCAATTATGTTTTACAAGGGGCCACATGAGAGCCAAAAATATTATGGAGGGCCGCACCTAAAGGCGGAACTACATTCTAATCTACATTATTTATTTATTTATTTATTTGCTATATTTATTATATATTACACATCATTAATATTAACATATATTCAAATATTATTAGTATTAATATCATAATTATTATATTATAGTATATATAGACATTATAATATATTGAAATTATATATTATGTTATATTAATTATTATATTATTACAATATTATTATAAAATAATAATAAAAACCACTAAAATTAAATTAAATTCAAGAAGACAAGGTGCGAACCAAGATGGAATGGCCCAATGGACCCAGCCCAGAGGATGGCAAAGCGGACCCAGCAACCACAGCAGCAGAGGAGAGCAGAGCAGCAGGCGATCGGGGGCTGCAGGCCCCCGCCTGCTCTCGCCCCCAGCCGTTCCCCAGCTGATCGCCCTGCTATGGAGTGCCTGCCATCCCTGGAGGCGATCTGGGCCTGCAGGGGGAGCAGTCGGCGATCTGAGGCAGCTGATCATCCTGGCGACCCGGAAGACAATCAAGTCTTCCGGGTCGCCAGGGCAATCAGCCGCCATAGGTCACCAAATGCTCCCACTGCAGGCCCGGATCACCTCCAGGGATGGCAGGCACTCCAAACCCGTTGCTCCTCTGGCCTGTCTGCCGACACAGGCCCCACAGAGCCCGCGATGGAATGGCGGCACCGGCACCCCTTCCTCTTTGCCCCGCCCCCGATGCCCTTCTCCCCGGGCCGGACAGAATTAGCCTGCGGGCCGCAGGTTGCCCACCCCTGCACTAAGTGATGTTCAGAAGACTTTTTATTGTTGCCCAATTGAGCAAGGACACCCCCATTTGGGGTCTGGGACCCACAGTTTGAGAAGCAGTGGTCTAGAGCTCCAAGGAGAAGGCCTGGGAGTAGAGTTGCCACACTGGATCCCTGGTAAACTTCCATTCTCAACATATCTTGGAGCTTCCCAGTAGGAGTACTCAGTACACCCAGCAACAAAACTAGAGCTGCTTCCTCCCTGCACCACCATTGCACTATGTTCTGCCTTCTTCACACAGGCCTCTGCTCAGGTGGAAATATGCTGCTATCTAAATGTCCCTCCTGTGCTGAAGAAGGTCTTGAGAAGTTCCAGCTTAAATCGATATAAAATTAACAAAAGCAGCAAAACTCCTGAGTTTTTCCACCTACTTTTTATATACGTCTTCTGTTTGCGAAGTCTGCCTCTTCAATTTGAGCTTGACTAAAGCTTTGTTGTAACTCTAAGAATGGTATGAAAACAGAGCTAAGTGAAAATACCAGAAAATTGCATCAGGGCAAAATCTTCTTATGATCAACTAACATATCACAAAAAAGTATGCACATGTTCAAATTCTTAGATTTCTGTAAGCTCAAAGAATGTATGTCACATGCTGCATGCTTTATTTTAACGGGCCAATGGAAGGTTAACGTGGGCATAATATCCTGTCTTTCTCTACCCCAAGGGGGACTCAAGGTGGTTTACATATGGCAATTATTCAATGCCTTAAACACACACAACATTAAGCTTAAAATCCATTGCATTAAAATTAATACATATTAAAAATCAAAAAATTAATTGCATTCAATATTAAAATCATGCCATCCAAAAATCGTAGTCTGAGGCCGTTCCATAGTCACTGCACACATTCCAACTATATTATCTTATTGCACTGCTGACAATGCCTATTCATAATCAAAGTAAACAGCATTTCATTGCTAAAACGCCTTAAGGTTCTTACCTGTCTAATAAGGTCACTGATCTCAAATTCTCTGCTTGGGATAACTGAAAAGTCAGCTTTCACTTCAGAGTATGTGTCATTAATGATTGCCAAGAACATGTTCTGTGCAAGAAACAAGAATTTTGAATCATTGTAGAACCAAAGGGTAAACCAGAGGGTAGGGCTCTCAAAATTATCTAATCTGTTCCATTGCATTCAAAAGCAATTCAACCAAAACAGAGTAGTACAAAACTGCTCTGAACGGAAAGCGGAATGTTGGTTGGACAGGAAAAGAGATTTAAAGATGGGCTTAAAGCTAATCTTAAAAACTGTGGCAGACTCGCTGAGAACTGGAAAGCCCTGGCCCTTGAGCGCTCTAACTGGAATTCAGCTGTGACCAGCAGTACTGCGGAATTTGAGGGGGCATGAATGGAGGGCAAAAGGGAGAAATGTGCCAAGAGGAAGGCGCATCAAGCCAACCCTGACCGGGACCACCTTCCATCTGGAAATCAATGTTCTCACTGTGGCAGAACATGCGGATCAAGAATAGGGGTCCACAGTCACCCACAGACCCACTTGCCAAGACACTACACTTGGAAGGCCATCATACTCTGACAACAAGGGATTGCCTCAGTAAGGAAGAAGTAAGTACAAAGTTATTTGGGGCTAATAATGTGCAATATTGGGACAAACAAGAAAGAAAATGTATTCCTGTTGAAAGAGAGCTGTTTTATTTATCCCTGGCATGAACTGGTTTCTATTCATTTTACAAACCATTTATAACTGGCTGTTGGCTCCTTCCGCTATTTTCGTATTAATATACCGACTGCACCTGTTATTTCCCCTTGGATAGGTCACAAAAATAGGACAGTCTGTAACTTGGTTGGCTGATGTTCCTGATTGTTAATTTGTTTGTTTCATTTATCAGTTGCCCAATACTGATCATTCTTGCCTCATTGAATGCAGACTTCCCAAACAATCCTCCTTGTGGTGTGAAAACATCCACTATAAGGAACGTTGCCCTATATAATGTTCCTACTTGAAATGCAAGGTGTAAAATGTAATTTGGCTGTGAATAGGTTCCTGATGTTCTTGCTCATAGCAAATCTACTACAAACTTGGTATGACAGATCAGCTCAAATATGTTGACAAGGAGTGACAACAGGTTAAAGCCTATTCATTAGATGTTTCTACTCATCACAGATGACAAAAATTTCTTACTGGGCACTATCTGTTGAGGGATGTAAAATCAGTTGGTGAGTGTGTTAACTGAAAAATGCAAAGCACGAAGCTGATTGGTTCACCTATGCTCAAGAAGCTAGCTGAGCCTGGGAGTTTTGGCAACAGTTACATGTTTGTTTGTTTTTTTGTTTGTTTTTTAAGAATTTTTAAATAGTTTTTATTGAAAAATACAGATAAAACATTACAACAGTAATAGAACCATAAAGAAAAAGGAAAAAAGAAAGAAAGAAGATGAAAAAAGAAAAGAAAAGATGTCAATACAGAAATTCGCGTCGAGGATAAAACCCTGATTTGTTTGGAAGAGGTTAAGCCTCTTTCCATTAATTAATTAACAAAATAGATAAAAAATACTCTGAGAGAGGATGAAGGAGAAAGTAAAAGAAGAGAATAAGGGGATTAGTTCCCCTTGAAAAGGCGGAAGAATTACCCTCAGTTACATGTTTAGCTTTTCTGTGCAGGGAGCTTTGCCAAGACTAGTTTGTATTTCTGCTTCTGAACTGAAAGATCTTTCACATGGACACCTAAGGACCATTTGAATCTCTCTCAAAGGACATTGTATGAGACAATGCAACTGTTCACATGACTGTATATATGTTGCTCTGCATTACAAGAGTAAATACCCTATTCTTTGTATTGGCGAAGGCTTTCATGGCCGGAATCACTGCGTTGTTGTAGGTTTTTTCAGGCTATATGGCCATGTTCTAGAGGCATTCTCTCCTGACGTTTCGCCTGCATCTATAGCAAGCATCCTCAGAGCATCCTATTCTTTACTGATAATCTGCTTGGCATATCTTTTCTATAGCAAGACGGTGTGTGGATTGGTAAAGACACGAACTACGTGTTATTTTCATTCTGACACTATCTGAGAAGGAATTTGGGTATATATTTCAAAATAAGTATTTCGTAAACATCTTTGTTCCATGTCGACACAACTGGATTGATTTGTACAGGTGGCGATGCCCAGCTGTAACTTTGTTATCTTATCTTCTTAAATCTCAGTACATATCAGAAAAAATAAGAGTGCATTTCACTACAATGCCTGCATTCAGATTAACAACTTGGCTTAGTTATCGATAACATCATGTCTCATTAAACAAACCGGTGGAGCAACTTAAGCAGAGCAACTATTAAAACAAAACACTCAGACCCACCATTCACCCCATGATTTAATCTTCTAAACCAGAGGGACTAGCCATTAGATAAAGCAGAATGAGAAGCCTTTCTAACATTAGCTCTCTCTCCAGGCACATTTGTAGTCCATTTCCTGTCCTCCTTCTTGTCCCTTGACTCCTCTCCTTTTTCCCTGACTCATTTACAAGATGTTATTAAGCACAGCAATGCAGAAACTGGTAAAACAAGGAGGTAGCCCTGAATGCTTCAACAGCAGAAAAATACCATGTCATAGATACTGAGCGATGCAGGAATCTTTCCGAAGTTCAGAGTCGAAAGGAATTCTAATAGAAGCAGGATTTAACTTGAAGAGTATTACACAGATAGACATAAGACTAGTAGCACGTATATATCTAAATCTTATGCACATCTAAAGTTCCTTGACATCTATAGTAATGACGCTCAGGGCCCTTCCAGACAGGCCCTATATCCCAGGACTTAATTCCAGGTTTTCTGTTTATCCCAGATTATCAGTGTAGACTCATATAAACCAGTTTAAAGCACAAAACCTGGGATCAGATCCTGGGATATCGGGCCTGTCTACAAAAGCTTTTACACTATGCAAGATTCATTTTTAGAACACAAGTGTGAGAGACTCACAAATAATATCCTCACTATATTATGGTGAATTGAAGATGAAGAATCATAACGAAAACAGACCTCCTCACCCTGCCACGCACACACAGGCAGCACCAAATGATATAATTTATTACTAAACTCAACAAGAGGAGATGGGATCAGGAAGGAAACTAAACTCAACTCCCTATTGCCCTGAAAAGCTGAATAGTCAATAGTCTTGTATGGCACTAATTGTAAACATGCACAGCCTTAGTTGTTGAGCTAAGAATCACATACTTGGTACATATATCTGTGCCAGTTTCTAGCCAAGGAAATACACAGATGAACCCACTTCCAGGGAAATATCCCCATCTCTTTTAACATAATAGGATAAATGAAAGTTCGAATGTTGTAAACTAGAATTTTAGTTGTACTCTGAGATGCACAGAATCATAGAATCATAGAGTTGGAAGAGATTCCCAAGGGCTATTCAGTCCAACCCCCTGCCATGAAGGAACACCCAATCAAAGCACCCCCGACAGATAGCCATCCAGCCTCTGCTTAAAAGCTTCCAAGGGAGGTTGCCTCCATCACACTCCGCAGCAGTGAGTTCCACTGCTGAACAGCTTTTACAGTCAGAATGTTCTTCCAAATATTTTAGTGGAATCTTTTTTCCTGCAATTTGAGTCCATTGCTCTGTGATTTAAGTCTCTAGATCAGCAGAAAACAAGGCAACCCTGTCTTTGGTGTGACATCCTTTCAAATACTTAAACACGGCTATCATGGTCCCTCTTGTCTTCTATTCTCCAAGCTAAACACAACCAGCTCCCTAAGATGCTCCTCATTGGGCTTGGCTTTCAAACCTTTGGTCATTTTAGTCAACAGAGGTTTGATTCAGGGTGTCTTCCCCATTTGGGATTGCACTGCATATCTTACAGAATGTAATGAGGTTTTTTTTTAAAAAAAACTGTCAAACATAAGCTTGTACTATCAATTTTAAAGTTTACCTTTCTAGTGGTCATGTTTTGCAGAATAAATTTTAATTATGTTATGACAGATACAACCTGTAACATATATACCATTAATATCTTTAATATATTTCTTTATTTTAACCGGCCCAAATTGAGAGGGGGTAGTTTATTTTTGCTTTTTAATATACTGTGTTTACTTTGAGGGGGGGAAGTAAAATAGCACTTACCAACAGTACAAAGAACACAAAGAACACAAATGTGATGAAGTAAATTGGCCCAAGAATCCGATTTGCATGCTCTATGCTGGCAAAATTAAAATCTCCAAGCACAATGCGGAACTGGGTAAAACTTGAGAGAAAGAAAAATATAGAAACAATTTTTCTATATAGCAGCTATAACCTTATCCAGAGTTACCCAGAATAAACTCCAATGTGCACAGTAAACCTGTATAGAAGTGGATGATACATTTCATTGTATCATTTCTATTAAATCTAAACCAAGAGATCAAGAGGAACCTGTGGTAAGCTTGCGAATATGGTTTTAATGAAATTGGGCACAACAATTAGATCTTTACCTTGGGCCCTTCCACACTGCCCTTTTATCCCTGGGCCTGATTGCAGATTATCTGTTTATCTCAGGTTATCTGGCAGTGAAGACTCATATATAGAAGTTTAAAGCAGAAGAAACACAAATTTAAAAAGCACTTTTTTTTGCCCCTGATAATAATTCTCTAGAATTTCTAGGTCCTCAATGTCAGATTATTGCATTTTGAGTGGCGATTCATGAGTCAGCACAAGATATATTTTCGCAGTTTGAGATGACCTGCAGTGTGACATGTTTGACACCGGATGGCGCTGTCTCAAGACTGCTAAATGGAACCTTGAGGAATGTCAGTTACAAAGTGACAGTTGGGATTTGTCAGTTGGGATTTAATATCTGTGAGGAAAGGATGTTTAGAAAGGTAGCTGTGATGGCTGTTGTTTTTCGATGTTTTGCCAGTTATTGTTAAATACAATTCAATACAAAGTTATATATTTACCTTGTGAATTGAATGAGAGCTTCATTATTCACTCGAACAGAGACTGGAGTTTTTGGGCCGATGGGGAATTAAACTTCTATATTTCTGTTGCCTATCCGCTGTGACATAAATACTCAACGCCAAAGAGGTTATGGGCCCAGATCCCAGAACCCAGAATCCAGAATTGCAGAGGCACAGAGATACTACATAACCCATAATTCATAGAAAAAGTTTTTGAATAACACTGCAAATTGCAGCAGAAGTCGCTGTTTACCTCGGTGTTAGAGAAAAAAAACCTGAAGTGAATTTTTGCCAGGAACATCTGTAGTGTGAAGAAAGATGGCATTATTTGGAGCACAGCATCATTTAGAAAAACTCAGAGGCAGCTCAAATTATTTAATATGGGCTACCAAAGTGCGGGCAGTTTTGGCAAAGGAGGAGCTGCTATCCTGCTTAACACATCGACCTATTTCTGATGCAGAAAGGTTGATAGATGGCAAGGCAAGGGCTACCATCATCCTGTCAGCTGACGATAGGCACCTCACATATTTAGCTCTGGAAGAAACAGCCGCTGACTGTTGGAAAAGGCTTGAAAAGCTGTATCAGCAGGCTACTGGAGGCTCAAAAGTTTTATTGAGCAAAGAACTGTTTTCACTGAAGCTTCTGTCAATGGAAGATTGTGCCAGAGAGACTCATTTGAGTAAAATGCTGAGCCTATTTAATGATTTAGCAGCAAGGGGCACCAATTTTACAGAAGATCAGAGAAGCTTAATTCTACTAAGCAGTTTGGGGCAGAGCTACAACTCATTCATAGACTCCATGCAATCTGTGAAAGAAGAGGACATCAACTTCGACTTAGTTTCGACTAGATTGGAGAACTGGGCTTGTTACAGAAGAAATGCCCAGCAACTTTCAACGGAGAAGACGGTCAACAAAGGCTTCAATATGAAGAGGAAAGAGACCTTCCAGTGTGATATCATCTGTTACATTTGTGATAAAAGAGGACACAAAGCTAGACAATGTCATCAGAACAAGTTTAAGAAGAGTGAATCAACACAGAGCAAGAAAGAACAGATCAACAATTCAAGAAAAGACTCTGATTCAGGCTGTCTGTTGATGAGTTTACAATGTAACAATGATTTTATTCCTCAGGTACCCTGGATTATTGACTCTGGGAGTGCAAAGAGTTTTGTTAAGGATAGTAAATTGTTAGCAGAGAAGGAACCTTTATCTGGTTCTATGCAAAGTTGTGTGAGTCTAGCCAATGGTCAAAGGTGCAAGGTTTTAACAAAGGGAGAAGTTGAAATTGGTCAACTTAGTCTAAAGTTAGACAATGTTTATTTAGTTCCTGAGCGAGAACACAATGTTCTAGGGTGAAACAACTTGCAGATCATGGTTTATCCATTGTGTTTGAAGGGGAGTTATGTAAAATGAGTAATAAAAATACAGGTATGTATAAGGAAGTAAAATTTCAAAATGGTTTCTATAGAATGAATGCTAGTAATAAAATGTCTACAAATAGTATTCAGAGTTTGGAAGGGAAACCTCTGCATGGTGACAGATGTCTGCACATGCTACACAGGAAGTTTGGCCACATGAACTATAATATGATTAGAAAGACTGCATAGCTAGTAGGCATTCAAATACCAGAATGCAGAAATTATTTAGAGTGTGCTGTCTGTAACAAAACAAAGTTAAAGGCTTATCCTGTTGCCAAAAGGGTGACAGAGTAACAACTAAGTTACAGTTAGTGCACATGGATCTAGCTGGACCTTTTCCAAGAGTATTGGAGGAATGTATTTCCACTAGTAATAGTAGATGATAGGTCTCGATTTGGCCGTTTATCCCTGAAAGGTAAATTTCAGGTGTATGAAAATTTATTGAATGGTACAATTTTGTGAAGAACCAATTTCCTGATTTAACTGTTAAACAAGTTCAATCTGATAGAGGAGGTGAATTTGTGAATGAAAGACTTAAGAATTTTTTTTTTTTTAAGGATAAAGGAATTTGGCATAGGAAAACAAATCCGTGTGTATCAAAAGAAAATGGAATTGCGGAGCGTCGCTAGGTGTAATTCAAACCAGGGTAAAATCAATGCTTGAGGATGCACAAATGTCCAAAGGTTTTTGGGCAGAAGCAGCTAACACTGCCAATTACGTGCTGAATAGGTTATGGACCTCAAGTGTAAATGAAATTTGTTTTATGGAAGACATCCAAAGGTGGATCATTTTCAAGTATTTGGTGCGCATGCAAATGTCTTAATTCCTATACAGCAAAGAGACAAAAGAGATCAGCATTGGGTAAAGATGCAATTTATTGGATATGAGATATAGATTCTGGAATGGCTCTTCTCCAGGGAAGAAGATCACAGTCTCCAGATCTGTAAAGTTCGAAAATAATACTCATTGGGATAGAATTCATGCGAACACTGAAGTGTTCATAACCCCAAGTGTTTCTAGAGTAAAGAATGAATCTGAAGTTGTAGAGGTATTAGATGAGGCAAATGTGGAAGAAAGCAAGGAACAATCTGAAGAAAGTAATTTTCATGATTTTTGCGCCACAAACTCTGACTTAGTGTCCAAATCTGTAACAGAGGTTGATGGACATTGTCAAGAGGAGATTAGGGATGTGGAGGAGACTAAGGATGAGATTCCTAGGAGATCCACACGTATCACTAAAGGAATTCCACCAGCCAAGTACCAAGTCACGCAAATAGGAAGTATAGAGTGGAAAGATCCTAATTCTTACGCTGAAGCATTGCGTAGACCGAAAAATGAACGTGATTGTTGGGTAAAAGCAATGAAGAAGGAATTTGATTCACTTCATTCCTTAAATGTTTTAGAACAAGCAGATGTAACCAAAGATGTAAAGGTAATTGGTTGCAAGTGGGTATTTAAAAGGAAAACACAAGAATATGGCTGATATGTTTACAAAAGCATTGACTAATTGTAAATTAAATGTATTTTGTAAGAAGATATTGTTATTATGAGAAATGTGTGTACTTGTGTTGTTCATGAGGGAGGAGTGTCAGATTATTGCATTTTGAGTGGCGATTCATGAGTCAGCACAAGATATATTTTCGCAGTTTGAGATGACCTGCAGTGTGACATGTTTGACACCGGATGGCGCTGTCTCAAGACTGCTAAATGGAACCTTGAGGAATGTCAGTTACAAAGTGACAGTTGGGATTTGTCAGTTGGGATTTAATATCTGTGAGGAAAGGATGTTTAGAAAGGTAGCTGTGATGGCTGTTGTTTTTCGATGTTTTGCCAGTTATTGTTAAATACAATTCAATACAAAGTTATATATTTACCTTGTGAATTGAATGAGAGTTTCATTATTCACTCGAACAGAGACTGGAGTTTTTGGGCCGATGGGGAATTAAACTTCTATATTTCTGTTGCCTATCCGCTGTGACATGAATACTCAACGCCGAAGACTCAACTCTATGGACAACTTCAACTGAATTTGATTATTATGGCTGGGAGTTGCCCATAGAAATGCTCTGCGGAACTAGAGACTACTCGATAAAAACATTTCAATGAAATCTGCAATTAACTGAATCTGCTAGCCTGCAAATGTGGAAGGACAACTTCATATTATGTATTACATCATAAATATAAAATGTAATTAACATTAGATACAGTATGATTGGATTTCAGGAACTAACCATAAGGCATACTAGTCATACTGAGCTACAGTTCTGAGGAAAAGGCAAGTGTAAATAATCACCACCAACATCATAATTTCCCCTTGAATGTTTTTAAAAATGTTTCTAAATAACTAAAACATAAAGAAAGACTGATGGTATAGAGGCGCCAGGAAGATAACATGGTATGCCATGATCAAATTTATCATGCTAGATACTAGGCAGATTAGATGACTTCGTACATGCAATTCTGAAAAGTGGAAAATTCATCGACTTGTGATCCAAACACCAGGTATCCCAACTGTGCATATGCGAAGAAGATGATGAAGAACATGATGGCGAATCCTATGATGTCTTTAGCACAGCGGGACAGAGTAGAAGACAACTGAGTCATGGTCTTGTTAAAGCTTATGAATTTAAATATCTGGAAGACAACAGAAACTGTTAGAAAATATATGGATGAAACCAACCCCTAAAGCAGGGGCTCCCAAACCTTTTTGACCAGGGATCACTCTCCAACATTAGTACCGAAAGGGTTACAAATTGGTTTTTGGTCAATTTTAGATTCAGTTTGGTTATTTGGGGTGCTGATTCAGAAGAATTGCACTGGATAGACCACATCAGCTCTAGTTTCTTATACAGAACATATGCAATCCAGTAGTCACCACCTGCTTGCCCACAGAAAATCATATTTAATAAGCCTCAGCATTGTAAGGGGTTTTTGTGAGACCAGTCATTCTCGTTGCAACAGTGTAGTAACGGTGAGGCAGTGGAACATATTTTGGCACTTGCAGACCACTGGTGGTCCACAGACCACAGGTTAGGAACCACTGCCCTAAAGAGAGACTTTACATGGAACTGTTTAAAGCAACGTTCACATATTTGTGAAGATTGTTATGAAACTGCATAAATGCAAGTTGAGTATCCCTTATCTGGAAATCCAAACTGTTCAAAAATCCAAAATTGTTCACATGGGCAGCTGAGAAAATTACACCTTTGCTTTTCTGGTGGTTCAATGTACACAAATTTTGTTTCATGCACAAAATTGTTTAAAAAATATTGCGCATAAGATTACCTTCAGGTTATGAGTATAATTGAATTTTACATTTACACTTGGATCCCATCTCCACAATCTCATGATGTACATGCAAATATTTCAGAATCTGAACAGATCCAAAACCCAAAACATCTCTAGTCTCACATATTTTGGATAAAGGATAATCAAGCTGTAGCAGTAGACCTGTATTTTGTAATACCTGAGAATGAAAGATGCAAATAGGCTATACTATACTCAACCAGTATTAAGTTAGGATGGAAATAAACTGGGATCATAATCAGCAAGACAAGAGACAGTGCACTGGGCGTGTCATTCTTTTCCTCCCCAGCCATGCCTTTCCCCTTCCCAAAAATGGCATCCATGCATGCCAACCCAAGAAAACAAAAAATGTTAACCCTTATGTCAAATGATGCATGGCCCCAGTAAAGAGAACAGGGGTGATTCAACCCTTCCCTCCTCCCTATACTCTAGCCCTGATCTGAATCATGGGGCCCTCATTTACAATCCAGATTGCCTCAAAATGAGATATTAAGAGGAAATGCTTTGCTTTAGGGTGATATGAATGGCAATTGCATAGGGTTCAGTATCTGGACTGGGACCACAGGTCTAGTCTAGTACTACTTATGTAACCAAAAGTTAAGAGCCTTCCCCCGTATCACCCCAAAAGAACCAAATACAGACTTACAAGTACATTAGAGTAAAAGAAAAGTGTTTACCTAGATTATCTTAAAAGTTTGCCCCGAGTTGCATAAAATATAACATGGTTACTTGGTAACAATACCTTTATCCATGCAAAGAAGACATTCACTGAAATCATATTATTATAACGGGTCTGCCAGAATCCAAGAAAATAAAAGTCTGGATAAGATTCCGAATTGGACAGCAATTTTTCCATTAACTCGGACACTTCAACCGTCCGGTAAACATTGAAGGCAATAGCAAAAACAGACAACTAGACAGGAAAAAGATCACAAGGGTTTGTAAGGATCAAATCTAGATTTTTCACACACATTTTTTCCTCAGCCTGTAGTTAATCAACTTTTCAAAACTATAATCAAGAACAATAAGTCATGTATGGCCTAAGATGAAGTACTGAAATAGCACTATGTTGGCAATGTGAGGAGGATTCATGTGTGTGTGTTGAAAGCCAGATCAAACTGATATTAAAACTGGAATAGGTTTAGTATATCCTGGAATCATTTATAGTGACATGATTGAATAATTGCCATTTTCTGTTGGAAACCTCCCTGGGTCCCCTCAGAGAGATAGGGCAGGATATCATTACTACTACTACTACTACAACAACAATAAAATAAATTGATACCTGGGGAGCATACAACCTCTTTCCTTCACTGGAAGCCAGAAATACATACTAATACATTTGTAAATGATGGATTTACTGTCAATTATACAGAAGCTATGTTGCACTGCTTCACTGAATACAAGCACTAATAATAAAACTTGACCTTTGAGCATCTCGACAGCAAGCTCCTCACACTAAAGATTTTAATCTGTACTTGTTCTCCACCTCAAACCAGGGAGAGATGGGCAAAAGAACAACAACAAAAGGCACTAAGAAATTCTTGCAGTTGCCATAAGTCAATGGGTACCTGAAGGTACAGATAAGCAACTATTCTGTCTTCCCCTTAATGCATTTTCTGCAAAAGAGGAAAAAGCTGGGAGTAGAGCTGAAACAACAAAAGTAAGTGAAGGATTATTGTGTCTGAAACCATGTAAAATTAAGTGAAGGAGCATTGTTGAAGGCTTTCATGGCTGGAATCACTGGGCTGCTGCGAGTTTTCTGGGCTGTATGGCCATGTTCCAGAAGCATTCTCTCCTGACATTTTACCCACATCTATGGCAGGCACCCTCAGAGGTTGTGAGGTCTGTTGGAAACTAGGCAAGTGGGGCTTATATATTTGTGGAATGTCCAGGGTGGGAGAAAGACCTCGTGACTGTTTGAGGCAAATGTGAATGTTGCAATTGGCCACCTTGATTAGTATTGAATAGCCTGGCAGCTTCAATGCCTGGTTGATTCCTGCCTGGGGGATTCCTTTGTTGAAAGGTGTTAAGTGAAAGAGTCTGGGCAACAGCAGTTAACTTTTCTTACTTCAGTCAGATGTACATCCTGTTACTATTTTCAGTCTATCTCTCGGCATAAAGAACTGGTTTTGCTACAATACTGGGGCCCTACAGAAAAGAAATCTATGCAAAGGAAAATAATTTCTACAATCTCTTACAGAGCTTTGAATGGTAGGCTTAAGCATTATTTCATTGCCACGTAGAATTGAAAATTGGGAGACTAATTAACTCTGAACAGAATGTGACTTGTTCTGACCATTAATTTGTTGGTAACAGTTTCGAAGAAACTACTGAGAATGGCATCCTGGGTTGACAACACTGCCCCCTAGTGGCATGTTTTTATTAGTTTGTTCATTATTTGTACTTTTGCAAATAACTGGTAATTGCATTTCAATGCATCGTGAATATGCCATGTTAGCAAAGAATGTCCCAAAGCATTGCTTCTTAAAGTGCGAGTCCTGACCCCAAATGGGGCCCCCTTGGGGTCACAAAAACTTTGTCAACAGTAAAAGATTCCTAAATGCCATCCATTTTACACAAATCTGTTAAGCTACAACATGCAGTGTTGGAGTCTGCAGAAAATGCTTCAGCTGTATTCCACAAAACGGAAAATCAGCCTGTTTAGGAAGCCTTACAAATGCTGGTTTGTTATCAGTAAATGTTTGTTTTTATACCTATTTTATACATCTATAAACCTGGGGTCACGTAAAAAAAAAAATCAGGTAGAAAGGAGTCCTGAGTGAAAAAATATAAGAAGCCCTATCCTAAAGCACAGGAAATAATAAAGGATGTTTAGGTGATGATCTCCATCACAAAACATGTACAGTGATCACTTACTCCACAGAATCCTAATTCTTTATTTCAACCAACAAATTCACACATCTAAGTAAAAATGTCCAGCATCTTCAATTTAAAAGTTCAGAAATCAATGTAACAACCTTGGAGTCTTGCGGTACTATCTCCCCACCTCTCTGTGTGTATGTGTATGTGTGTATGTGTATATATATTGAAAGTATGTTCACTCACTGTTTCCTTCATCTGAGGCTGGATCTACACTGCCCTATCTCTATCCTAGGATCTGATCCCAGACTATCTGCTTTGAACTGCATTATATGATTCTCCACTGCCATATAATCTGGGATAAGAAGATAATCTGGGATCAGATTATTTATTTATTTATTTCAGATCTATTTCGGATATTTATACCCCGCCCTTCTTAACCTCCTGAGATATAGCACAATGTAGAAAGGGCCTGAGACTCAAGAAAAGGAGGCTAAGTTCTGAAAATGGAAAAGTCTAGTCTAGTACAACTACTTACGTAACCACCAGCTCCAGAATGTAGTGAGGGTGGATTCTCCATCCCCATTTCTCTCTCATCCTCTACTCATACTGTCCTACAGGTCCAAAAATATTTCAAAAAATATATAAACATGTGAGATTTACCAGGATCAGCAACATGTCCAGCCAGTTCCAGGCATCTCTAAAATACTCTTTTTTCAGCTTCCTCATTTTTGTAATTTCTTGAATGATGAAAGCGAAGATGAAAAGGCAGAAGATGACTTCACAAGAGGCCAGGAAATAATCATAATAGGAGACATATCGGAGGAGCTTGACAGAGTGGAACTGCCAGGAAGGGATTACTCCACCTGTTGCAGGGAATTCCACAACTAGCCTGTGAAATTAAAATAAACCAGGAGGTTGTCTGAGTATCTCAAAGAAGGATCGCTCTAAATTTTATTCTCAAAAATCATTTTCCCCTTGCTACAACCCTGAAAGACATTAGGATGGGTTGATCCACTCCTCTCCTGATTTTGAGAATAATCTGCTGTACTGGATCTAATAACAGCTGTTATTCTAATTCAGTGAAAATTCTGGGTTCCTCCTTTTGATTTTGTAATATTGGAACTTAACGCAACCAGATGTACATAAAGTACAGTGCATGGCATTCCAAATGTGGCTGCACTATAGATTTTTATATTTGCCTTTTTCACAGTAGCCACAAAAATGAATTGGTGTTTCCAATGAATTATCCATATCAACAAATTTGAAGCTACGTTATAATTACTGGGTACTCATTTTCATTTTTAAAATATTCTGGCATGTATGTAGATGGTATAATTTATACTATGCCAACCTTCAAACTGTGGCATAGACACAGAAAACTGGGAAGCCCTGGCCCTTGAACGCTGTAACTAGAGGTCAGCTGTGACCAGCAGTGCTGCAGAATTTGAAGAGGCACAAATGGAGGGTGAAAGGGAGAAACGTGCCAAGAGGAAGGCGCGTCAACCCAACACTGACTGGGACTGCCTTTTACCTAGAAACCAATGTCTTCACTGCAGGAGAACATGCAGATCAAGAATAGGGCTCCACAGCCACCTATGGTGCCAAGACACTACACTTAGAAGACCATCATCCTTGGGCTACGAGGAATTGCCAAAGTAAGTACTTCTATAGCTTGTTGGTACCTTAATTCCATCAGAGATTAGATTATGCATGGGGCAAACTTTGGTCCTCCAGGTGTTTTGCACTTCAGTTTCCACAATTCCTAACAGCCTACCTCAGTGAGAATGTGCCAAGGACTGTTTGGGAAGGCAAGACTTGTAGCATAAGACCTGGACCAAAGTCAGTAAGTGCCTCAAGGACCAAACCCAATATTGGAAAGAGGAAAAAGCGACAGAGAAATGGGACTTCCCAGAAGGGAGCAGAGAGGAGTGTGGATGCTCCTGACACCAGTCTGTAACTATTATTTACATGAAGAATGGAGCAACATGGAAGCTTCATGCAGACATGGTTGTTTCACAAAACCTTATGACAAGACTTGAGTAGGTATGTACAACATTAGAGATTTCATGAATGGAGAATGGAAAAACTCACCTGACGATGCAGAAGAGGTTTACGTTGGCATTATACATTGAAAAATCAACGAAGACGGCCCTTGTACCTCTAGTGATCCAGCTATGTTCCTTGAGAAACAAGAGCTTCTCTAGACTTTTTTCCTTTGACTTGGGCAAGGTGAACATAAATCCTCCGCTGCTGTACAGACCAATGAGACCCCAGTGCCACGGAGACAACGTTTGAGAGGAAGAAGAATAAAACCATCTGTTGACATGACAAGAAGGGAATGCCTGAGTTCACAGGTAGCACTCTTCTAACGTTTTCTTCTGTCAATCCCAACTTCCTGATTATGTAAACTAAATATGCAAAAGGATCTTGTAGTACCCTTGAGACTGAGGGCCCTTCCAGGGCCCTTCCACATAGCCCTATATCCCAGGATATCAAGGCAGAAAATCCCACATAATCTGAGTTTGAACTCAGAGAATCCAGTTCAAAGTAGATATTGTGAGATTTTCTGCCTTGATATTCTGGGATATAGGGCTGTGTGGAAGGGCATTATATCCCAGGTTCTGATCCTAGTGTTTCTGCTTTAAATTGGATTATATGAGTCTGCACTGCCAGATAATCTGGGATAAACAGAAAACCTTGCATCAGATCCTGGGATATAGGGCCTTCTGGAAGGGCCCCGAGAGAACAAAGTTGGTAGCATAAACTTTCATAGACAACAGGTGCACCTACAATCTAGAATTAATGCAGTTTGACACCAATTTAACTGCCATGGTATGAGATCCTGCTATGAGACCCTGGGGATTGTAGTCTGGTGAGGCACCAAAATTATTTGGCAAAGGAGGCTAAAGATCCATTCAAACTGCAACTCCCACAATTCCATAGCATTTAAGCCATGATCACTGAAGTGATATTGAATTGCATTCATCCTCCAATGTAGGTGCACCCTTAAATAGCACCTCGAACATCTTAAGAAAAATGCAGTTTTATGACTCTCAGTAGAGTAGTAAAACTAACACCCCCATTATTTCATAGCGATGAGCCATGGCAGTTAAATAAGTGTCAAACTGCATTAATTCTACAGCGCAGATGCATCTTAAATTTCATACTTCCTCAGTTCTGTGGAAACTTATGGTACAATTCTTGTCTCTCAGTTAATCTCTAAAAATGTGACAAGATCCTTTTGAATACTGATATTCCAGACTAACATGATTATGTATTTGAATTCAAATGCATAGTGGGTTGAGCACCTGGAACTCACACCAGGTAGAAAACCGGCCAAAGTTCTTCCTCCAAGACAAAGATCCAACATAAGAGATTGGGATGATCCAAGGTGGAACCACAGTACAGCGCAAAGAGGTAACTCCCTCCTGCCCACCAGGGTCCTGATCCAGATTATCATCTTCATGTCTACTAGGTGCCTCCAAAATTAATTCACACAAATTACATAAATGGCGTCTCATCTTTGAAGTATTGTCATTTTTTACTCTGAGAGAACATCTCTCTAGGAATCTTTAGGTCCGCCTAGCACAACTTTATAGCCAATTTATGACTTAGGGCCCTTCCACACAGCCCTACATTCCCAAAATATCAAGGCAGAAAATCCCACATTATCTGAGTATGGACTCAGATAACCCAGTTCAAAGTGGATATTGTGGGATTTTCTGCCTTGAAATTCTGGGATATAGAGCTGTGTGAAAAGGCCCCTAGAGATTCCTAGAGATGTATCCTCTCAGGTCCTCCAGTGCGATTCCAAGAGAGAACGTTTTACCAAAAGGAATTGGGTGTTTGTTTTGTAAACACCCTTTTAAGAACCAGGAACAATAGTTATAAAGTAAGAACAAAACAGTACTATCCAATTGGTTTAATTCTCTAGTTTGTTCTACTCCTAGTAGCTACAGCTCCCTAGTTCAAACATAACAGCAATCAATGGTTAATTGGCCACATAAATCTTCAAATTACTTGGAAAGGAGGGAGAAACTAGGCTGGTGTTTTGCCTGATATAATAATTTATGTAGGTGCAATCAGTAGGATATCATTACTTGAGTTTACTTAATTTAAACTTCCGATAATGTAAGTAACATAGACATAAAATTATGATCATTTCGACCCCACAATATAGTAAAGTGATTTCTCAGTGCTTCCCAAGAAAATAATCCCACTGTTACACTTACTATTTTAAATAAGAAAAATACTTTGTTATTCTTAGAGAAAAGCATGGAAGTTTAAATGTTTGTATACTTACTCAGTATCATTCTTAAGGCCAAAGTTTTCTCTATCCTCATATATATAACGGTATTGACCATAACAGACTTTCATAAACGCCCGGAAAGAAGGATAGATCGAACATGTGTTATTACGGATTTTTAGTTGCCGAATCTGAGGTACTCCTAATAGCAAGTTCTCATAGTAGATGTGGCTGTGGTTTCTATGTACAGATGTGGAATTGGTATTGTACCATGTGTTCCAAAAAAGGCCATCCAGAAGTGGTCCTTGTAGAAACTACATCCCACAAAATAAGCAGAGATTAATGTGTCATTGTACAGAACGAAGTCAGTAATTAGTACTCTTATTTAATATCTAAAATTATTTGAAGTCCTTGACAAAAGCGAGAAATGCGGTGAGCATTACAGTTTTGTCAAAAGGCTATTAATGTTTATACATTTATTAACATAGCCATAACAAAAACAATATATTTAACCTACAAATTAGGGCATATAGCGTGCTTTGATATTACCAGATTTTGAAAAATGCCATGAATTCCATTTAAAGAGCAGTCTTGAAAACGTCTGCTTAGAGGTAACTCTCACTGAGGATAAAGGGTCTTGCAACCACATACTTCTCTGTCAAGTTTAACCTTCAAAACACATTAACACCCCTACATCATCCCTTGCTCCCTTCTGTTGAAGTCTCAAAGGGATGTGCAAGACTAGTATAACAATTTATATGATTTTGCACATGAACATTGGCGAAAATATATAAATAAGGAATATGAAACAGATGCCGCCTGTACTGGAGTAAATGATACCAATTAAGGAAGCAGGTAATGACAATGATTAGGGGTTGAGTAATCCACTTAAACCTTGTTATATTATTAACTGCTATGCAACAATCCTCCCATCATTATTCTAAATAAGCCAGGCAGATGAAGATTTCAGATCCAGAGCTTGAAAATTTGCATTTCAACAGTAATTTCATCTGTCATTCATTACAATATTTCCAAAGTAACCCATTTCTGTTACTCATTACAGGTTTGAGTATCCCTTATCAGAAATGCTTGGGAACAAAAGTGTTTTGTATTTTTTGGGGCGAGGGGGATTTTGGAATACCTGGATTTGCATATAAGTACATAATGAGGTATCTTGGAGATAGAACCCAAGTCTAAACATGGAATTCATTTCTGGTTCATATACACCTTGTACACTCACCCTGACGGTAACTTTATACTATACTCCATGAAACAACAACAACAACAATGCAAAGACTCTGGCACAAGTCAGTAAAGGTGGTCCCAGTGGTGATCGGCACACTGGGTATAATGCCTAAAGACCTTGGCCTATACTTAAAAAGCAGTCAGTGCTGACAAAATTACCATCTGTCAGCTGCAAAAGGCCACCCTATTGGGATCTGCACACATTATTCGGCAATACATCACACGGTCCTAGACACACACGTGTCCGACGTATGATCGAATACAAAAGCTAGCATAGTGACCTTGTTTGCTGTTTACTAATCTTGTTATGTTTCTAATAATAATAATAATAATAGTCTTGCCCGCCTCTCCTCACGACTCAATAACATTTGTGTACACATAATTATCAGAAAGCAAAAGTATTAAGTGGACAATTTTGGAGTATTTTTGATAAGGGATGATTAACGCATTGTTTTACTTGCTGAATGGCTCATGACTGTTATTTTTCTTTATATTAACTTTGTGGTAAGGAATGCTTAGGATTGTTAAGACAGCACTTAAAGAGTTTCTGTCAAGACATCTTCAAAAATATCCTTTAAATTACTTTTGAAAATAATAACACAATTACTTAGCACAGTGTTTCTCAACCTTTTTTGAGCCGCGGCACACTTTTTACATTTACAAAATCCTGGGGCACACCACCAACCAAAATGACACAAAATGACACTCTAACACAGTAATACATATAGTGTTGTGATTGAGCCTTCAGCTACTACTAGTAGTTATTAAGGCAGGACATCCCAAAATATCTGCTTTGAACTGGATTATCTGAGTCCACACTGCCATATATCCCAGTTCAAAGCAGATACTTTGGATTTCCTTGGATATTCTGCTGTTCCTTCCACACAGCCCTCTATCCCAGAATATCCAAGGCAGGAAATCCCACAATTTCTGCTTTGAACTGGATTATCAGATTCCACACTGCCATATATCCTAGTTCAAAGCAGATACTTTAGATTTCCTTGGATATTCTGGTGTCCCTTCCACACAGCCCTCTATCCCAGAATATCCAAGGCAGGACATCCCAAAATATCTGCTTTGAACTGGATTATCTGAGTCCACACTGCCATATATCCCAGTTCAAAGCGGAAATTGTGGGATTTCCTGCCTTGGATATTCTGGGATAGAGGGCTGTGTGGAAGGAACAGCAGAAGTGACACCCCTCACCTCGCAGAGGCCAGGATCTCCTTCAACCTTGAGGCAGGTGAGTGTGGCAGATTTCCCCCAACGGGCTGGAGCTGCTGCACTCCTCTCTCCCCTCTTTTTGTATGGTGGGCGCGCGCGCGTGTGTGTGTGGACATATAGATAGATAGATAGATAGATAGATAGATAGATAGACTGCCTTGAGGTTGAAGGAGATCCTGGCCTTGGCGAGGTAAGGGGTGTCACTCTTGGAGCAGACTCTCCGGATGGGAGAGTCTGCCTATGCTCCTGGCTCCCTCCCTCCTTCTCTTTCCCCTCTCTTGCCAGCTCATCCCAGGAGGACATCGGCCAGTTTTTCCTTTTCTCCCCCCCCCAACCTACTCAACTCTCTCTCTCTCTCTCTCTCTCTCTCTCTTCCCTCTTCGGATGATGCCGCCATTAAGGTGGGTACGGCGAGCAGGGTCGCCTGGCGAGCTGGTGGAGGAGGAAGAGGAGCCCCAAGGTGGGAGGAAGAGGAAGGCGAGGAGGAAGAGGAAGGGGGAATGGGAGAGAAGGAGGGGAGGGGAAAGCCAGGAGCAGAGAGAGAGAGAGAGAGAGAGAGAGAGAGAGATGCAGCTCCTGCATCTGCGCTCGGACTGAGCTCTTAGCTTCCACTTCTGTTCCCCGCCCTCCCTCAATTGGAGGCTGGCTGGGGAAACGGCTGAAGGAGGCGGCGCCCCGGCCCCTTCTTCTTCTTTGCCGCCGAGGCCCGGCCCTTCCTCCCCCCCCCCCCCAAGCAGCAGCAACAACAGGAGTTCAGCAGGAGGGGGAAGGAAGGGGGGCAAGACAGGTTTTTTGCGGCACAGCAGGAGGTTTCCCACGGAGCACTGGTGTGCCGAGTCACACCGGTTGAGAAAGACTGACTTAGCACACCGATGAAGTAGTTGTTAATATTGCTATTAAAATACAATTTTTGTTACATCCTCAATAAAAGCTACAGGCAACACCACTACTGGCCACTTTCAACTTCATTTTAAACCTGAACTTCAAGGATCTGGGTCGCTGAGAGTTTTCCGGGCTGTATGGTCATGTTCCAGACACATTCTCTCCTGACATTTCACCCACATCTATAGCAGACATCCTCAGGGGTTGTAAGGTCTGTTGCAAACTAGGCAAGTGAGATTTATATATCTGTGGAAGGTCCAACAAAGGATGCCTCCAGGCAGGAAGCAGCCAGCCTTTGAAGCTTCAAAGGTATTCAATGCTAATCAAGCTGGCCAGTTGCAACATTCACATCTGCCTCAAGCAGACATTCCCTGGACATTCCACAGATATATAAACCTCACTTGCCTAGTTTCCAACAGACCTCACAACCTCTGAGGATGCCTGCCATAGATGTTGGAGAAGCATCAGGATAAAATGCTTCTGCAGCATGGCCATACACCCCGGAAAACTCACAGAAATCCAGTTATTCCAGCCATGAAAGTTTTCAACAACACATATAGAGCTGTTTGAAAAATAAACTTAGTGACAAAATAGCAGTGGAATAAGAAAACCACTGGGGGCTCCAGGGGCGCAATGGGTTGAACCCTTGTTCCAGCAGGACTGAAGATCGACAGGTTGCAGGTTAGAATTCAGGGAAAGCATGGATGAGCTCCCTCTGTCAGCTCCGGCTCCCCATGCGGGGGCTTGAGAGAAGCCTCCACAAGGAGGGTAAAACATCAAAACATCCATATAAACAGAATCATAGTAGGGAGAAACTGGGAGATGAAGGTTTGATTTTAATCCTGGCTTAAAGATCAGATGATAATATCGATTAACAATTATAATATAGACCAGGGGCCCTCAAATTAAGCCTCGCGGCCTTAGTTTGAAGTCCAAGGTCATTCACCCGGCCCCTGTCATAAACTTTAGAGTTAGGATCGCCCTAACTCTGAAACAACTTGAAGGCACACAACAACAACAATACTAATTTACTTGACTATCTCATCAGCCAAATACAGGCCCACACTTCCCATTGAAACACTGGTAAGTTTATGTTGGCTACAATTGTTCTTCATTTTAAATACTGTATAGTTCTTTCAAGGTTTTTTTGCACACTATAAATGATATATGTGCAGTTTGCATAGGAATTTGTTTGTGGTTTTTTTCAAACTGTAGTCCCGTCCCCCAACAGTCTGAGGGACCGTGAACCAGCCCTCCACTTAAATAGTTTGAGGACCCCTAATACTGACTATCTGCTAAGCAAGGTTGACTCTGGTTTGAAGCATTTTGATGAAAGAGACAAATATTCCATTGGCCATGAATTATTTGGAAGATCCTCTTTTTTGTATATGTTTTAAAATTTGCTCACTGAAGAAAGACATGAAGCCATTGGTTTATATACAAGCAGTTTCTACACTGCCACATCCTTTTAAATATGTCATTTCCTAATTATTTTAATAACAATAGCACAAAATAAAAACTTTACCTCCCAATAGTCCGTAATGCTGCCCATGGTTGTGAAATCGGTTTTATCTGTATCAGATAATGGTGTTTCCAAGAAGAGATTGGACATAACTTTATTTAGGTAGTACATATCAGTGCTCACCATCCCAAACGTTACTGAAAAGAGAGAAATCAGGAAGAGCTCAGTTCATGCACCTTATTCTTGCTGATGCATTACACTTTTAAAGATCATTACAATAGTTTGTGCAGGAGAAAACAAGTCTGATCTTGCTTATAAGCTATGACTGGCTCATAAATGATGACAAGTAGATGCAATCCCATCAAGGGGAGAGCTACACTGTAGAGTTAATGTAGTTTGACACCACTTTAACTGCCATGGTTCAATGCTAGGCAACATGGGAGTCGTAGTTTGACAAGCCTTCTCTGAGTGCTGCTGGCTCACCAAGCTACAGCTCACAGGATTCAACAACTATGGCAGTTAAAGTGGTGTCAAGCTGCATTAATTCTAGCGTAGATGCATATAACCTGTATTTCTGCATTTCTTGACCATTGCATCAATATCCCACCTCTGTGTTGATGGAGGCAGGCAGGATTTTCCCCGGGTACTGGTTGTGGGGGGTCGGGAGCAGGTGAGGGTTTTGCCCTCCTTTCTGCTAGAGATCCCTGTGTACAACTAGTGGGCCACTGTGTGACACAGAATGCTGGACTAGATGGGCTGAGGCCCGATTCAGCATGGCTCTTCTTATGTTCTTATGTTCTTATCCCTCTTTCTCTGGTCTCTGTGACCAGAGCCATTCTATCAGAAATTTAGTCCTCTACCCACCATTTTTCTCCATAGGATTCCAAATGTACAAACAGATTTACAACGAATGGCCCACTCCTTGCCTTTTTGCATTATAAAGGAACTACAAATCCATATTCCTTCCTAATAATCACTCAGTTTGTCCCTAATAATTAAAAGCCTAAGCCAGTGTTTTCCAAACTTTGATCTTTCAGGTGTTTTGGACTACAGCTCCCAGAATCCCTGATCTTTGGCCAAAGCAGCTAAGGCTTCTGGGAGTTGAAGTTCAAAGCACCTGTAACACCAGCATTTGGGAATCGCTGGTCCAAACAAAACAAAAAAAACCCCAAAACAACACTAATAGATGGCATACTCTAATTTTATAACATTTTTTTCTATGCAGGTTGAATATTTATTTTTGTTTTAAAAAACCCAAAAACAACCCTACCGCAATATAATGCAAAATAACATTTATAGACAAGGTTTAATAACAAATTAACCCATTTTCACAGACTTACATATACACAGATCTGTTAGAAAAATGATGTAGATCAGTAGCTCCTGAAGGGAAGTTTTCATTTCTAGCTCTCTACTATGAGTCAGTCGAGGTCTTATGCTACCTATGTGTGGAATTTCCAAGAACATAAAAGGAATGTGAGGAAAAGTAAACACCGTCAAAACCAAGGAAATTTAAGCTTTTACAAGAGAAACAAATCATCTTTGCAAATGAAAAACAAACAAATCTCAATGATGTCAATTACTTGTTCATTGCACCAAAGGTAAAGTTGGAGCCATCACATTTTATGTAATTCAGAAATAGTAGAAGTGATGGCAGTCATGAATTTAGATAATTTTCACTGTGTGTTGTAACTCATGTAACATTATCACGATTCAGTGCCATTCTCCACCTGATGAATGGAAAGAATAGAAAAGAAGGCTTTTACTTCTTATGAACTGAATAGTTTATCTCTTTCCTCATTAGACTCTGGATGAGTCTCCTTGTTGGAGAGAAAAGCAGGGTAGAAACAAACATACTAATAATAATAATAATGCGTTGCTGAAGGCTTTCATGGCTGGATGCCTGCCATAGATGCGGGTGAAACGTCAGGAGAGAATGATTCTGGAACATAGCCATAAAGCCCGGAAAACTCACAGCAACCCAATAATAGTATTATAGGAAAAACAATTCTGTTTGGTATTTTGAAAAAACCCCAAGGGTGAATCTACACTGTAGAATGGGTGCAGTTTGGCACTACTTTAACTTTCATGACTCTATGCTATGGTATGGACTCATGGGAATGGTCGATTTTACAAAATCTCTAGACTTCTCTGACAAGCAGTGCTGGTGCCTCACCAAACTAGAAATCTTGGGATTTCACAGCATTGACGAACTGCAGCTAAAGAGGCATCACACTTTAGAGTAATACAACCAAGGGTGTAGACGCATTGGCTTACACCAAATAGGACTACATTTCTTACAGTAACCAGTCAGAGTTCAATGAGCAAAGAATTACATGTTCAGTTCATACAATATAAAATCCTTCGTTCCTATTATTTCAATTCAGTATTTGATGTACGGTATTTGTGCCAAACGATGGTTACAATGCAATGTAGAAGCTAGTCAAGTATTTACATGCTGCAAGTCGCTTCTGTGGCTCTTAATGAGACATGCTGCATTATCACAGGCTGTCTGCGCCCTACACCACTGGAGAAATAACACTGTCTAGCTGATATTGCTGATATCCACCGGGAAGTAGCAGCCAATAATGAAAAGACCAATGTAGTGAGATCTCCGGCCCATCCCATTT
Organism: Anolis apletophallus; assembly: GCA_030556195.1. NCBI lineage: Eukaryota > Metazoa > Chordata > Lepidosauria > Squamata > Anolidae > Anolis > Anolis apletophallus. The sequence goes on from JARBWK010000001.1 coordinate 75,848,482, forward strand.
GGATATCAACCAGCACGTCAATGCCTTGAGGCTTAAATCAAGAAATAGTTTGCTAAGATCTACAGATACTCAGAGAAGCTCTTCATCAAGCGAAAGTCCAAAAGTGGCAGGCTAAAACCCAGAACCTCAATCCATGGCTGATACCAAATGAGAGACTCCCTCCTGGGCACACAGAAGACTGGGCGACTTAGAAGCCACTGAACAGACTGCGCTCTGGCACCATGAGATGCAGAGCTAACCTTAAGAAATGGAGCCACAAAGTAGAGTCCATGACATACGAGTGTGGAGAAGAGCAAACCACAGGCCACCTATTACAATGCAACCTGAGCCCTGCCACATGCACAATGGAGGACCACCTTGTAGCAACACCAGAGGCACTCCAAGTGGACAGCTGCTGGTCAAAACACATTTAATAGAATGGCAAGTTTTTCAATTTTGTGTTTTCTCAAATACATCACAATTGCACCCTTGGTATGCTCCTGATACGATAAATAAATAAGTATTTACATCTAGTATTTTTTTAATTACATAAAACTTTACAGATGCACCTTTCCCCACTTTGAATTGCTTTAAAACCCATGTTTGCGGCAACTTATTTATTTATTGTGTCAGGAGCGAACCAAACAGTTATATTCAATTAAAAAACAAACAAAACACAAAGTTTGCAAACTTGGCATTCTATTAAATGTCCTGGACACTTGGAGTGTTTCTGGTGTTGCCATAAGAAGGTCCTCCACTGTGCATGTGGCAGGGTTCAGGTTGCATTGTAGTAGATGGTCAGTGGTTTGCTCTTCTCCACACTCGCATGTCATGGATTCCACTTTGTAGCCCCTTTTCTTAAGGTTGGCTCTGCATCTCGTGGTGCCAGAGCGCAGTCTGTTCAGTGCCTTCCAAGTTGCCCTCCCCAGGAGGGAGTCTCTCATTTGCTGAGGTGGGTGCTGATGGGTGAGTATGATAGCTGGGTCCGGATGACAGTTATGAATAAGGGAAGGGGAGAGCAGCACATTGAGGGCGGGAATATACTTCATAGTTGCATTTGGTGGAAGGATAGAAAGGAGGGGAGGGTTAGGATAAGATTTCGGGTAAGGGTTAGGCTTAGAATTAGGGTTAGGATAAGGTTTAGGGTTAGGTTTAGGGTTAAAGTAAGGTTTAGGCTGAGGGTTAGGGTAAGGGTTATTTATTTATTTATAGTATTTATATTCTGCCCTGCTCACCCGGCAAGGGACTCAGGGCGGATTACAATGTACATATACATGACAAACTTACAATGCCGTAGACACACAACACATATAGACAGACAGTCAGAGGCTATTTAACATTCCAACTTTTTCTGGCCACCAGGGATCTGTTGCTTCATTGTCCATCTGCGACACTGATGAAGTGCTTCCTCATTCCCCGCATGCTTGCTGGAGATTTTTTATGGCCTCGTAAATTAAATTAGCCTCCCCACAAAGTAGTACCTAAATGTCCTACTTGACAGATACAACTGTCTTTCAGGCTGCAAAGGTCGACAAGAAGCTACACAATTTGGTCAGGAGCTCACTCCTGACGCGGGCTGGCTTTGAACTTATGACAGTTAGGGTTTTACCATTAAAGAACTCTTATATTCCATCTATAATATTTGTGTTCCGTTCTGCATTGCGCCAACAGCGCTCCCGAAGAAGCGAAGCGGAAACAGCATAACGCTCAGAGCTTCTGAACCCAGCTTTCATACGATTACCCTGAGGTGTTCCAGCGAGTGTCTCTGCAGATCTTAGAAAATTATTTCTTGGTGCAGCAACTAAAGCCAGCGGAGGAGAGGGAAACTGGGACATTTTTAAAAGAAACCGAGGGCAGTGGGATGGCAGGATTGATTGTATCACACCAGGGAAGCTGAGGAGTGTCTACACCAGTGGTTCTCAACCTTCCTTCCGCTGCGACCCCTTCATACAGTTCCTCATGCTGTGGTGACCCCTAACCATAACATTATTTTTATTGCTACTTCAAAACTGTATTTTTGTGGGGAGGGGGGGCTTCATTTTGTCATTTGGAAGTTGTAGTTGCTGGGATTTATAGTTCACCTACAATCAAAGAGCATTCTGAACTCACCAACAATGAAATTGAACCAAATTTGGAACACAAAACTCCCATGACCAACAGCAAATACTGGAAGGGGTTGGTGGGCATTGACCTTGAGTTTGGGAGTTGTAGTTCACCTACATCCAGAGAGCACTATAGACTCAACAAGGATGGATCTGGACCACACTCAACACGAATCCTCAATATACCCAAATGTGAACACTGGTGGACTTTTGGGAAAATAGATCTTGACATTTGGGAGTTGTAGTTGCTGGGATGTATAGTTCATCTACAATCAAAGAGCCTCTTGCACCCCACCAATGATAGAATTGGGTCAAACTTCCTACACAGAACCCTCATGCCTTGAAGGAACTAGCTGGCGCGAGCCTCCATCCCACCTCACACACTCTCCCTCAGCCACACATGCGCATCATGCTGCCATGTGCTGAGCACGCCTGCTCTCCCTCCCCGCTTGGAGTCTCAGAATCAGCCTTCCCCTTGGCTGGGAGGCCTGCCAATCACCGCAGAGGAGAGCTTTAGGTGGGAGAATTCGCAGGCTGTTTCCAAAAAGAAAGAGAAGGAAAAGTGGAGAGATCTTCAGCCTCCTCTGCCAAAGGGCTTCCTAAGATCATCAGAAATACATGTTTTCTGATGGTCTTTGGCGACCCCCCTGAAACCCTCTCGCGACCCCCCTGGGGGTCCCGACCCCCAGGTTGAGAAACACTGGTCTACACCAGGCATGGGCCAACTTGGGCTCTCCTCCAGGTGTTTTGGACTTCAACTCCAACATTTCCTAACAGCCTTGTGGGAGCTGAAGTTCAAATCACCTGGAGGAGGGCCAAAGTTGGCCCATGCCTGGTGTCTAAGTGTACTTCCCTCCAAGGTTGTGCATCTCGCCCCGCTCTCGAGGGGACCAGAAGGGACAAGAGTCGCCAAGAAGAATCCAAAGGGGGTCGGGCTTCAGAAGCCAAGGGCGGAGGAAGCGCGGCTCTCCATTGTCCCTGGACCCACCGAGGCTGCTTCTGCGCTCGCCCATCGACTCCTTGCTCGGCTGGACCCCCGTCAGCGACATGGCGGAGAGAAGGAGGGAAGAGCAGAGGAGAGAAGGAGAAGAGGAAGAAGCGAAAGAGGACGACTAACAGCCTCCGCCCTCGGGCTTCGAAAGGAGTTGCGCCCAGGAGTTCCAAGAAAGAACCCTGCAAACAAGGCTCCACGCCGCCTCCTTCGCCCCGCCCTCCCCCAAGGAGCCTCTCTCTCCCCACACATTGGGAGAGGCTTGCTTCATTGCCTGCCCCCAAGCCCTTTCCCACTTATGGGGAACCTACCATGGGGGCTTCTTGGGGGGAGGGAGCTGCTTTTGCCTTTCTCTGAGGCTGGGAGAGTGTGCCCAGAGGCTGCCTTAGCCATCTCACTTTGGAGATCACTACACTGGAGAGCAGGCATGGGCGGGCTTGGGCCCTCCAGGTGTGTTGGACTTCAACTCCCACCATTCCTAACAGCCTCAGGCCCTTTCCTTTCCCCCTCAGCCGGCTGAGGGGCTGAAGGAAAGGGCCTGAGGCTGTTAGGAATGGTGGGAGTTGAAGTCCAACACACCTGGAGGGCCCAAGCTCGCCCATGCCTTGAGTTAATAAAGTTTGACACCACTTCCATGGCGCAAGGCAACTAAAATGATCAAGGGTCTGGAGAACAAGCCCTATGAGGAGCGACTTAAAGAGCTGGGCATGTTTAGCCTGAGAAGAGATGTGATAGCCACGTATAAGTATGTGAGAAGTCATACTGAGGAGGGAGCAAGCTTGTTTTCTGCTGCCCTGCAGACTAGGATGCGGAACAATGGCTTCAAACTATAAGAGAGGAGATTCCACCTGAACATGAGGAAGAACTTCCTGACTAAGAACTGTTCAACTCTCTTTTATAGTCAACCTATCAATGAGCATTCTGAACTCCACCAATGCTGGAATTGAACCAAACTTGGCACACAGAACTCCCGTGACCAACAGAAAATACTGGAAGGGTTTGGTGGGCATTGACCTTGAGTTTTGGAGTTGTAGTTCACCTACATCCAGAGAGCACTGTGGACTCAACAAAGATGGATCTGGACCAAACTTGGCATGGATACTCAATATGACTGGTGGAGTTTGGGGAAAATAGACCTTGGACATTTGGGAGATGTAGTTCCTGGGATTTATAGTTCATTTACAATCAAAGAGCATTCTGAATCCCACCAATGATAGAAGTGGGCTAAACTTCTTATACAGAACCCCCAAGACCAACAAAAAATACTGTGTTTTCTGACAATCTTTGGTGATCCCTCTGACACTCCCTCACGACCCCTCCTTCAGGGGTCTGGACCCCCAGGTTGAGAAATGCTCCACAGTAACGGATGCTCTCTGGGCTCGTAAATATCTTGTTTTTCTTATATGCTTTCAGTAGACAAAGATTCAAGTAGACTTCTATTAAAATAAGTTTGTTTCACTCATAACTGTATATTTATGTGTTTAAATATACAGGCATATTTATTGTCAGGTTAAACTTTAAAATGTTTCCATTTTTATCTATAACTTATTGTCCTTCACGGTCTGTTCAAAAACTATATTCTGTACAGCAGTGTTTCCTAACCGGTGTGATGCGGCACACTAGTGTGCCGTGAGCGATCATCAGGTGTGCTGTGGGAAATTGGAACCTCCAATAGTATTCTGCAGCCGGAGGCTCTGACTCCACCTACAAAAAGGGCGAAGGGACTGGTCCCGGCAAGCGGCCCCACGGCAGCGGCCAGGCCATCCAGGGGCTTTCTCTGCTCGCCTCCCGTCCCCTACACACTACAAACCTGCATGGCAAGGTTTGTAGAGTGTAGGTTGGCCCAATCCCCTCGCCTGAAAGCAATGGAAAAGGCGAGGGGAGAAGTAGGAGGGCAGAGGGAGGAGGGGGCACCGTGAGAGAAGGAGCCAGCCAGCCACGCCCCTCTCGTTCGCGCAAGAAGGTAGGGAAAATGGGCGTGAATGAGAAGGGCGGGGCCAGGGCCCGGCCATAGTCTTCCTCGCAACCCCTCCCTGCCTGCCTGCCTGCCTGGCTCTTGACCCGCGCCTCAATTCCTGGGATGGCCGCCACCACTGATTCTGCCAGACACTTCCGCCAGGCAGGCAGGCCGGCCGGCTGTCCGTCTCCTCTTTCCTCCTCCTCCTCTCCTCCAAAGGCTCACCATGAACCTGGCATGTGCACCCGCTTTTGTGCGAAAGCACACACCACTCAATGGGCACGCACTGCTGCCTGGCTGGCTGGCTGACTGACGCAGTTGTGCGTGCGTGCACACATGCACCCCACAGCAACATGTGCGCACCTCATTCCTTCCTTCCTTCCTTTCTTGGGTCGGTGGCTGGCCTGCCTCCTCACCCCACGCCACTCAGAATGGCCACGGCTGCTCCTCCTGTCCCTTCATCATGGTTCATTGGAGGCTATAAGTAGCAGTGCCAGGGTCCTTCCACACATACACATATATAGATGGACCTAGACATAGTCCAACATTGGAACCATTTGGCCACTTTGGCTCTCCTTTGGTAAGGTGGATACAGCAACATTCCACCAGGCTTACAAGGCCTTTTCACTCTTTCTGAGGTTGAGTTGAATAGCCACTGGGTAGGAAAGCATGTTGGTAGCTTTATTGAGCCGTTTGCACACCCATAAACCACCTGCTCTGCCTTTTAGAGCCCTCCATCTGCTGTTTGACCTGGCTAGAAGAATCCAGGGGTGTTCATTCAAAAGATCAGGATTTGCTCATCCAGAAGATGTGTGGTCCTCCACATATTGAACTGCAATCCCCAGCATTCTTCACCATCGGCTGTGTCTACTACAGAAGCTGAGAGTTCCAATTCAACAACATTATGTTTGAAGAATGATTTAAACTTTTACCAGAATGCTGGAAACAATCCCCTCCCAAGACACACACTTGTCCTTTTTGCAAAGTACAGGAGTAAACTACTGTATATGGTTTCCTATTTCTGTAGCAGTGCCAGAGAATGGAAGAGGCTGAGTTACAGGAGCCAGGTAATCTACTGAGTTGCATGGCTGAGGGTGCCATGCAACTGTGAGGTTGTTGCTCTTTGACACCACTTTCACTGCCCTTGGCTCAATACGATGGAATCATGGGAGTTGCAATTTTGCAAGGTCTTTAGCTCTCTCTGCCAAATAGAATTGGTGCCCATCAAACTACAGCTTGCATTAGGTCAAATTGCATTATTTCTATAGTGTAGATGCACCCTGAATGAGAATGTGGTTCAGTGTTTCGGTGTTCTGACCTGTAATGCTTTTTAGTGTTTTGCAGTTGAAAAAAAATTCAGGTAGATTTTTATGAGAATACCTGCTACGTTTACTTCACATTCTTCTTGTCAGATGGAGACCTTTTAAATCCTTTAAAATTATTTATCAAATGCAAATCACATGTACATAGGGACTTGTATGAAAAACAACACATCAAAGTTTTTGACAACAAAATGTGCCCAACCAGAAATATGCTTGCAATTTAACCTGTGTTTTTTTAAAAAGCAAAATATATGATTGATATGTACATGAGATCATCAAGATGGTATTACTAATTAAGGACGTAAATGCACATTTAGAGAAGAGGCTGTATGAAGATGATTGGGGGAAAATCCTGACTGTGAAACCCTAGAATTACCAGTCAACAATATTAAGCCAGGTTTGACCAATGATGCAACTCCCTTGAAGACCCTTTGTGCTCCTGAACCTTTAACTGACATTTTAGGTGTCATTTCTTTGTCGTCAACAGGGAACTGTGGCCAATTATAACTTCAGAGAGACGAATTTTTATTCTAAGCAGAATACTCTAGTATGGCCATTGAAATTAAGGACATCAAAGTAGTTAGGTGACTTTTTAACTGTAAGGAAAATCTGTAATAGTCCAATAAAAATGAGGTTTCAAAAGGTTTGAGACTTAAATATTCTCCCTCCCCCATTTATATATATATATAGAGAGAGAGAGAGAGAGAGAGGGGAAGGGAGGGAGAGAGACTGCTTCACAGAACAAGGTTTCCAGTAAATATGAGCATTCATTCATTCATTCAATTTATTATTTGTTAATCGCCCTCCATCCCAGATGCTTTGGGCGATTTACACGAAGTTATTGCATTAAAACAGACAAGTATTAAAATCGGATTATATATTGGTGCTCTTTGTTTTAAATCCATTCATTTGTACAATGCTAATGTGATCTCTTTTATGAATTATAGGAGTTCTGTTACAAGCCATAGGACCATACCCACACGGTAATTCAATGTGCTTTGTAAAGTTCAGAAAGTTTGCACCAGAATATGCTTTTTAAACAAGCACTCCCCCTGCCATGTGATAGGGACTTGCCCCATATTTGTGCCATATCATCATATTCACTTGCATGTATGTGTGTGTTTTTAAGTTACCTATGTACTAGGCTTGGTTGATAATTAAAAAAAAGTTCAAAACTCATTTCGGATGTAGGGGGTGCTGGTGGTTTATTTCGGAATTGAATTCTGATTTTTTTCTTAACTTTTCCCCCCCAAAATTTCCGAATTGGTTTGTTAATGGTGGGCACGATTGCGCAATATGCAATATGCAAGACTTGAAAGTATGGGATTTGTAGTGTCTTTTTAGGGAACGCACAGCAAACAGAAAACAATCACCCACGCCCTGAGAGCTTTTGGGGCCTTCTAAGCTGATTTCACAAGTTAGGTGAGGAAAAACTTGAAAGTATGGGATTTGTAGTATCTTTTTAGGCAACTCACAGCAAACAAAGAAAATAACAACCAGCCCTGCCCTTTTTGCCTTGGAAGCTGATTTCACTACTTTACGAAGGAGAGTTTGTGTTCAAAGGGTGGCTTGAATTGTTGGGAGATCTAGCTCTTTTGAGGCAATGTGAAACACAAACTAAAAAACACTGAGGCCAGATAGACCTGCTACAATGTTGGCTTTTAAAAAATGTTGGGGTGAGTGCTTTGGTTCTCCGGTTCTCCCAAGTACTAACTGGGGCTGAGCCTTAATTTCCAAAACTGTACAGGATCGTGTGCCTTTGAAGTATTTAGGCCACTCATATTCACAGAGTTTCCTGGAAAAAGTCCATAAACTGTCAGTTCAATAGCTCACAGGTGGACACTGGCCTATGGATCACTATTTGAATTAACAATGCATTAGAAAACGCTGTAGTGGTATGTGTCAGAGAGCTATTCGCAGATATATACAGTGTGTGTGTGTATATATATATATGTGTGTGTGTGTGAATTTATTTTCCCTAGTGTGCACATGATGTAAAACAGTCCAGTTAACAATGTATATTCTAGTCTTGGGAACACACCCTTTTAGACGTCGCAAGCTATTGTTGCAACCATTTGTCAGAGGAACTACCTGCTCAGGTTGTAGAAAATTGCTGTGATATTGTACTCCGTACCCCAAACTAATTAAATTCAGTAAAATTCAAGCTCCCAGTAAACATTTGGCATTGTCAAAAGGAGCCAGCAAGATTTCTAAAAAGAATGAGCAACGTGTTTCAGGGAGCAATATACTCTCTGTCATTAATGTCCAGCCATTTCCTCTTTGTGTCTTGAACTCTATCTTCTATAGACCTGTCTTGATGAAAACCTCCAAATGTCAAGATGGAACCTTTGGGTTTTGAATGTAGGCTGACTGACTTCCTTGGCATTTTTATTCAGTTTACCTATACTATAAAGATATCTGGTATTCCTCATAGTAACCTATGGATGCGAGAGCTGAACCATAAGGAAGGCTGAGTGAAGGAAGATAGATGCTTTTGAACTGTGATGCTGGAGGAAAATTCTGAGAGTGCCTGCGACCATGAGGTCAGAAGAGTCAGATGTGCCTGAACGAATAAACAACAACAATGTACTGTGGACCAGTTTCCCTGTCTTGGTGCCTCATTCGTCTGAAAGGACACCATAAAACATCAGCCACTTCATATATTCCCCATGGGGTAATAGTCACACGGCCCACCAGATTCCTTGACATTGACCATACTTGCTAGAATGGCTAGGACTTCTAGTCAAGTATCAGAAGGGCCCTTGGTTTTTAATAAGCTCCTTGAAATGAAATCTCTCATTTGGTTGACTTTTAATCATGAATAAGTGCGCTCTTTTGTTTCTTTATTGACAGGGGAGCCCTTTTTTTGACAGATTTGAAAATCTTTGCACATAAATAAAAAAAAGACAATAGTTCTCATCTACCTGTATTCTAAAGACTACACAAATGGCAAGTGTTATATTTAAAACTTTATTTGCACTGGACATAAAACTTTAATTAAAAACACTCACATTTATGTTTAGTAGTCAGTCTGCAAAAACTGCAATAGCATAGGGAGTAATATGAACAAAGCAGTACAAATAAAAACCCAGTGACTGAATCTAGCCATGTTCAAGCCCTCTGCACTTTTATTATCATCCACTGGCCTAGTTTCTTGGCCTTTAAAAATAAAAAGTATAAACCTTTGATATTTTCTCCTGTTACAGTCACACACATTCATAGAAATCGATCTTGGTAAAATCACAATATCAGAAAATGAGAGTACGAGTTAAAGAGTTAAGTTATAAATAAAAATATATTATGCATGTTGGCTAATAAGTGCAACCATCACTTAATTGCCTCGTTGTGCTGCCCTTAAGTGTGTTGCAGGAGCAAGAGATGTATTTTCCATTTATTGATGTTAATTACAGTTCATCGCTCTCGTAGAGTCCAGACTGTGCTGCCAGACGCTGAAACTCTCCTTCATCGGGCAAGAAAGCTTGTTTCACATCCAGACCTTTACCATTGAGTGCTAAGTATTTGCTAAAAGTTGGTCGAACTTTCATTGGCTTTGGATTTGGACGTGGCTTGTATGTGTGAGCTGAAACAGATGATTTTTTAAAAAAGGAACAGAGACAATCCAAATTACCAGTAGTTTTAAATGGGGAGGGAGAACGATAGTTCAGTAATATGAAAGTCAATTTTTATTTCTAGTATCAAAGAACACAGTCAACCATAGTAAACAAAGTACATAAAGCAACCTGGATTTGTTGGCCTTATGCATATTGTTTATTAATAACCTCCATCTTTTTATTAATCTGTTTATTAATAACCATCTGTTTATTAATAACCACCAGCATTGGTCCAGTTCTGTGCATCTTTTTTATTGTCTACTGATGTCAGTGATTTAGATCCACCTAGCTGCACAGGGCTGACATGTTCACTGCATCTAAAAATAAACATGCACCAAAACAAAGAAAAACTATAGAAAAACAACCACAGAAAATGATGTGGTTCATATGTCTTCTGAACGAAGTTCTTCTGATAGAACTTCATCAGCCGTAAAAAACACCCATGGGCTAACTCACTCTCTCAAGTGTGAATTAACCTGCTTGCCATCTTGAGAGAGTGAGTTAGCCCATGGATGTACATGTAAATCATAAAATGTCTCTATTATGACCATATTACAAATAACATTAATAATAACTTTATTTTTATACACCACCACCATCTGCCCGAAGGGACTCCGGGCGAGTTTCATATGGGACAAAATGCCCACAAGACATAAATACAAAATATCCATTAAGGCAGACCTGGGCAATTACCGCCCCTCCAGGTGTTTTGGACTTCAAATCCCAGAAATCCTAACACCTGGTAAACTGGCTAGGATTTCTGGGAGTTGAAGTCCAAAACACCTGGAGGGCCGGTAATTGCCCATGTCTGCATTAAGGCAAAAACACAACTAAAATAAGAGGATATTAAAATATAACAATCCACATTATTTTAAAAAAACACAAATAAAACATAAGAATATAAAGCAGCAGAACTGAAACTAAATCAAAACAATGCTCAACGGAACCAATAGCCAGTAATACAATGGGCGTGACAGGCTATAAAAAGAGGTGGGCATGGGATAGTGCAAACAGCATACTATAGGATCAAGGCATTAGATGAAGAGCAGAGAACAAAATCTTATCAGGCAACCTAGGGACTGGGCATTTATAACTAGGGACTAGGCGTTCTCAATGGCTAGCTGAAACATCCAGGTTTTCCCTGAATGTTCAAAATTTCTATGTGTAGCATGGTTAGGTAGGGACACGTGTATGAATGGATTGGCTTCACACTCTACAGATACATCTTTTAGAAAAGAAGGTGCCACTTACTAGCCACATCCAACCTGGCATGACAAGTTGCCACTCCTGCCTCATTGACTGCAGACACTGTGTACCAACCAGCATCTTTTTTATTTACATTGTGGATCAGCAGGCAAACTTTTCCAGAGGTATCATGAAACATACTAGGAAAAGAGGAAAAAGAACATGATATTTTCTCAACTTAACTCTGCCCCTCTCCAAAGGTTTTCATCAATAGAACTCAATGCAGTTCATGATCTCTTAAGTAGATAATAAGCCTTTTTTATTTTATTTTATTTTATTTTATTATTTGCATTTGTATTCCGCCTCTTCCCGAGGGCTCGTGGCGGGTTACAAGACATACATAGTGATCGGCAGGCAACACTCATGCCGACTCACGAACAAAATAAAACAATGCTATAACCATAAAAATAACAAAAATGATACTAAAAAACATCATTAAAACATTGTTAAAATTACACTAAGTGACAAAATACTGCAGGGCAGATTTTCCTTTTGTGGAAAACTAATGCCTGAAAACCTCCAAAGCACCAGATCCCATCTGATCTTGGAAGCAAAGCAGTGTCACTAATAGTTTGTACTTAGATGGGAGATATAGTTTGCTAAGGCCTCAGTTCTTTGTGGCAGAAAAAGCAAAGGCCTTGCAAAATTACAGCTCCCATGATTCCATAACATTTAGCCATGGCAGTTAAAGTGGTATCAAACTGCATTAATTCTACCTGGAGTAGAACCTAGGGTGCTGATTGGATTATAGATGGAGCCAAAATATAGGCGGCATAGTATAGATCAATTTTTTGTTCTTTTTATGACTAGGCCAGAAATACAGTATTTTAAACATGAAAACTGGAACAACATAATTTAGTTTCAACTTAATGACTGAAAAGTTGCAAATGGGCCTATCAGATGTAAGCCTACCTGATTCGATCTGTATTGAATTGTACCATTTCATTATTTCTTTTCCAGTAGATCTGTGGTGGAGGGAGTGCAGACACTTGGCACTCAATCCTGGCTGAATCCCCCTCATAGACTCTTGTGCTTTGTGGTTTAAAGATGAAGGTTGGAGCTTTCCGATGTTCTCGGGCTGGAAATTTATTAATAAGGGAAAGGGGGGGAAGGAAAGATAGATTTTGAAAAAGAAAAGGCAAGAACTGTGCAACATACATGTACAATCATAGCATGCTAAAAGTGAAGGCAGCTACAAGCTATAGCCTGGAGCAGCATGAATGAAATAAATGTTTAATCAGTTGAAACTATGCGTTTTCTCCTTCAAGCGCCCAAATACCCCCAAACATCCCTTGCAGCTTCCCCTCAACATAGCCATTTATTAGCCAGAGCCCCCAGTGGCACAACGGGTTAGACCCTTGTGCTGGCAGGACTGCTGACTGAAATGTTGGCAGTTCAAATCCAAGGAGCGGGGTGAGTTCCTGTCTGTCAGCTCCAGCTTCTCATGCGGGGACATGAGAGGCATCTCCCATAGGATGGTAAAACATCTGGGCATCCCCTGGGCAGTGTCCTTGCAGATGGCCAATTCTCTCACACCAGAAGCGACTTGCAGTTTCTCAAGTCGCTCCTGACATGAAAAAAAAGCTGGTGAAGAAGGGGCAGATAGGGGGTTTGGGCTATATTCCTATAACTGGACATTCAGCAGTGAAGGGAGACATTGCTGTGCACCCAGTGGAAGGGTTAGCTGCACCCCTTCATGGCTCAGCCTATAGGCAGCTGGTTACTGTGTCTTTGTCAGGTAAACTTGGCCATCTTGAATCAGAGAAGTTCAAGATGCTCAAGAGTATTGCTCCAGTGAACACATGAAGAAATGATATTAACAATAAAGTATAACAATTTCCACATAGACAAAGCTGTTTCATACCAATGACATCTAATTTTACTGTGAAGGAAGCTTCTCCAGCACGATTATAAGCCACACATTCCCACATTCCTGCATCATAGACTCGGATGACTTCAAAAATGAATGAATGGACGCCTTTTTCAGAAACAATCATTTTATGATATTCGTCTGGGTGGACTAGTCTTCCATTTAAATACCAAGCCACATCTGGAGTTGGTAGCCCGCTCACCTGTAAAAGGAAACACAGGATACACTCAGAAATAGTCTCCCAAGGGCTGATTTCTGATTAGAATCAAAGTCAGATACAGCACTCCTTGCTGCAGCATCATGTCAGTGTGAGTTGTGCTACCTTGAAATACAAAGTAGGTTGCAGATGGATTTTCAAATTATATATGCATTAAAAACAAGGGCAGAACTGAAGCCTGCCTCATACCTGTATTGGGATTCAGTACAACTGAAGGAACTATGTACACCTAAGATGTACTGAAAAAGAAATGGTAAACTTTTATTTTTGGCAGTTCATATACAAAGCTTTAAAGGTCGTTAGTTCAGGAAGGCTAGGCAACTACTGCCTTGTGACCCTCTCAGGGCTACAGAAATGCCAAACAATGCTAAAAGAACATAATCCCAGAGTGTCCCGATGTCTACTTTTGGCTGTGAAAAGCTGTTTTTAAAAAGTTACACAGTACAAGAGGGGTAAAAATCTCTTGTGACTTCATTCTCCTTATAGAATAAGCCACAAGAATGCTTAGAGGGCTGTATGTAGCCCCAGAAGCATACACATGCTGCTCTAGCAAGGTGAGAGTGAAAGCCAGGAATCAAAATACCATAGTGACTTGCTTTTTAATAATTTGCAGCATTTGAAAGATTATTTATGTTGTAACTGTGAAAACCGATGTGAACAAGTCTGGCAGTACCTCCCCCTCCACTATATAAAATATTGGGTGTAAAGCAATGTAGCAACGAAACGTAATGCAATACATATATGGAAACAAATTGCAGTGTTTTGAAAATCACTGCAGACCATTGCTTTCCAATGTATAAAGCACCAGCACTTTGGGAAGTTGTGTTCAGCAATAAATGTGAGAAAGGGTAGGCCAATAAATGGTTATATTGGAAGTGGTTCAACTCAAGTATGGTTGGTGACGAACAACAATTTAATTTTGGTATATTCCATTTTCGAGAGTTTAATATGTGTTTTAAAAGAAAGCGCCTGACCAAAGAAGAAAGCTCTCAAGATACAGAATGATATAAGTGATGTTAGCAACATGTGATACAAAACTAGGTCAGAAGGAAAGTTGACCAACAACATGGCTAGGCCGGGAAGCCCATGCCACATGGCTTGGTCCATTAGTGTAATGATCAGTGGCCTGCAAATGCTGTCATGCCTTTCCACTCATTACAGATTGTATCAACATGCAGGCAAAAGAAAGGTAACAAAAAACACTAACCTGGGCTCAGAATGCAAGCCAAAACTCTAAACTGTATCTATGGAAGATGAATGGCTCCAAATTAAAATAAATGAGAAAAGCAAATGCTTGTGATAATGAATGAGAAGGCTTCCAAAAACAAAAACAAAAAATCCTATTAACCATATTTTAAATCCTTCTTATAGGGATCCTGTAATTAACTTATAGAATGTGTTACCAAAAGATGTGATGTGGCCTGTAGCTTAGATGGTTTTAAAAGAAGATTAGGCAGATTTGTGGAGGATATAAGTAATCTGGTTTTCTAAAACCACAGTTGGTCAATAGCCTTTACTAGGACCAGATATAATATCAGAAAATTATGCCACTGACACATTTTGGTGGCATTCTGGCTGGCCAGCATTTGAAACAGGATAATGGGCTGGTTGGAGATTAGTCTGATTCAGCAAGATAGGAAACCCTATTAAAATCACCAAATGCTGACATTATTATTATTACCTTGAAGTCAATCCTGCAGAATCGTCCTTCTTCAACTGTTATATCTTCAGGCACTTGCACGAAACGTGGTTGGAAAAACTTTTCCTGGATTGAGCCTTGCTCATTTCTTTCCCCTCTTGAAGATGGCCTGCTCCTACAAGTATACATTTAAAAAGTCAACCCTGCATTGCTTCTTTACCACTACCCCAACCACACTATAAGTGGATTAGTATTCCTAGTGGTGAGGACACTTCCCAAAGAGCTAGAATTCAATTTCTAGTTTGGAACCTGCACTACAACAAGGGCCCCCTGAACTGTTTTGAAGACAACTTATTATTTCACATAACACAATGCCTATCCTTGTCTTCATGGCATTGGATTTAATATCTTGCATCTTGTAGTTTTCCATTCGATTTAGATTGAAGTGATTTTAAATAACAGTACTGCTGCTCTTAGAGTTAACTGCATATGATTTGAAATGTGTACCTCTAGCTGCATTCCTAGGCTGTACTTGGGAGTCAGCACCAGATAATGCAATGGGAATAGATTATAGAACAGGATAATTGAAGCCACAGCCTCATAACAATTAGGCCACTAACTTCTCACCAGCCTGTTTGCTAAATACAACTTTGCCATTTGGATCAAGTCTTGTATCATCACACCCCACAGAAGTCACCTTGCAGCAAAAGCTCTGCATATCGCATACCTTACTTGGGCTGCTGGAACTTGCAGTCGTGAACTTTCCAAGTTCTGCTGCTGAGAAATGCCGAGAAGTGGCGAAAGAGGGAGAGACAGAGACCGAGAGAATGAGAGAAAGGTTACCAGTGCTTTATCCAGTTATGACAGAGATGTGAAAACATGTTCATTAAGCTTTCTGGAGAAGCAAAGAAATGATTTCTTGCCACCACTTGTAAAATATATTATTATGTTTAATATTATGTTTATATCCCTCCTTTTCTATCTACAATGGAGACTAGTTTACATTAAAACTAATGCAATACATTTTAAAACCTAAAAATATACAAATACTAAAATAGAATTAAATATTTATGGCATTAAAACAGTTTAAATCCTTAAAATTGATTAAAAACGGATTCAGAATTAAAACCACAGCACCCCTTGGCTTGATTTTAAAAAAACCTCCTTCTTTAAAAACCTTCTTCTGAATAAAAAGGTTTTAGCCTACAAGGGATAAATATTAATACATATAATCTATTTTAATACATCAGCAACAGAAAATGGAATCAGGATTCTTTTGCTACAAGGAGTAATTCAGTTCTTTCCACAGTTCCAAAATATGTTGGCAAACAGGTTACCCTTTGTTAGAGAGTAGAGTACATCATCCCGGTGGAATATCTGAAATGGGAGCTAGGGACAAACTGTCCTTCAGCTGAGCAGGAATAGAAGTCAAGTCACTTTAATATTTAGCTTTGGCAGGCGTTAAGGGCTGTGCGCGCTCACAAAAGGGTACCAATGGCAATCAACACACATTAAATTGGAAAATATTTTCCTTGTTAGATCACAGAGCTAGAGCTAGCTAAGCTTTCCAATAACATTTCAACTGAATCGCATGGACTTTATGAGCAACTGGGATTTTTTTAAAACTGTAACTAATGAGATCCATTTTACCTTTTTCTGGAACAGATGGAATAGAATTCAATACAAGCTATCATTCAGGCACAGAGATATTTCTGCCATTTTAGCAATGAGGCCAGTTAAATATAGGAAGTGCAGCATTGACAGTTCTAGGAATTTTATTTGTGGATCCATCACAGTAAGATATAAGCTCTGTGTCAAGTTAGTCACATCTGCTGATTATAATTTGGAGTATGGTTTTTGCAGTCTAGCCAACTTTTACATAGAAACTCTTTAATGAGGATTCCTATTCCTTGCACAACTTGATGAGCTATTGCCTTCCTCTATCCTTATACATTTCTTGATACTTTACGATTGTTGACCACAACAGAAGAATACATCCTATGGCTGGGTGGCCATGGGCAGACACCAGGCAAAGCATAAACTACAAATGTAATGCTCAATATAGTATCAATGTTTTTTTTCCCAATTATAGGCCCTTCTATTTTCTGTATATAAGTAAGGACCATACTACTTAAATATGTTAACTGCAAAAAGTAAGTGCTTCCACTCAAATGTTCAATTTCCTTGCATGGAGAAAGAGATACAACTGCATTGCAGTAACCTTGTGCCAGCAGGACTGCTGGCTGAAAGGCCAGGGAGTGGGGTGAGCTCCTGTATGTCAGCTTCAGCTTCTCATGCGGGGACATGAAAAAAGCCTCCCACAGATTGTAAAACATCCAGGCATCCCCTGAGCAATGTCCTTGCAGATGGCCAATACTCTCACACAAGAAGCAACACAGAAAAAAAACCCACAGAAAACTATTTATAGCTGGACCTTTATCTCTTACTGGGAATGTTTTATTGCCTCTGCTATTGGCCATCTGCATCTTGAGCATTGTACCATCACAATATAATGTTGGGCTGGCCCTACCATTAAGCAGAATGAGACAGCTTGCTCAGGCAGTTACTGAAGGACACTGATGTATGTGCCAGAATGATTGCCTTCGGACTCCAAAGCTATCCTACTGCCCTATGGTGGCAATGGTCCATCACCACCGCTGAAGTAAGAGTCAAGCTTCAGTGGGAGGGGATAGTAAAATATCTCAGGTCAATTCTGATTTCATGATTTGAAATCCTTTCCTTCTTTTTTTCATTAGTCCACTTCTCCTCTGTTCATATTGGTTGCAGAAGGCCAGTAGAAGGATGACACAAGGATTCAATCCATCATAGTAATTTTACCAAGTTTCCTTGAGACTCTGACTGTCATGTTTTCATTTATTTATCTAATTAATAGGTTTGATTTGCAAGAACTGAAATGTAAGAGAAATGTTTCTGTTCTAACTCCTGGGAAATATTTTTTCAAAAGAGCTTACTTGCGAGTCCTGTGCATTTTCTTCACTTTGAGGTTCAAACACAGATGCAGCATTTGCTGGTCCAAGTAACCTGCGAGCCATTCTCTCCTCGTAGCTTAAACGCTTGACACAGGCCAAGGAAAACAGGAAAATATCAATTAGTGAGTGCTAGTTAGATTTTAATTCCCATTTGTCATTATAGAGCTTATACAGAATAATGTGCTTGTGGAACATGTTATATTGAGTAACTTTAAGAAGTGGACTGTATAAGCTATCACTTGAATCACTATCATTTAGGCCTGTGAAAGCAGTAGTCTCTGCTCTCCAGTACTAAAGGAAGGAGTAGGAGGACAGAAGGAAACAGTGAGCTGAAAGGCATACACACATACCACACCATAAAGTGATCTATGATATGATACTTGTCACTTGCTTTGCAACATTCAACTCCATCCTGAGCTATGGTGCCAGCCCATTTTCCTACTATTTTTGCAGGGCAACTAACAAGCGCACATAGCATAGGTCAAATGTTCACTTTCTCTGTGGGTCATCAAAAATGTAAGGCCATCTAAAAAAAATAATGCTCATTTTGATTTCCACAAAGGAAGCAGAGCAAACAAATTAGCACCACAAGAAACACAGCCTTTATGCATTGCAAATACTCTTGCCCTTCAATAGTGTCTTGCAAAGGAAGCTAGTCTGAGAAAACTGGGAGCTTATATTCTCTCTAGGGGACATTTGCTGTGTTCCTACAGCTGAGCTCCAATATTAAAGCTCTGCTGAATTCAAGAACATATACCATATAGACATATATCACAACATGACATTGGCAGGAAATTACTACTATTTTTTGATTATGCAGAAGATTGTGTGCTTTTTGCTAAACATTTCCAATACAGACTGACACTCGAAGAAATACGGTTACAGGTAAGCAACCTATACTTCCTTGTTGATGAGAGAGCTCCAGACAGCTCTCATTCATACCCACAGGAAAGCAGCAGTATTTGTGTGTGTGTGTCAGGAGCAACTTGAGAAAATGCTAGTCATTTCTGGTGTGAGAGAATTCGTTGACTGCAATGATGTGGCCCAGGAGATGCCCGGATGTTTTACCATCCTGTGGGAGGCTTCTCTCATGTCCACACATGGGAAGCTGGAGCTGACAGAGAGGAGCTCAGCCTGCTCCCCGGATTCAAACTACCGACCTTTTGGTCAGCAGTCTTGCCAGCAGAAGGATTTAACCCATTGCGCGACTGGGGGCTCCATCAGCAGTAAATGTTTAAGCTATTTTACATTATCACAAATATAATATTGTATGGTATAAATTTGAATTCATTATTTCTCTATTTTAGAGAACTACTCAGAGAATCAATATTCCTTACAATTCTATATATGCAGAAAGAGACACACAGCCAAATATAAAAGTGATTTGATTCCATTCATGAACATTGCCATAAAAGTTCAGGACAACAAAAGCAACAATGTGTCAATTTACTTGGCCTGAGGATTTGCCTGGGGGAGTATTTCTTGTTAATACATGAAATAGATTGTCCTGTTCTGGAATGGGACGTGGGCCTCTCCAAGACTTCTTTAACTGCTGAACATTGACACAATTACAAAGGCTTTATGGGGAGCAAATGTTGCAGCAGATGACCCACAGCAGAGAAACATCCCGGTTCTTTTGCTAACTATGTTCTGCAATTCCTCACCGTCAATGGTGGAACTGGGCCCCCAAATAACATTTGCCCAGGTTATAATCAGCCAACAGATTCCCCCATTGCTGAAAATATGAGGCAATGGGATTGGGATGCACTTCTCCAAGCTGTGGCCCGTGGAAGATGCATCCCCAAGGATCATCTAGGGCAGAAGTAAAGAAAGAAAATCAAAGTGTACTAGCATGACCCATCTCCCCTCATGGCTGGAAGAACTGTGGAAATAAGTTAGTAACACATGAACAATCATTCCCTTATCCTGTTTCAGCCTCAAACTATTTTATTGCAAAAATTAACAATCAGGGTAACCAATATAACCTGACTCTTTCTATTCCTCGAACAACTTTTGAAGTTTGTCCAGGATGCTAACATAGTCCTCCAAAAAATATCTGCCTGGTGAGGGAAGCCTCAACTCACAACTTGAAGGATAGGTCTGTTGTTTTGGGAAGAAGGCTTTAATAGCATTCAGACCTTGCTTTTGGACGTGTTTAAAGACATTGAATAATTGCCTATATATAAGCTGCCTTGAGTCCCCTTCAGGGTAGAGAAAGGCGGGGTAAAAATAGGGTAAATAAATAAATACATGTTAGAGAGAGTTTTCACACACTTTGGAAACACTGACAACTGATAAAATAAATAAAACACAGAATTAATTTCCTATATAAGATCTTTTAAAGGGAAGTTTCATCATATTGAGGCCAGATTCATCCTGGATCAGCTTGCTCAGGAGTGAGAGTAAATTACCACAGCACACATATTTACTAAAAGGGCTAGTTATAGAGGAACCGGTCTCATAGCTATGAACTTCTGAAGTTTTGTCCCCACTAAAAGGGACAAGACCAGTAGAGTGCAACAGAGCTTCTTTTAAGTAGCTATAAGTAGGGGAAAAGGACATGTTGCAAAAGGATGAGGTAGCCAGTGAAAATAGCCACATGCGGCATTCTTTCCTCCTGTTGTAACATGCAGTCCAAGTTACCTCAGTGTCCAGGCAACAACATAATAATGTGGCTTCTCCTTCGTCCCCTGACCTCTTTCTCAACAGCTGCCCTGGGAAACAGGGAGCTGATGCCAGGACACAAATACATTGATCTAGGCATTGAGCAGCCAGGACACAACACAGGACTACCATTTTAGGTAGAAAGGAAGCGTCCCCATGCTGAGTCAGACCATAGGCTTAGCTAGCTTAGCACTGTTGACAGTGACCGGCAGTCTCCCTCCAGAGTTTCATACATGTATTTTTCCAGACTTACTTGTAGATGACAAGGATTGAACCTGATCTCTTAGGCACAAAGCACATGCTTTGATATGAAGTGACAGCCTTCCTGTAATACAGTGGCACTCTTTTATTACCTAGAGCAAACATCCTCTGCTGCATAATCCAGTAGATTTAGATGGGATCTGAACCATAGGGTCACACTGACCTCTGTCATAGTCCTACACCCAGAATTATTCCTACAGACTCTGGCATCAAGTATAAACCATGGTTTGACATGCACAAGTGGCTTTCAATCAGATGGTAAGCTCTGATAATTCTAGAGACAGTAAACAGTTTCAGTGAACATTTCTGTTGGAAGTGAAGATGCATCAACACTTCTATGTTGGTATATCTTAGGGACAGAGGGAACCCTGCAGTGCATGCCTGCTGTCTGGTTTTCACCTGTGTTTCTTGGATCTATGCAACTTAAGCTGCTTTGTTTTCTGCCTGCATATAGAAATCACCGGCCTCCCCAAAAGTCTTTAGTGTGCTTTATGACCCTTTGTCTGAGAAGGATGCAGCGTGAGGCCTCTCTCCGCCTCTACATGGCTTACACAAAAACATGAGAGTCAGCATTAGGGACTCCTGCACCAAAGTTAGGTAAGGTTTTGTGTTCTACTCTTTTATATGAGACATATTGCCTGCAACAGTAAGAGTAAGGTTTTACCTTTCTTAAAACCTTACCAGAGCACCTTGCATATTTTCTCTTCTGTTTCCTACCATAACCGCATATATAGCACCGACTACGCAGTATTCTATGCTGTTGATGCCAATTATTCCTACAATTTCAACGTACACATGATCAAATTTCCCCTGTCCCTTCCTCACACACATCAACCAATTGTTAAATTGGCTCAAAGTCATTTTGAAAACCAGGTTGCTGGAGTGTAGCTCCCAGCATTCCTCACTATTGGCTATGCTGGCCAAAGCTGCTGGGAGTCTAAGGCCCCTTCGACACTGCCATATAATCCAGATGATCAAAGCAGACAATCCACACTATCTGCTTTGAACTGGATTATATGAGTCTACACTGGCATATAATCCAGTTCAAAGCAAATAATGTGGATTTTATGTGGCCGCGTAGAAGAGGCCTAAAAACATAAGTCTGCTCTTTGGAAGCCAAGACTGAAGCGAGCCAGTTGAATTGCTAAATTACTAGTTCCCCTTGGCCAGTGATATGTACATCTTCTTACCTGGTTCCCGTTATGGAGAAGGTTATCTTTACATCGTAGTTTTCTTTCCAGGTCTTGAATGAGGGCGTCTTTCGTTCCTTGTATCTCTCTATCAGAGGTCTTTTGTACTTGCCTGGGGTTGCTGGTTTGTTTCTTATACATAGGCTTTGAATAACTGCTAATTGAAACAAAGGGAGACAGAAACAAAGGGAGATGTTATTTCAGCATAACATAAGACTTGCCACCAAGGATAATTCCAACAAATATGTATCAGGTTGTTCAGCTGATGTGCTATATGGCTACCATCAATACAACATAGAAAAAGCTCTATATGGTTTACTGTGTTGACATAAATTTGTTGTTGCTGTGTGCCTTCAAGTTGTTTCTAATGTTCAGACCATTACATGAAATGAATATATCACTATATATAATGCAGAGGCAAATAATTAAGGCCTACAAATACAAACAACTGAGCCATAGAACTGGGTCATTCCTTATTTTTCCATATGCTCTGCTAATTAAAGATGGCAAAGTACAAGGTGTATGGTCTGTTGCAAAAACAGAACTTCATCTTAGCCATCTTAATGATGAAGAGACAAGGAAATCCTTAGATTGAATAATCCTGAGCTGGAGGAGACAGCAGGACAATGAAGGGGATCGGTTGCCTTATACAGGCCAGAAGACACATTGAATCAATGGAAGCTTTGGAAGTCAACAGTAATAATATATGCCTCATTGATTCAGTTAGTCTACTGTAATAGGTAATTGGATTCAGTCCTTAATCGCCAACAATTTTGGTTAATATCTTGCTGGCAATTTAACAGCAATCTTTGTGTGTGCACAGCAAATTATTCTTACAGAGGATGGCACAGAAAATCTGCATATGTATTTGCTCCAGTCCAAAACAACCATGCTTCTCTGTGTCTTATCTGAAATTCGGTTCTTATACATATTTATCTACCATTATGATAAAGTTTCACTAGTTGCAGTCAAAATTAATTTTAGGCAATTGGGACTGCAGTCCTGATATTGGAGCTAGATTATGATTCTCTTGCTTCACAAGATGCTTGACTAAAACTTGAGAAATTCTGTGATGAAAATATTCTGAAATATTGTATACACATTCTATTGTAATAGTTCTCCTAGAAATGTGTAATACCTGCCTTGAATTCCCTCAAAATAAATAATATTTGTATGCCCAAGACTGTGTGTGTGTGAGAGAGTGTGTGCATGGAAGAGAGCATATGTGTTTTCAGTCTTATTGTTGTTATGATACATTCTCCCTTCCATTGGTCCTCTGTGCCTCTCAAGCATTATACCGAATTATACAAAATGGGGTATCATTACTTTTCGCTGCAGAGCAGGAAGAACAAGAGCAGTTTGAATATTCTTGGCCTGTGAAGTACCAGCAAGTTCCTGAAACATGAGCTAGGCAACAGTTGGAATAATTACTATTCTGAATGTGTGCGCACACACTTTTCCCAAGCATTACCTAGCTCATGTTGCAGGAAAGTTGGCTTTCAGTAAACATTTCAAAGGTTTTAAGAGGTGAGAAAAACCCTTCTTCCATTTTCCACAACAGGAATTCCATTTGAGTTCTCCTATTCTGAGAAAAAAAAGTTCGGAGAAGCAATGTATGTCACGAAGGAACAGGATCTTCCATTGAAACTACTGAATATTTTCCTTTCTGGGCTAAGTAATAAGAAAATGTGAATCCTATTGACCAATCCAAATGAGAATACATCCATTGAATCTTCTCTTAAATGATTAAGTAATACGTAGATAAATTTCATTGATTCAATAGGGTTATTCCAGTTGGGACCAAGAATAGGATTTGGGCCATATAGATGAAACAAAGTGTGGAGGCCTGGCCCATCTTTCAGAGATGTTGAACTACAACTCCTTGAGCACTAGCTAGGAATGACAGGAATTGTAGATTAATTTATAGGATGCTAAGTCAGGGACCACTGCTCTAGGGGGAAGAATAGTTGAAGCTGGAATCCGAAGTATTGCTCACTCACTTGGAAGTAAGACCTCCTTAACACTGTGAAACTTAACAGCATTAAACAGGAATAACAAGAGTCCAACATACGTCTACAGAGAAGTACATCACACCATATATTGTATATAACATGTGCAACTCTTTAGGATTGCAGCCAAGTTGTACAGATAAGTGAGACTACCAAAGTTAATGGAAAAACGGATCAGATCAGCCATTTTAAAGAAAATTCATATACTATGCTTGAGATTTTTTAAAAAAATAATTAGCCAAATCTTGCCTTTTCTCATATTAGGTTTTGGAAATGTTAGGTGTCAAATTTCTTCCATCTTTTATTTGGGGAGAAAAGAGACCCAAATGAAGGAGACTTCTTACAATGAAAGGCACTCAAAACGCCCACCTCTTGGCTTCCTCTCCTAATCCCTATGGCTATATCCAACACTTGGGTTGACTACAGTATACTCAGAATGAGGCAGGATATGGAGGGGACACACATGGTGCACCACACTGGGGAGGATTTTAAAAGCTGGACATACACACAGTTGAAAGCAAGGGAAAAACATACTTACTTTGATTCCACCGAGGGTGAACCTTCGCTACTATACTCAAAGTGGGAGGGCAACACGGAGCAAAGGAAGGCTGCAGGGGACTGGTTATGCATGGATGAAATCCTCTGCCCGGATGTTGAGCTAGCAGGAGACTGCGCGGAGGCAGGTGTTACGGGGAATGAAGCACTATATGAAGGCGAGGAGAGTGAGATTGGCGAACTCAGCGATGAAGAGGTAGAGAACTTCTTCTCGTTAGGGTTACAAGGCTGGATTAGGATGGAAGACTGCTTAGTTGGCCTGCTGGGGAGCGCAGTGGAGGTGTCTGGTCCTGGCGGCTGTGGCTTCCCTTGATATGTATTCTGAGACTGGATAAAGTGTTTTGGACGCTCATAATTAAACATGCTGGGTTGATACATAGAGGACACAGATGGGAGGTTACTGACACTCATGGGGATGTTTTCACAATGGTCCTGTGCTTTAGAAGATGGCAATAGGTTTTGAGTAGGTGGCTGGCAAGAGTAAGTTGATAAATTTTGTTGGCTACGTTCCTGGGCGGAACACAGCCCCTGGCTCTCTTGATGATGATAATCCCTTTAGGAAAACAATACAAATAAAACATAAAATAAATGGCATACCACAACCATTACGTAGAGTTCATCAACTTAGAAGGGAACTAACGGATAAGAGAATCCAAACCCTGTCCAAAGCAGGGTATTCAGTATTTAATTTATCCTTGAAAAAAATCCCTGGCTTTTCTTCTGATTGTTATTTTTAAAAGCTGCGTCGTAAACATTGTTTGAATGTTCAGCTCTTCTGAGATAAACTAGTGAATGCTGACAGACACCAAAAGCTATTGTCAGCATGCATCTGTGTTTTAAAACACATACCATACACATACTTGTCCATGATCCTTCGGGGCGAAAGGCTGTCTCCTATTAATCTAGGTGTCATGAAGCACAAAATAAGCTGAAATTAATGGAAACGAGCTTCTACCACCTGCCACCCGTAGTCACCACTAAAAGACACATCTAAAAACTCGATTTACAATGCAGTTGTTTATCATTATTTAGTTCTCCAAATGACTATGATTACTTGCCCAGTACAGGAAATACTGATGACAACTGTTGAACTCACTGTCTCTTCTAGCTTTGCTACAGAGGCGTCACAATTTGCGTGGAACTAAGAGGAATGTATAAGGAACAGATGGCAGGGAGCTCATCACCAGTCCCCCCCTTCATTATAAGATAAGCCTCTGGCTTTTGTGGGTCAGAAAATAGCCTTGAAATTTTTAGCATAAGCCCAGCAGCCAGAAATCTAAAACAATACTGAAATGCACAAAATGTTCCAGTGCAAACTAGTGAAAGGATTTATAGTTAGGTTGTTGTAATTTTTTAAACCAGAAAGTAGATCTGAACCCCTAATAAATCTTTGATTATTTGCAGTAGATCAGACAAGGTTTCTGTCTCCAAAACGACAACAAATCGATTCCTCACCCATTTCACTGTACTGTCCAAACTGAGAAAAGTTAGATTTTGGTTTGGAAAGACAATGTATCTCTGTTCAGTTCAGCTAAAATTCTTTTATTTTAAAGAATTTTACCTGAACTGAACAGAGATACGTTGTCATAAGAACATAAGAACATAAGAAGAGCCATGCTGAATCGGGCCTCAGCCCATCTAGTCCAGCATTCTGTATCACACAGTGGCCCACCAGTTGTACACGGGGATCTCGAGCAGAAGGGAGGGCAAAACCCTGACCTGCTCCCGACCCCCCACAACCAGTACCCAGGGAAATCCTGCCTACCTCAACCAATTCTGAGGTGGCACTTGAATGTCCTTTTCAGTAACTACCGATACACTTGGTATCCATGAATCTGTCTAATCCTGCCTTGAAGTTGTTCAGGCTGACAGCTGTCACAACCTCTTCTGGAAGTGAGTTCCATAACCCAATGACCCTCTGGGTGAAGAAATATTTCCCTTTATTAGTCCTAATTTTCCTACCTTGGAGCTTCAGGGAGTGCCCTCTAGTCCTAGTGTTTTGTGACAAAGAAAATAATTTTTCTTTATTCACCTTTTCTATCCTATGCATGATTTTATACACTTCGATCAAGTCACCTCTTAAACGCCGTCTTTCAAGGCTGAAAAGACCAAGGCGTTGCAACCTGATTTCATAAGGGAGCCGCTCCATCCCTTGGATCATTCTTGTTGCCCTTTTCTGTACCTTTTCCAGTTCCGTTATATCCTTCTTAAGGTGCGGAGACCAGAATTGTACACAGTACTCCAAATGTGGCCTTACCATCGATTTGTAGAGAGGTAATACAACATTTGCTGACTTATTTTCGATTCCCTTTCTGATCATGCCTAGCATAGAATTTGCTTTTTTCACTGCTGCTGCGCACTGGGTTGACATCTTCATTGAGCTGTCCACCAAGACCCCAAGATCCCTTTCCTGGTTTGTCTCGGAAAGCTTTGACCCCATCAATTGGTAGGTGTAGTTGGGGTTCTTTGCCCCGATGTGCATGACTTTACACTTGTTTAGGTTAAAATGCATTTGCCACTTTGTTGCCCATTCACTCAATTTTGAGAGATCTTTCTGGAGCTCTTTACAATCAGTTTCATTTTTAACTACCCTGAACAATTTAGTGTCGTCTGCAAACTTTGCTACCTCAGAATTCACTCCTACATCCAGATCATTAATGAATAAATTAAAAAGTAACGGACCCAAAACTGAACCTTGGGGTACGCCACTTCTCACCTCTTTCCACCCAGAGAAATGTCCGTTTATTACCACCCTTTGTTTCCTACAGTTTAGCCAGGTTCCAATCCAGGACAAGACCTGTCCTCTGATTCCATGGCTGAAGAGCTTATTTAGGAGCCTTTGGTGAGGAACTTTGTCAAAAGCCTTTTGAAAGTCAAGGTAAACAATATCAATTGGGTCCCCTTTATCTATGTGTTTATTTAAGAACATAAGAACATAAGAAGAGCCATGCTGAATCGGGCCTCAGCCCATCTAGTCCAGCATTCTGTGTCACACAGTGGCCCACTAGTTGTACACAGGGATCTCTGTCTTTACTCTACACTCTGGTTAATTGATCTCAAAAACAAAATAGGTTCAGGAAAGTCAAAGTGCGCCCATCTTTGGCATTAATATATCAATGGATCCTCTCAAATATACTATGTGAGCATTCCAAACTTCTCTATAGTTATAGATACAAGGTATAGTCTTATTACATGCAACTAGAACACACTGAAATCAATGGGTGCAGATGTGCTTATCTCTAGGTTGTGCTCAAACATCCAAGCATTGTGGGGTGAGGTATCTATGTTTATGTGTGTTTCTGAAATTTAAAATAGTTATTTTATTCCAATTTATCTTCTGGGTACATTAGATATCTATCGGTTTAGAGATCAGAGTTCTGAACAATTCCTACAGTATCTCTGAAATAAATGAGCAACTTATTCTGTCTGACAGAAAAAGCTAAACACCCGCTCTGCCAAATTGCTTTTTTATAACCCACGAAGAGAAAAATTATGTATGAAAGTTCATCATTATAATCATCATCATAATCATGTGCCCTTCCTCCCAAAATTGTGTTTATACAATGTAAAGATAAACAAACGGCACCCATTGATTTCAGTGTTCCAACTGCATGCCATAAGACTATACCTTGTATCTATAACTATAGAGAAGAATCGAATATTCACATAGTAAAAGTACAATCCAGTTAATGCATACAAAACATTAACATTAGAATGAAACTATCCATATCCACTGTATTTAAACAGCATAAACCTCTAGTCAAAAACATAAATTAAGTGCAAGTAAAATAAAAACAGTTCAGTTTAAAACAGTACAGTGCCCCCTAACCTATTCTTTAAAAACTTCCTGTAGGGGAAGAGGAAAGGTTTTTGCCTACTGATAGAAATAGCTTTCTAAGATCTACGGATATACTCGCAGGAACATCTCAGCAAGCGAGAGTCCAAAAGTGGCAGGCTAAAACCTCAATCTATGGCTGTTACCAAATGAGAGACTCCCTCCTGGGCACACAGAAGACTCGGTGACTTGGAAGGCGCTGAACAGACTGCGCTCTGGCACCACAAGATCGAGAGCCAACCTTAAGAAATGGGCCCACAAAGTGGAGTCCATGACACGTGAGTGTGGGGAAGAACAAACCACAGACCACCTACTGCAATACAACCTGAGCCCTGCCCAGGGGCGGTCTAAGGTTATTTTATATGGTAAGCGAACATTACTTTGGCGCCCCCCTTTGTCTCCGCCCCCTCTCTTTTTGCCTCCGCCCCCTGCGTGCCGAACACAGACGGAGTGCTGATGTGACAAGTTTACAGGCTTCGGCTTCAGCGCCTGCAGGAGCTTCTGGGCATGCGCAGTGGCTCTGGAGCTCAACTTTCGCTCCGGAGCCACTGTGCATGCGCGAAAATCTCCGCGCATGCCCAGAAGCTCCTGCAGGCCAGGTGCTGAAGCCGACGCAGCAGCAGGGAGGCATGGCGGCACCCTTCCCAGAAGATGGCGCCCTTCCCAGAAGTTGGCACCCTAAGCGGCCGCTTACTTCGCGTATACGTTGGACCGCCCCTGGCCCTGCCACATGCACAATGGAGGACCTTCTTATAGCAACACCAGAAGCACTCCAAGTGGCCAGCTACTGGTCAAAGGACATTTAGTATAATGCCAAGTTTTTAACTATGTGTTTCTAAATACATTATAACTGTACACTCAATTTGCTTCTGTCGCGATAAAAAAGGCAGTTGAAGTGGTGTCAAACTGCATTACTTCTACAGTGCAGATACATCCTGAGAGAAGGGTCTGACCTAATGGCATTAGGGTCCAGGCAGGTTCATATTGGGACCTAGACTTCAGCCCAATGTCCACATTATATGAATATGTTGACCTTTGCGGTTGTATCACTAGAACACACTCACCAAGGTGGGAGTTGTTGAACTACTGCTGAAACTTATCCATGTTGTGTAGCTCGACCAATTGTGTAGCATGTTGTCTGTCTATATATGTTGCTTGTCTATGGCATTGAATGTTTGCCTGTATATGTGCATTGTGATCCACCCTGTGTCCCCAGCGGGGTGAGAAGGGTGGAATATAAATGATGTAAATAAATAAATAAATAATAACTGCTTAGAAAAGAGTATGTCCAGATAGGACAAAGTGATTTTAATATGAATCAGAATATATTGTATACGTCCCCAAAACATGAGAGAATTCAGATTTACAATCTGGAGCAAAAAAGAAAAAAAAGTAAAATTACTTTGAGAATCATACAACTGTTTACATGAAGTTTGTATAACAATCTTCATGCACATTTACATACAAGAAAACTATATCCTTTCTATATTTAAAAAAACCCACCATGTAGGCTCAACTCACTATACTACAAACCCCAGAATTCTGCAGGAGGCGGAAACTGGATTTAAAGTGGATTTATTCTCTAGTGTGATTGAGTAGGTTGAGTGAGAGAAGCCACAGTGGATGGGGTGGTTAACCCTTTCTGCCCCACTTGCCTTTCCCCTCCTGACAGCTGCTTTCCCTCTACAGGGTTCCAGATCAGCTGTTTTGCTGCTATATATATGTAAGTACAGTACGTTGTCTTCCTTTCACAGGAGAACCTAAAGTAGGTGCCATGAGGTCATACATTCCGCAAAGAGATCAAATTATTGGGGAAATCTTTCAGGTGAAATTGAAGTATTTTGTGCCCTCCCCCCTTCTGAAAACAGATGTTGCAAGCAAGCTACAGAAGTATCGTGGAAGGCCTTCATGGCCGGAATCACTGAGTTGTTGTAAGTTTTCCGGGCTGTATGGCCATGTTCCAGAACTTCTCCTGAAGTTTCGCCTGCATCTATGGCTGGCATATTCAGAGGTTGAGAGGTCTCACAACCTTTGAGGATGCCTGCCATAGATGTAGGCGGAACGTCAGGAAAGAATGCTTCTGGAGCATGGCCATACAGCCCGGGAAAACTTACAACATCCCAAACTTATACGTATCCAGGCTTAATAATGAATCATCATCACCGTCACCAGCAAAAGCAATTCAAGAAAAAAATGACACCAGGGCCAGATCTTAGCGCCACCTTCGAAATGGCATGAAATAAATAAATAAACAGGATTAATATCCTTCCTAAAATGAAAGACCGCCAACTCCCAGGTGAAACTTTTGCAAAGTTCACCTGAGTCAGAATGTGAGATATTTTTGTGTGTGCAAAGGATACACAAAAATTGAAAAAGCTGGCATTTCATGATCAGGAGAAAGCAGAACTAAGGGCGCATCTACGCCAGGCATGGGCACATTTGGGGCCTCCAGGGGTTTTGGACTTCAACTCCCACCATTCCTAACAGCCTCAGGCCCCTTCCTTTTCCCCCTCAGCCGCTTAAGCGGCTGAGGGGGAAAAGGAAAGGGCCTGAGGCTGTTAGGAATGGTGGGAGTTGAAGTCCAATGGTGGGAGTTGAAGTCCAAAACCCCCGGAGGCCCCAAATTTGCCCATGCCTGATCCACACTGTAGAATTCATGCAGCTTGACATTGCATCAACCTTCATGGCTCAATGCTATGGAATCCCGAGAGTTGCAGTTTCACAAGGTCTCTGGACTTCTTTGCAATGCAGTGCTGGTGCTTCCCTAAACTACAATTCACAGGGTCCCATAGCATTGAGCCATAGCAGTCCAAAGTGATGCCCAACTGCAGTCATTCCCCGGCATGGATGCGCTCCCAGTGTCATTAACAATACTTTGCTAGGAACACACAGAAAACTCAAAAGCGATGACCGAACTAGCCAACAGAATAGCCGCTTGAGGTCTCTTTCCATAGACAAAAAGAAGGATTTGGAGATCATAAATAAGTAATAATCACAGAAGTAATAGTCTCCTGGACAACTTTTTTTTACCCCCATGCAAAAACTTTGCAGCACAACCCTAAACAACTACCTGCAGAAGTTAGGTTGTCCTTAGAAATGGTGATTATGGTCCAGGGCTGTAGCCCAGCACCTTGCATGCAATTGCAAAGGAATCAGAGATGCTTCAAAGCGGTCCAGATCCGCAATGACAGTCCTAGTGTAGACTGCTGCTCCAGAGAAGTGAGAGAAGCGAGGGAAGGCACCCAAGCGGGTCTTACCTAGAGTAAGCAAACGAAGGCACCGCCACCGGAGCCCTTGCTAAGCAGTTTTGGGGGGGGAAAGTCAGCCATTCACTAAGCACACAGGCTCCACTCATTGTAGCTCCCCGCTTAGTATTAATAAGACCGGGGACTTTTATCGCCTGCCAGCCAATGACATGGGAGGCACTGGCTCCAAGGTGTCAGCATAAAAGTCCCCTCTTCCCCCTCTTCTGCCTGAGCAAAGGCAGGTCTACACTGTTTGGGAGCACTTTAACTGCCGTGGCATCATGGCTATGGAACCCTAGGATTTGTAGTTTGGGGAGACACCAGGAAGGCTAAAGGCCTGGGGAAACTACAACTCCCAGGTTTCCATAGCCTTGAGCCATGGCAGTTCAAGTGCTCTCTGACTGCACTCTGCTGATTTTGCAATCTATCGACTAAGTTACTTTAAAGTAAAGCTAAAGGTTTCTGCTGACATTAAGTCTAGCCGTGTCCGACTCTGGGGGGTTGGTGCTCATCTCCATTTCTAAGCCAAAGAGCCGGCGTTGTCCGTAGACGCCTCCAAGGTCATGTGGCCAGCACGACTGCATGGAGCACCATTACCTTCCCGCAGAAGCGGTAATAATAACAATAAACTTTATTTGTACCCCGCCCCCATCTCCCCAAGCCCAAAGAGCAAATTACAATAAAATAAAATCAAAACATCAGCAATAATTTATTATTTATTTATTTACGTCATTTCTATTCCACCCTTCTCACCCCTCAGGGGACTCAGGGTGGATCAGGGTATACAGGCAAACATTCAATGCCATTGACATACAACATATATAGACAGACATAGAGGCAATTCAACATTCCAGAAATCAGTTACATTTAGCCTCCCCACAAAGTGGTACCTAAATTTCCTACTTGACAGATGCAACTGTCTTTCGGCTTGCAAAGGTCGACAACCAAGCTACACAAATTGGTTGAGAGCTCACCCCGACCCGGGCACGCCTCGAACTCATGACCTTCTAGACTGAGAGTGAATCCACAATAATAATAATAATAATATAATAACATAATTTTATACCCCGCCTACCATCTCTCCTAGGGGGCTCGGGAAGGCTTACAAGGGACAAGCCCAAAAATTACAATTAAAACACAGCAATAAAACACTACAATTAAAACATCAGATAAAAGCAATACAACACAATTATAAACAACATAAGAACAATATGGCGGAGGAAAAGAATATGTCTGAGGTACACTACAACAAGTGCAATACATTTTACAGGAGTGCAAGAAAAGTGCAACAGACTAGTAGATTGGGCATTTAAGATATTTAAGATAATTGATGTGTTGGTACCTCCTAATTAAATTTGGATCGTTTATATAGAAATCCATAAACTTTGTGTAATGCTTAAAAGGGGAAGGAGGAAAGTGAAACATAGTAAATGTTTGCCTACCAAGTACTAATTTACTAACAGATCAAATTAAACTGTTAGATTTATTAGGTAATAACTAAAATTAGACAAAAGACTGAAACAATCACATAAGAATAATAAAGATGAACTTTTAATGGTGAAGAACTGGGGAGAAGACAGGAAGAAGATCGGATAATACAAGAAGATAGAAAAATCAGACTTAGAATCGTAGAGTTGGAAGAGACCTCATGGGTCATCCAGTCCAACCCCCTGCCAAGAAGCAGGAAAATTGCATTCAAAGCACGCCTGACAGATGGCCATCCAGCTTCTGCTTAAAAGCCTCCAAAGAAGGGGCTTCCACTACACTCCAGGGCAGAGAGTTCCACTGCTAAAGTTTTCCATACTTAAAGTTGAAGGGTAGTATTTTTCCTCTCTTTCTTATAGAGCAGTGTTTCTCAACCTGGGGGTCGGGACCCCTGGGGGGGGGTCGCGAGGGGATGTCAGAGGGGTCACCAAAGACCATCAGTAAAGACAATATTTTCTGTTGTTCATGGGGATTCTGTGTGAGAAATTTGGCCCAATTTTATCATTGATGGGGTTCAGAATGCTCTTTGATTGTAGGTGAACTATAAATCCCAGCAACTACAACTCCCAAATATCAAGTCTCTTTTTCCAAACTGTACCAGTGTTCATATTTGGGCATATTACCAAGTTTGGTCTAAATCCATCATTGTTTGAGTTCACAGTGCTCTCAGGATTTAGGAGAACTACAACTCCAAAACTCAAGGTCAATGCCCGCCAAACCCTTCCAGCATTTTCTATTGGTCATGGGAGTTCTGTGTGCCGAATTTGGTTCAATTCCATCATTGGTGAAGTTCAGAATGCTCTTTGATTGTAGGTAAACTATAAATCCCATCAACTACAACTCCCAAAGAACATAATCAACCCCCCCATATTCAAATGTGGGCACATTGGTTATTTGTGCCAAATTTGGTCCAGTGAGTGAAAATACATCTGGCATATCAGATATTTACATTACTATTCATAACAGTGGCAAAATTTAGTTATGAAGTAGCAATGAAAATAATTTTATGGTTGGGGGTCACCACAACATGAGGAACTGTATTAAGGGGTCACCGCATTAGGAAGGTTGAGAACCACTGTTATAGAGGATATTGCTCATGACAGGGACATGTGCGGGAAGACTGTGAAAAGAGTAAAACCAAGCACAGTCCATTCATTTCTCCTGCTGTAGTGGTAGAATGGAAAAACACAGCTCTGTCAGTCTGAAATATCAATCTGCAAAGGGATTTTGAGGCACATAATAATAATAATAATAATAATAATAATTTGTGTATATTCTGCCCTATCTTCCCAAGGGGATTCAGGGTGGATTCCAGCATATATACAGACACAGACAAACATTCAATGCATTGAAACAATGAAACACAAATACACAGACAAAGGCAAAGGCTTCCCCTTTCATCTCCAACTCTGGGGGGTGGTGCTCATCTCCATTTCCAAGCTGAGGAGCCTGTGTTGTCCTTAGATACCTCCTAGGTCATGTGGCCAACATGACTACATGGAGCACCGTTTACCTTCTTGCCAAGGAATAACCTATTGATCTACTTGCATTTGCATGTTTTCAAACTGCTAACTGGGGCTAAAAGTGGGAGCTCACCCTGTCCCTTCCTGTCAGCAAGTTCAGCACCTCAATGATTTAAGCCAGGGCTGTCCAACTTCTACCGGGCCCAGGGCCGGAATAGAGGTCACTGATGACCTCGGGGGGCGCTCGGCCCCGCCCCCAGGCCCCGCCCCAGGCCCCGCCCCCCCAGCCCAGCCCCCGCCCCTCCTAAAGCTGTCAGTCTCCCTCCCCCTCCTCTTTCCCAGGCGCCACGGCGCCAGGGAA
Organism: Anolis apletophallus; assembly: GCA_030556195.1. Lineage (NCBI taxonomy): Eukaryota > Metazoa > Chordata > Lepidosauria > Squamata > Anolidae > Anolis > Anolis apletophallus. Next base: position 75,883,473 of record JARBWK010000001.1, read on the forward strand.
AGAGGAGGAAGAGGAGGAGGAGGAGAGATTTCTCCCTCCTCTTTCCCGGGCACCTGGGAAAGGCACGGTGCCCGGAAAGAGGAGGAAGAGGAGGAGGAGGAGGAGATTTCCTCCTCCTCTTTCCCGGGAAAGGCACCACGGTGCCCGGGAAAGGCACGGTGCCCGGAAGAGGAGGGAGGAGGGAGGGAGATTTCTCCCTCCTCTTTCGCGTCACAGGCCTGGCGTGACGCGCTGCCCTTGGCCCCGCCTACTCCGCTGGGGCGGCACGCCCTGCCCTAGGGAGGGGAGCCACTGGAGGAAGAGGAAGGGAGCACGTCACGCCAGGCCTGTGACGTGCTGCCCTTGGCACCGCCTGTACTTTTTTCTCCCCGCCGCCCTAGGGGGGCACGGGGCCCGGGAGAGGAGGAAGAGGCTGCTCCTCCTCCTGCACCGCCCCCTCCGTCCCCTCTCTCGCGCCGAAAAGGAGGAGTAAGGCGGCGCCAGGGGCAGCACGTCACGGCAGGCCTGTGATGTGCTGCCCTGGCCCGCCTACTCCTCTTTCGGCGGCTCCCGCCCTAGGAAGGGGGGGGACCGCCGCCAAAGGAGTAGGCGGCGCTAAGGGCAGCACGTCACGCCAGGCCTGTGACGCTGCCCTTGGCGCCACCTACTACTCCTTTTCGGGCGGCTCCCCGCCCCTTCCTAGGAAGGGGAGCCACCGAAAAAAGGGAGTAGGCGGCACCAAGGGCAGCGTGTCACGCCAGGCCTGTGACGCGCTGCCCTTGGCGCCGCCTACTCCTCCTTTGGCGGCTCCCCGCCCTTCCTAGGGGGGAGCCGCTGAAAAGAGCAGAAGCGGCGCCAAGGGCAGCACATCACAGGCCTGCCGTGACGTGCTGCCTCCCCGCCTACTCCTCCTTTTCGGCGCGGAGAGAGGGACGGAGGGCGGTGCAGGGAGGAGGAGCTAGCTCTCTTCCTCCTCCCTGCCCCGCCTCCCCCCCCCCCCCCGGCCGCCATTTTTTAAAAAAAATTAGATTTTTTTAAAAAAAATTTAAAATGGCGGCTGGGGGCATAGCAGGGGCCGTGTCCAACAGGCTGGGGGGCCGGATCCGGCCCCAGGGCCGCCAGTTGGACAGCCCTGATTTAAGCTGTTGCACCACTGCGGCCCCTCTAGACTGAGAGTGAATCCACAATGCCAAATAATGCAGGTTCGGAAGGCAGTTTAATGACATTATGACACTACATTATATGGCAGTGTACATGGAGCCCCTGAGTGCATTCACACTGCAGAATTAATGCAGTTTGACACCACAACTCAATGCCAGGGAATCCTGGGAGCTGTAGTTTGGTGAGGCACCGGCACTCTTTGGCAGAGGATGCTGAAGACCTTGTAAAAGTGCAACTCCCATGATTCCATATCATTGGGCCATAGCAAGTAGTATCAAATTGTGTAAAAGCACCATGTAGATATGCACACTAAGACAAAGTTGTTTGCTTAAGCCAGTGGTTCTCAACCTGTTTTGGTCTTCAGTTCCCAGAAATCTTAACAGCTGGTAGACTGGCTGGAATTTCTGGGAGCTGTAGGCCAAAACACCTGGGAACCCACAGGTTGGGAACCATTGTTAAGTTTTCCTACTGACGGTGCACCTATGCTGTGGAATTAATGCAGCTTGTCATGGCTTTAACTGCCTTTCCCCAATGATTTGGAATCCCGGGAGTTGTATTTTTACAAAATCACAATAATAATAATAATACTTTATTTATACCCCACTGCCATGTCCCCAAAGGGGACTCGGGGCGGCTCACATAAGGCCAAGCCCAGTAGTGCAATTACAATACAATAACAAAAAATGCATAAAACAACATCACAATAAAATAACATAAAACAGGCATAAAATACAATAAACAGTACAAAGTAATAATACAAAATCAAACACAATCCCAATCCCAAGGATAACATAGCATTGAGCCATGGTAGTTCAAGTGGGGTCAAACAGCATCCGTACTACAGTGTAGATGCACCCTGAGTATCCTACCAACTTGGTTCCTTCAGTCAGCATCCAAGGCAGTACTAGACCCCTGTTTTGGTGGTTCCCTTTAAAACTAAGCATGAGGCGAGGGGACTTTGACTGTGAAGCAGAGGCGCCTCCGAGGCACACGATCAGGTTTCACTATTTCCAACCTCTCTTTTTGTACCATCCCCTCTGGAAGAGACTTTCTGCAGGCCTTCCAACTGGTTGGGAGTCTCAATACGTAGCTTTTTTAAAAAAACAAAGCCACCCCAATCCTCCTGCAGAAACAAAAGGTTCGAGAGAGTTGGGGCCTCTGATTCACACGACCAAACCTAATTGCCAACAAATGAGCCTTTTGCTGCCACCTCCGGTCACCCAGCCTGGGTTTTGCCTCACAGCACACTGACCCTGATTTGAATGCTCCTCTAATAGGCCTTTTCCAAAGCCACTTTTCTCCCCTTGGCATAGGCCACAGCATTGGGGCCTTTGAAGCTCCTCCATCAATCTATTTAACGCCTCATTAAAACACATTTCTCCAGGTTGTTGGGTGGTCTAATTTAAATCACGACAAAACGCCCCACGCAATATAAAAACCAAAGGAATACCAGCACAGCATCGAATATATGTATGCAGAAAGAAGAGTTAAAACCACAACATGAAGACTAAAATACAACAAAATCCCAACTGTACATTATAGTGACACCTTCATTAGGCCAACCAAAAATGCAGAATATATTACACAAGCTTTGGAAGCTCGGAGGTTTCTTCATCAGACGCAGATGTCAAAAAGCAAGTGACAACGGAAAGCCAGAAAATGGCATCTTTGTTGAGATTTTAAAGGTGCGATTTAAAAGTGCATCTACAATGTAGAATTAATTCAGTTTGACATCACTTTATCTGCTATTGCTAATACTATGGGATTATGAGAGTTGCAGTTTTAGAAGCACGCAGTGGCGCAGTGGGTTAAAGCGCCGAGCTGCTGAGCTTGTTGACCGAAAGGTCGCAGGTTCAAATCTGGGGAGTGGCGTGACCTTCCGCTGTCAGCTACAGCTTCTGCCAACCTAGCAGTTCGAAAACATGCAAATGTGAGTAGATCAATAGATACCGCTTCGGCAGGAAGGTAACAGCGCTTCATGCAGTCATGCCGGCCACATGACTTTGAAGGTGTCTATGGACAACGCCGGCTCTGACTTAGAAATGGAGATGAGCACCACACTCCAGAGTCGGACACGACTGGACTTCATGTCAGGGGAAAACCTTTACCTTTACTAGTTTTAGAAGGTCTTTAGTCTTCTCTGTCAAATAGTACTAGTGCTTCACCAAACTACATCTCCCATGGCAGTCAAAGTGGTGTCAAGCTGCTCTCATTCTGCAGTGTAGATGAATCTTAAGACAGCCTTGGAGAGTAGGTTGATGCATGTAGAGGCCACATCTTTTTTGGTGGCTATGAAATGACTGGGGACAAAAAGAGCTAAAGCAAAGCAGTAATAGTTGTAAACTCTTCCCAAGTCTGAGAGTATACAAAATCCTACCAGCAAAAGAATCTAATTGCTTTTGTACCTTGTGAACCAAGCTTGGAATCATTATTTTTGGACTACAGCTCTCCCAGTCAGCATGGTTAACAGGACAACTCCATGGAAACACTGCTTGCGAAATTATTTATTAAAATATTTATATCCTGCTATTCAGGGATGGGGAGGGGGGAATGATCCAGGCGACTTAGGACAACTTGATCTACAAACCAGACAGCACCAAGTCTGACTCAACCAGCTGTAACTTCCAAACGCTCTTCAGGCTGCCCTGTGTAGATTTGTCACAATTGTGTCATTAGAATATTATTATGACATTAGTTGCTGTGTCCACATCCTATTTTCCAGCTACTCACGCAACTGATGCAGCAACCAAAGTGACTGAAATCTGATCTGGGCACTGCCTCCACTTGAAAATCCCACAGTAATCCAGACGCGTGATTGAGGAGATGCAGAACCATCTAACATAGTATGCGCCCTCAAATCTCAATCACTTGAACCTTCTGCAAACATCAAGATAGATCTTATATGCATTAAAATGTATGTGCTAAATTACTCACATATAGTCCAGCAGCGAATCTGATTGCCTATTTGAGAGAAGATGTAAGTTAGATACAAAGCTGGGAACTATCCATGGACTAATGATACTTAAACCCAGATAACCCAAAACTCAGTAATATTATGTAACTGTCAAAGAGCATCAGAGAGGACAGGTGTCTGAGGCCCTTTATGCAAGCCATATAATTGAGATTATCAAAGGAGTTTTTTTCCCCATGTCAGTAGTGACTTGAGAAACTATAAATCGCTTCTGATGTGAGAGAATTGGCCGTCTGCAAGGACATTGCCCAGGGGATGCCCAGATGTTTTGATGTGTTACCATACTTGTGGGAGGCTTCTCTCATGTCCCCGCATGGGGAGTGGGAGCTGACAGAGGGAACTCATCTGCGCTCTCCCTTGATTCGAACCTCTGACCTGTAGGCCTTCAGTCCTGCTGGCACAAGGGCTTAACCCAGGGGTGGGCAATTATTTTTTCCAAGGGGCCACACGAGAGCCAAAAAATATTATGGAGGGCTGAACTAAAGGCTGAACTACATTCTAATCGACATAATTTATTTATTCATTTACTATATTTACTATATATTACACATCATTAATATTAACATATTAATATATCAGTAAATATTCATACATTATTAGTATTAATATCATAATTATTATATTATAGTATATATAGACATTATAATATATTTTATTTATTTATTTATTACATCAAACTTGTATACCGCCACTCCCCGTAGGCTCGGAGCGGTTTACATAAGTTTGAGTGCCCAGTGGCAACACCAAACAACACAGAAATACAGTGGACATGGAAAGCACACAAGGATAGGGAAAGGGAGGGGGGGGAGGGAAGAAGTCAGCAGCGGTGCCTACTGAGACACCACCCCACCATCAAAAGAAGGTAGGCGGGGAGGGCCGAGCAGGATCGCTGGCATTAGAGCACAAGCGGAAGACAGAGACCGACGTCTCTCCCTTGGGGGATCGTCTTTGGGGTCCTGATCTGTTTGTGCGGTGTCCTCGCCGGCTTTCACGAGGGTCTGACAGGTCCTTTGGAGCTGCAACTGCTTGTGGCGGGAGCTCCAGAATGTCCTGGGTGAGAACGTCCTCCGAGGTCTTGCCGTCCTCGTTGTTGCATGTCCGTCTACCGGAGGGCCAACAGAAGCTCGGTTCTGTCGTCCGGGTCCTTTCAGCTCTCCGGCAGGGGAATGGGCCTGCTCTCGGGTCCGCAGTGCGGGGGATGGGAAATACACCTTCCCTTCGCTTCCGGCGTCGTCTCCTCCTCTTCCGGTGACCACGTTTCTCCCTAGCCAGGCCGCTGGTGGGAATAGAGTCCTCCGGGGGCGGGACCTCTGAGGCTTCCGGTGGGCTGCTGCATCCGGGTGCTGCCTCCTCTTCCCCAGGTTCCGACACATGGGGTGGTGGGGTGTCAACCAGGAAGAGTCCTCCAGAGGTCGGACTTCCGGGGCAACCGGCAGGCCACTGCTTCGGGGTGTTGCTTCTTCCTTGGGTTTTGGCACATGGAGTGGCTGGGCGTCGTCAAGGACGCCCGCCATGTTGGGCCTCACCCCTCGAGATGCTCCCAGCTTCTCCCAACACGGCGGGGCGTCTGGGAGCATCTCGAGGGGGGGCCAAGACGGCGTCAATGTCAAACTCGGTGGCCGACATGTCCACGAGTGCCGGCGGGCCTCCGAGAGCTAGCAGTAAGTCTTCAGGGATTCCCGCTGGTGCCTCAGTGGGGGGTGGGTGGGTATACTGGGAATCGTCCCGTTCATCCTCGCTTGGTGTCGCCGTGGGGGCATTGTCCTCCGCGGCGGCTAGTACACCCCCTATGGCCTGGGTACTCGGTATCCGATCTTCGGTTTTTGGGCCCCGTAACTCTCGGTCGACCTTCAGAGTACTGGAGGGAAAGTCCCACGACTGGTCCCATGCAAACTCTTGGTCAGCGGGGGGAGGATCATCCAAGCTATTTGGCTTCAGGTCCAGGATGGGAAACTGGGCCGTAGGGATCCCCAGTGACTCTAGTAGGCCACCGAATCTGCTTCCAAACTCCCGGACATGGTCCATGAGCTTGGAGTATTCTGTCAGCAGTTCTGTGTAGGCGCGGAGATCGGGTTGGCCAGCGATGGAGTCCTGGCCTCCTCGTGGTGGCCTCTGTGGGGAACTGCTCCGTGGGGCGCCACACGTCTCGAAGGACTGAGACCGTGGCCCGATAGGTTGCTTTGCCTTCAGGGGGGTCGTCAGGGATGGCAGGGGCAAGCTCTTGCTCAGCGATCTCCCACCAAACCTTCTCAGGAAGCGCACCTGAGGCCGTTATCGGTCGGACTACCCAGCCATTCCTGGGCGTCCTGGGTGTCCTCCCCAGTAGCTCCGGTGGTAGTTCTGATCTTTTCCCCAACCAGATTGCATTTTCCGGGGTCTGCGGGTTACCAAAGGTGTCCCCCTGGGTCTGGCAATCGACCGCCGTCTCTTCCTGGTGGGAGTGGCGGGATCAACCCGATATATCCAGAGAGTCGAAGAGGCCATGCCAGAGCTCACCCAAAGGGAGCTCCACAGCAGTCGCCATCTTGAATGTGAATATATTTATTATATTATTATTATAAAATTATTATAAAATAATAATAATAACCACTAAAATTAAATTAAATTAAATTCAAGAAGACAAGGTGCGAACCAAGATGAAGGCTGACATCCTCAAGAGAGGAAGGATCCCAAGATGGAATGGCCCAATGGCCCCAGCCCAGAAGATGGCAAAGTGGACCCAGCCGCTGCTGCAGCAGAGCAGAGCAGAGCACAAGCAGCAGGCGATCGGAGGCTGCAGGCCTCCGCCCGCTCTCGCCCCCAGCTGTTCCCCAGTTGATCGCCCTGCTATGGAGTGCCTGCCATAGGAGCAGTCGGTGATCTGAGGTGGCTTATTCAACCTGGCGACCCGGAAGACGATCAAGTTTTCCGGGTCGCCAGGGCAATCAGCCCCCGCAGGTCGCCGAGTGCTCCCGCTGCAGGCCCGGATTGCCTCCAGGGATGGCAGGCACTCCAAAGCCGCTGTTCCTCCGGCCTGTCTGCTGACACAGGCCCCACAGAGCCCGTGATGGGATGGTGGCAGCGGCACCCCTTCCTCTTGCTCCCCCCCCCCACCATGCCCTTCTCCCCGGGCTGGACAGAATCGGCTGCCGGGCCGCATCCGGCCTGCGGGCCGTAGGTTGCCCATCCCTGGCTTAACCCATTGCGCCACCCGGGCTCTTATAGCAAAGCAGATAATTCACATTATCTGCTTTAAAGTGGATTATCTGAGTCTGCACTACCAGTTCAAAACAGATGTTCTGGATTTTATATGGCAGTGTAGAAAGGGCCTAAGATACCCCAAAGGGCATTATGTGTGAGTTGGCTAGTAGACTAGCCTGTCCCAAACTTTAGTCCCTGGATGTTGCATTACGAATTCCATCATCCTCGTACACCATGGTTGGCAGTGAGGTATTGGTGGACTCCAACATCTGAGGCCCCATGTATAAGGAAGGCTATTCTAGGACATTTGTCCTAGAAAGGGGGAAGAAAATATGAGAGTTATTGAAAAAATGCCATTAATAAAGAGGAACAAAAGCCAGTTGTAACATCATCTGTGAAAATAGTTTCCATCCCCTTCCACAGAGAGAAAACGTTTTAATTCGATTTGTTTTCTTTCATTAAACACCATGCTTCATCAGATGTTCACCTGTCCTTAATTTTTTTTTTAAAAAAAAGACACCATTTTAAATATATAAAATGTCTCCCTTGCCAATTGGAAACCGCCCTATGCCTCCATATTCTCTCCTGTAAAGTTACACATCACAATAATAAATGTTGTGGCACACACATTTAATTAAGAACGGTCAATAGTTCTTTATGATCTACACAGTCAAAGGCTTTGCTATAGTCTGTGAAACAAAGGCTGATTTTATTTGGTGGATTTGATTACCTAACAAATGTTTGCAGTGTGATCCCTAGTGCTTCTTCCTTCCCTGAACCCAACTTGGACATCTAGCATTTCACACTTCATATATGGTAAAAAAAAACTTTGTTGGAGAATTTTCAGCATGGGAAATTAATGCAGTGATTCTCTTTTTACTGCGATTCCCATTTCTTTCTTTCTTGGGGACAAATCATTTCCAATCTGTGGGTGATTGTTTTCTTTTCTTTAGTTAGAATTGGATAGATTCTGTCTCTGTTTCTTGGAACAGCTGTATTGATATGCCATCTAGTTCCTGGTGATTTATTTCTCCCAAAGCGTTCCAAGTGCAGCTTCCATCTCACTTTCAAAAATCGGTCACTTTCATATGTTTCTTGCATATATTAATGTAGTTCTGCTGTGTGTTGTTTCCATAATCTTTTTGTTTCTACTTGGTCATGTAATGTGCTCCCTTGCTAGTCATCGAACATCCCCACTCTTCGTTTAAATTTCCCTTTGGTTTCTTGGATCTTGTGGAAAAGGTCTCTTGTTCTTCTTTTTTGTCACCTTCTATTTTTCTGCACTGATTATTATGGTAGATCTGTTTATCCCTGCACACAAATTGCTGAATGGATGCATTCAGGATTCTGACTATATCTGTCCCCTTTTACTTTCACTTTTTGTCTGACCTTAACTGCTGAAAGAGTTTCATCTGTCATTCACTGAGGATTCTTTTCCCTTTTGGCTGCAGATGGTGTCCTTCTACTTTTTCCTCCTGACAATGTCCCTGGCTTCAGTCCAGTGTTCTTCTGGCACCCTGTCCATTAAGCTTAATAGTACTAATCTCTTCTGTATACAATCTTTACACTCAAAAGGAATATCTTTCAGGTTGTTTTTTGGCAGATTTTTACATGTCCGTTCACCAAAATAACCTCTGGATTGCCTCAATTAACACCCTTCTTCGCCAACACAGTGTCCCTCACAAATTATAGCTGATGATTCTGCTTTAAGTGCCATGTCTGCATCCTATGGAATCCTAGTACTTGTAGCCTGATAAGACTAACTAGAGAGATCTCTGGCTGAGAAGTCTAAATGTTCCTTCCTCAACCGCCAACATGTTGTAGTGCTTTGAGCACTGAACGACAGTCTGGACTCTGGAGACTATGATTTGGATCCTCATTCAGCCTTGGAAACTCATTGAGTGACCTTTGACCAGTTACCCTCTCTCAGCTTCAGGGAAAGGCAAAGAAAACTCCCCATGACAGGTTTGCCTTAGGTGTGTCCATTAACTGGAAATGACTCAAGGCACACAACAACAACAGCAACAACAACAACAAGTCAGTATTTGGATTGCACAGGTTAGAACCATAAACTTAACAGAATCCTAACACAATAGTTGTATAGTGTGAAAACGCCCTGCAGGTTGGAAGTGGAATGAAATGGAATGGTTATAAAAGGAAAAGCAAGCAAACTATAGATATAAAAAAGTATAGGCAAAATTCTCCCTGCCTGGATAGGTCATCTCCGGGTGCATACTTTAAAGGCTATTTTAAAATGACCTTAGTAATGGAACAGAGTACTAGTTATAGACAGCAACGGGAGAATCTGAGGTGTCCCCCGTTGCGAGGGTTGGGCACAAACATACCCCTCCCCTCTGTTCAAAAACACATTTCAGTTTGTGTTCTCCAATTTGTTTTTTTTGGGGGGGGGGGGGTAATCTCCAACAGGATAATGAGAACTGAGCAGGCTCAGTAGACATGGGATGCTGACTGTCAGAAGGTAATAGAAGAAAGTGTGTGGGGGAGATCTGAACAGTGTGGATGGGCTCCAGATCAGCAACAGAAAACTTTGTTGTTGTCACACTCCCCCCCCAAGTTTATTGTTACAGAAAACTTTGATCGGGGCTGAGTTTGGTCTCGCTCGGGGCTGAGACTGGGTCGAGGGTCTACCCTAGCAAACCTTTTGTATTGTTATCCCCCCATGAATTTATGTTTTGTTACTAAGGCCTTCTCGCGGAATATTTTGCACTGAAAACTGAAAAGACAGCTTTTTATGAATTGTACCACTGAACAAGTATGTGTTGGTGCCATCCTATTTTTATTCCTGGAATGTTATCAGAAGCAACCTGTAATCCAGAATGGATTCTACATTTCCATGTGATCCAACTCACAGAATCATCCTTCAAAATAACCAGCTGCAAGGACAACTAATTCTGGTGATATGATTTCATGTGTATGTATCCCAAGGATGCCAAATGCTGGAACTGACATCACCTTTTGGGAACAACTACCAAGCACAGGGAAAGGCAGCATGCTATTTTCATCTTTGGACATATTTACTGAAATGACCTGGAACTGGGGAAATGACTGATGTCAAATTCTTTTGTTACAGCCTGTTCAATAACAGCTTAAGAACATTGAAATTAACCTGGACAAGACATGGCCTCTGAATTGAGCAAGGCTTTTATTAAATCTTTTCAGTTTTAGTCGTTTAGCTTTGTTATTATGAAAGATTGAATAATCAGTGCTTCAGTATCATAGTATTTCAACATCAGCATCTTTAGATAGGCATTAATTTGGGGTATGAGGCCCTCATGACATAGTGGTTAGAGCATTGGAGTATGACTGAAGACAAAAGTTTAATCTCTGTTTGGCCATGGAACCCATTGGATGATCTTGCGCAAGTCACATTTTCTCAGCCTCAGAGGAAGGCAAAGGTAACCTCTCTACTGAAAAAAATCTTGCCAAGAAAATCCTATGATGCATCTACTTTAGGGTCCCCATATGCTAGAAATGACATGGAAGTCACACAACAACAACCTTATGTAGCGTGAAATGTGAACAGATTACACAACTACACTATATCTGATGTTCACACTGATCGTTTAGGTTGGTGTAGTATGGATTGGGGCTCCCTGGCGGTGTGGCGGGTTAAACTACTGAGCTGCTGAATGTACTGATCGAAAGGTCAGTGGTTCTAATCCGGGGAGTGGGGTGAGCTCCCACTGTTAGCACCAGCTTCTGCCAACCTAGCAGTTCAAAACCATGAAAATGTGAGTAAATCAATAGGTACTGCTCCGGCGGGAAGGTAACGGTGCTTCATGCAGTCTTGCCAGCCATGTTGGCTCTCCGGCTTAGAATAGAGATGACCACCAACCCCAGAGTCGGACATAACTGGACTTAATGTCAGGGGAAACCTTTACCTTTACTTACTATGGATTGGCCCATAGGCAGCTATAACCCGATATAACCCGGGGTAAGTAACTTAATGTGGCTGTACCCAAGGTTGAAATAACTCAGGGGAAAGCCTGAAGCCTTTTATGTGGAACAGGATATGGGTGTCCTGACAGGACAGCCATCCCACACTCCCCAGACTCAGGCTTCCCTCTCTCGTTCCTCCCAGGTTCCTTTGCCAGGTACATGGCATGGAAGAAGGAAGAAGAGGGACTGCCAAGGATGACATAGGGTCCCACAATCATAACTATAACTGGCAGCAACAGGGAGGGAGAGGGTGTCAGTTGGGGCTATGCCCTGCAGCACCAAACCAACTTTGGAGAAGCTAGATAGTAGGGAGGCCCTCCCACCAGTAAGGCTACCTATTTGTCAGAGAGCAATGCAGGCTGGAACTGGCGTTTTGGATGCCAGTTATGGCTCGCATAAAGTGGCTGTGTAGGAGCATCTTTACTCCCCAAATTCAAACACTCTACAGAAATGATAACTGTTACTGCCCTGGGAATAGAACACTACCATATACTGGAACCACAAAGAGGGGGTCAGCTCAAAACAACTTGATGCCCAAGGCAGAAACAAAAACTGTTTTCTAAAGGGGCAAGCCATACTTCTGGGAAAAATGGAAGGATAGAATGGTTAGGATATGACCAACTTTCAAAGGTCCCTTCCACACAAATCCACACTGAACTGGAATATAGGGCAGTGTGGACTCAGGGCCCTTTCAATTCTGCCATATAACCCAGAATATCAAGGCAAAAAAATCCCACAATATCTGCTTTGAACTGGGGCCCCTTCCACACAGCTGAATAAAATCCCACATTTTCTGCTTTGAACTGGAATATATGGCAGTGTGGAATCAGATATCCCAGAAATGGGATAATCAAACTCATTGAACTACACATTGCTTCCCATCACAGAGAACCAATGATGCTCGATACAGGTACATTGCTTAGAATGCAATGTTAACTACTTAGCAGGATTGATAAAAGTTCAGCTGTTGTTTTTCACTTTTCTGAGTTTAGTTTAGCAAGGCATAGTTTCTTTTATCTATAGTTCTACTCCTGTGCTTCAACAGTTGTAGAACAAAATTTAGTCACATTGATCCAGACTTTCAGAATAACTGGGAAATTGGGTTGCTCTGAGTTTTCTGGGTTGTATGGCCATGTACCAGAAGCATTATCTCCTGATGTTTAGCCCATATCTATGGCAGGCATCCTCAGAGGTTGTGAGGTTTGTTGGAAACTAGATGAGGTTTATATATCTGTGTAATGTCCAGGGTGGGAGAAAGAACTCTTGTCTGCTTGAGGCGAGTGTGGATGTCGCAATTGGCCACCTTAATTAGCATTGAGTAGCCTTGCAGCATCAAAGCCTGGCTGCTTCTTGCCTGTGGGAATCCTTTGTTGGGAGGTGTTAGCTGGCCCTGATTGTTTCATGCCAGGAATTTCTGGGTTTTTTAGTGTTCCTCTTTATTTACTGGGAAATTATTTGAAGTAATACTCAAATATTATTATAGCAAATCTGTGGGAAGTTGTGGTCATTCATATTTTAACAATTGCACCACATCTATTGCACACTATAAGTCACTATAATCAATTGTCCCCCGTTTTCCTAGTAAACTAATCTGAATTAAAGGCATATAGCATCTAGTGCAATTGCATGATAGACTTACAGCTCCGTTTAGCACATACATGCAGCTAGACAAAAAAGCAAAAGAGCATTTGGAAATGTGTCGCACAGGGGGCAGGGGTGTGTGGGTAAATGAACATTCTTTGAAACCGTATCTAGCTGAAAGAATTGCTACTTTTGAGTTGAAGAGACTTGGGAATATTTGTTTTGCCTTACCATGCATATGAATTGTCCAAATCCTTGTTCTCATGGCCATTGTTCTGCCACCAGAAACTTCCATACTCTTCTTGCTCTGCTGAGCCAGAGGGCTTTTCTGGCATTGTATCAGGTTTGTTCTGTCCATCTCTTTCCATTAATATATACTGACTGTCTGGTGCAGAGTGGATATTCAGTGTAGTGGAGGGCATATCTGACCACAAGGGAGCTGCTTTGAAACTTTCAGTCTCTTCTGTTTCTGAAAAGTAATTTCAGAAATAGAAATCAAACCCAAAGAGTGACTCACTCCATTATATGCCATTCTCTGTTTAGATCAGAACTCCCCCCACCTTTCGTTTGGCAATCCATTTGCTCAGCAGGGAAATGGAACTGTATCTTCTTAATATGGGTTTATACGTCTAGTGAAACTCATAAATATATAAAAATACTGAGAATATCCAGCTGTTTAGAAATGTAACATATTTATGGTTTTCATTAAACATTTAAAAATCTAGGATGGAACTAAACATGGGAACTTCTATGGGAATCCAGTAATAATCCAGTGGTCACTATGGGAGAGGGAAAGCTTAATTGGTTCAAAATTAATTGTAGTTATTTGAAAAAAAAAATTGTGTGTGGGTGGGTAGTCTTGTGTTTTGGAATCCTACCAAAGTTGGTATGATTGAAATCCCTATTTCTGGTACATTCCACAGATGGTGATATCACCTATGGATGTCTCTTAATTAATTAGCGTTATATAAATGAAATGCCTTGTGTTTGTTTTTGTTTTTTTGCAGGAACAAGGGTGGGAGACTGAATGGCTTGTGTGGAGCTTCCAGACAAGTCTTCTGTGTAGGCAGTAATGTGAGCCTGTCTCGCTGTCTGATTGCTTTCCCATCCCCTTCTTTTACATTATAAAACAGAAGCTCTATCATCTGAAGATTCTTGGACCACCCAGTTTTTAGTGGTGCAGTTAACTTGAGGCCACATTACCCCCTACAACAGGCATTGTGGCACTGAAGATGGCTTTCTATTTTACTCTCAAATAAGAACATATACAGTAGAGTCTCGCTTATCCGACCTTCACTCATCCGACATTTTGTCTTATCCGATGGTCTTGTCCGATCCCCTCCTTTTCCTCCAACATTTCCCCTTCAATTAAAGGAGCTCTCCCCCACTCTATCTCCATTCCCAATACGTGAAAAAGGCAAGACAAGGAGGGGGAGGAGGAGGGAGGGAAGGAGGAAAAGAGGCAGAACCAGAAGCAGAAGCATCCTCCCTCCTTCCCTCTGTGATTTCCACGCTCCTCTTCCACATCTGGGCACTTCCTTCTGGGCTGCTCTAGCCCCAAGGCATTGACTTGCCGTAACCCTCTGAGTCCCTGTTGTTAGTATTCTAGGTGTCTAGTGCCACGTCGGATAGGTAACAGTAGGAGACTCTGTATTATTTGACATTTTCATTTATCCGATGTTCTGTCAGCCCATTTATGTCAGATAAGCAAGACTCTACTTTACCTCGAATCCAACTTGGGACTAATTTAAATCATACCATGTCAGTGTTGTTTCCATTGAAAGGTTTGCGACACCTTTCCCTCCCAAGAAGTTAAAAGAAAACTGCATTTTAAAAAGTCCTACATATATTTGTGAGGGAGGAGGTATTTAATGGATGTGCCAGAAGGGGGTCACCTGCACATATGAAGATGCTTTATTTCACATAACATCAAAAGTCCCACTGACATTTGAAGACTTTCCGTGTCATTCTCTTGAATGGGATTCTCAGGTTTTACCCCAATGCTTCAATCTTTACTGTCAGTTTTCAAGAAATGTCTTCAAATTGGGCAAACCAGACCAAAGCCTCACTGAATATTTTCAATGTACTCCTTTTCATTGCATGTTTCTCATTGTGCCCTATGAGGAGCAGCTTAAAGAACGGGGTATGTTTAGCCTGTAGAAAAGAAGGTTAAGGGGATACATGATAGCCATGTATAAATATGTGAAAGGGTGTCATAAGGAAGAGGGAGCAGGCTTGTTTTCTGCTGCCTTGGAGACTAGAACTCGGAGCAATGGGTTAAAATTGCAGGAAAGGAGATTCCACCCGAACTTAAGGAAGAATTTCCTGACTGAATGAACTGTTCAACAGTGGAACTCTCTGAGTGTGGTGGAAGCTCGTTCCTTGGAAATTTTTAAGCAGAGGCTGAATGGCCATCTGTCAGGGATACTTTGATTGTTCCTTTCCTGCATGGCAGGGGGTTGGATTAGATGGCCAGTGTGGTCTCTTCCAAATCTATGATTCTGTGATTGTACGTGTGATCACCAGTTCTTTTACACAGCTCGTGGTAGAAACACAAAACTGGGGAGCTATATTCCAAGATTAAACAAGAGATGCGGTGGAGTTGGAGGAGCTTTAGGCTCATAGGACTTCAAGTCACACTTTCAATAAATGGGTGAAACTGAATAGGAGAGAGAAAAATGAGAGCTGGTGGGAGAGAAGAATGTACGCATATAGTTACCTTGGGAAACAAAAAGGCGTGCACTGGATGCCACTGTGCCAAACTCATTTTCAGCAATACATTTAAATATTCCAGAATCTTCAGGAAAGGCTTCTGTAATTACCAAGGTGCAAACTTCCTCTAGAAGAAGGAGATAAGTTAATGAGACACTTTGCATGTTTTCCTAACAGAATGCCAGACCACCACCCTGCAAAACTGTTGCCCATGATGACGCAAGAAGTTTATCTGAGTTTCCATATCTTAGAAAATAAACCAGTGACTAAAGAAATAAAAGTACTACTGTACATAAATAGACAATGTGCTTAATTATTTGTATTTGCAACAAAGCTTTAATACTTGGATAACTGTGCAGGCATCAACTGTGATGCAAGGCCATATTCTCTTTATAACCCTTATTTTCAAGGGATTGGGTCCACCACAAGTCTCCCGTGGACAGAAATCCTTTCACACAGTAAGCCTATGGACTATGTTTCTCATCCCATGAAGGAGGAGATCTTGCCTTCACCTGTCTCCTTCAACTCCCTCTGCTTTCACCAAAGTTTCCTCCAGATACCTGAGGAGGATATAGTGAGTAGTGTGGTGCTATGAGCTGTATCAGGAAGAAATATCAACAAATATTGGCACCCCATATTGTGGAGGGTGCTGAATGCAGAACAGCATGTTCCCAGATAAACTGCTTCAAAAGCATGCCATGGACTACTGCCATCTTCTCCAACCCAGTGCTCTCCAAATATTCTGGGTTACCATTCTCAGGATCCCTATGTAATTGGCTAAGCTGGCTCAGGCTGATGACAGGTAAGGTCCAAAACATCCCAAGGGACAAAATTGGAGGAAAAACTGGGCTAGCTGGACTCTTGCACTGTGTGCAAATCACCAGGCATACTCCCTCAGCAGGGACTTCATCTCAGTCAGTAGATATAACTTTCAGGTAAACATCCAGAGAATAGGGCTTCACTGTGTCCAATTTTGGGCACCACAATTGAAGAGACATGTTGCCAAGCTGGAATGTGTCCAAAGGAGGGTGACTAAAATGATCAAGGGTCTGGAGAACAAGACCTATGAGGAGCGGCTTAAAGAGTTGGGCATGTTTAGCCTGAAGAAGAGAAGGCTGAGAAGAGACATGATGGTCATGTATAAATATATGAGAGGAAGGAATAGGGAGGAGGGAGCAAGCTTATTTTCTGCTGTCCTGGAGAATAGGACACAGAACAATAGCTTCAAACTACAGGAAAGGAGATTCCATCTGAACATTACAAACTTCCTGGCTGTGATAGCTATTCAGCAGTGTAACTCTCTGCCTCAAAGTGTGGTGGAGGCTCCTTCTTTGGAGGCTTTTAAGCAGAGGCTGGATGGCCATCTGTTGGGAGGTGCTTTGAACGTGATTTTCCTGCTTCTTGGCAGGGGGCTGGACTGGATGGCTCACAAGGTCTCTTCCAACTCTAGGATTCTATGATACTATAACAGGGCTGTCCAACTGGTGGCCTGGGGGCCGTATACGGCCCCCCAGCCCCTTCCCTCCGGCCCCCTAAGCTTTTTAATAAAAAATAAAAATTGAAAAATAAAATAAATAATAACTTTTTTAAAAAAAATACCTACTTCCGGGTTCGGAGCAAGTATCGCGAGAATATGCAATCTACACAGGATTTCATCGTCAACGTGAGATCACGCCGGCGTTGACAGTGAAATCCCGTGTGGATTGCGTATTCTCGCGATACTCTTCGGCTACTCTACTACTGGATCGCTGAGGCCCACAGACGCGATTAGGACCTTCTTTGACTCAGTCGGTCGTCGCCTCTCTTGTCGTCCGGGTACTCCTGGATCCTGCGCGTTTGGAAAAGGTAGGCCGAAGCAGGGGGCTCCTCAGGGGGCTCCTCATTCCCTCCCCCCATCTCCCCTCATGTATTAAATATAAAATTAAATATATTTAAAGATGAAATAAGGGGAGATGGGATACATTAAGGGGAGAGGGGAGGATGGAATTAAATATATTTAATATTAAATTAAAATAAGGGGGAGGAGGATGGAATTAAATATATTTAATATTAAATTAAAATAAGGGGAGGGGAGGATGGAATTAAATATATTTAATATTAAATTAAAATAATTTAATATCTTATCCCTGCATTTTATCTCAGTAAAAGATTATATTTGACTGTATGCATGTGGGGGCGGAGCCGAGGGAGGGGGCGGAGCCGGGGGCAGGGACGGGGGTGGAGTCGGGGGCGGGGGCAGACCCTACGGTCCCCCAGGTCATCAGTGACCAGAATTCAGGCCCCTGGGCCGGTAGAAATTGAACAGCCCTGTACTATAAGACACTTTCTGACCTCTATTGCTATGTTATAGTCATGAACGAACTCAAGTGATGGGTGAGTTTTGTTGCTTGCTTTTCTGTTGCTTGAGTGCAAGAGTGTTGAATGTTGAATTTCCCCACAGACAATTTATTAAACATTAATTCTAAGATCTAGCAAGAAATATCTGCCTGGTGAAACAGCATTACATATATGTACCATAATGAGCAAATGATATGCATTTCTATTCTAGGGTTCAGCTAGACGTCATGATATGGACTGGATTTGTTTAAATGCAGATTACATATTGCATGTGCTTAATTCTCTACAATTTGCCTAATTATGTAAAATTACCTACCAGGCATCATTGATAAACAGGCCTCTGTAAATGAAAACAACAAAAAGTTTATTGTAATTACAGGCAGTTGTTTTGTAGCCTTATTGTCTAAACAAAACTAGTTGCAGACTAAATGCTAGGGTAATAATTTATAGTTTCACTGAGTAGAAAACCTTGATTTTTCTGAAGAGCACCAGCCACAAAGATGATAGCCATCTTCCCTTCTTCCACATAAGTACACAAATTTTACTACAGCTAGTTGTTTTTTTTATTTAAAAAATCCCTTTCAAACATTACATTCAAATTTATTATTCTGCTTTCACCTTGCAAACGCATGTTTGAAAGTTCATTCTGTACCATTTTTCCAGAAACTGGAACACAACATCAAGAGATTCAAATTTCAAGAAAAGAGATTTCATCTAAACAATAAGAAGAAGGTCTTGGTTGCAAGAGTTGGTCAACCATCAAATACACAGCCGCAGACTGTAGTGGCCTCCCCATCTTTGGAGGTTTTTAAACAAAAGGTAGATGACCATTTGGGGTGCTCCAGTTGTATATTCCTGCATAGCTATTTATTCTGTGATAATTTTTTTTGCCTGTATACTTTTGGAGGGAACAATTTCATACTGCAAATATCATACTGTACTGGTACATTTCCATTTGTCAGGAAAAAGTAAGCAAATGATACTAAAGATACATATATAAAGGGACAAAATAAAGATTTACCTTTTGGAAGTTTAAAAAAGTTAAATATTTCCGTAATTGTTACACTGTCATTTTTTAATAATCCCGTCAGGACCCCTCATTCCTTCCAAAAACCTACTAGTGAAGTTTGACACCAGGGGCCCTTTCACACTACATTGTAATAGCTCCTTGTTGCCACTTTGATTATCATGGGTCACGTCACAGCCATGGTTCTGTCCTATGGAAACTTGGCACGAGCAATTTAGGGATGGGGATTGAGAATCGTCCCTCACAGTATTGTAGTGCCACACCAAGTTACAAATCCCAGGATTTCATAGAATGGGACCAAGGCAGTTAAAGTGGGATCAACATGCTATAATCATGTAGTATGATAGGATTCCTACTCTAGCCAATACAGAATAAGATGGATGCAATTAGAAATGCAGGGGGGCTGAGACAGGGTTATAGTAAAGTCCTTTGTGATAAGGAAAAGTTGATGATTGGAAGCTTCCATTTCTTTCATTTCCAGTTTATTACTAAATAGTCCAAAAAATTGCCAAACAAGAGCTTTCTTGTACATAAGAGTATCATTCCTACTGAAAAAGAACAGATGGCAGATTTTTTTCTTTTAAAAAGAGATACCTACTTTTTCTTAATATTCGGAAATCTGCAGAATCCATTATTTGTTTATGTTCTCTGTACCAGCGAACCTGAAATGTATGTGATGCTCGAATTCGACATTCAAATACCACTAGCTGGCCTTTGCTTGCTGTAATATTCTGGATGCCCTGTACAATGGGGAGAGGAACAATACAGAGTTTATGTGTGAGATTAAATTTCAGATACTTACGCTGAGCTTTGAAACAGTACTTTGAAATGCTGTTTGTTATGAAAAGAAAATGTTAGTGTTTACACTAGCAAACCACACAGTCAAATCCCCAATTCTTCCAAAAACAGAGGCTGAAAATTCAGAGATGTTAAATTATGGAATAATGCTCTTTCAAAACTTCTTGGATGCAAAAAAAAAAAAAAGCATTAGTCTAATCCAGAAGTCAGAAAAGTTACTTTTGGGGGCTATAATTTCTAGAATGCCCCAGTCAGTACAACCACTGACCTAAACAGAGCTGACTGAGGTATAGTGCAACTCCCATATCACAGGGGGATATGTTCTTGGACTTACAGTGGAAATGCAAAACCACAGATAACAGCAAATCCTATTGGAATTTGAACCAAACCTGGTGGAAGCATACCATAGAATTGTGCTGAAGGCCCTTGAAAATGGTTTAAGGATTTCCATTTCTAGATCCTCCAACACAACTCTCTGGTTAATTTCCGTTGGGTGGAAACCATAGAAACATGCTGAAGAACCTAAAATGCCTTGAGATAACATATTTTTCGGACGCAAGTATATGAAACTGTGGGTACTGCACAATACAACTATATGTGTGTCTACCCAGAGGTTAGCTCCATTGGAATCAATGGAACTTACTTTGGAGTAAATATGTATAGGACTGTGGTCTCAATGACATATTTGATAATTCAACAGATTATTTTCTTTCTCTGTACTCAACCACATCCTTTGTTTTTTTCACAGATACTAGAGATTGACCTGACTGGAGATGGGATATCAAAAAGCAAATCCATTTGTGAAAAAAGGAATTCATTTTACTTAGGTTCAGCATGAACAAGGAACAAGTTTTTGATCATGAGTTGCATCCAGCCTCATCATTTCATGGAAAGAAGCAATACCCTCCTACAGCAGATATCTGAGCTCCTTTGGTTCCTCTTTGTTGGGTGAGAGAACTGTGTACACAGCACACAGTCTATTTTGGGCCTCCAAGACAAGTACCTCATGTAGCATGGATGCAATATCCCAAAGACATATCTTGTCACCAGTGTAGAAATGACATCCATCTGCCCGTCCTCTTGGCTTCTGTATGTGGAATTGGGAAGTGGGGCAACCGTTTGTTCTTTGGCTCAAGCAACAAAATACTTTTGCTCTTGTTTGTTGTGTGTCCCTTCATGCATACACTCCAACGTGTTATGGGCCCAGTTTTCTATGGCAAGGTTGCATTTTTGCTTTGAAAGTAGAGTCAGCCATAGAGGGAAGGTTTCCCTAGCTTCCAGATCTATTAATTGCCTCTGCTATCAGTTTACATATGACTTCATAAAGCTACAGTGGTTGAGAGTGCACATTTGAAATCACGTTAAGAGATGAAAATGAAAATGCTAAGACATTCCATTGAAAATGTATGCAGTAACTAATTCATCCGGCTGCCACTGCAAGTCACTATCTATCATTTTTATGTACAACAGATAGTCCTGGACTGTGAGGATTTAGGATCTGAATTAGGATGATGGGGAAGAGAGTCTTCTTCCAGCAGCTGAAAGTAGGGCAAATGCTGAGCAGCCACCTGAGCAGCCTGGCACTTTAGAGCTCACTGCTGCTGAGCAGGACCCGAGCCTTTCTGACATGGAAGTAAACTGAGTCAGGGCAGGATGAAGTTGTTCAGGGTGAAGAGCAAGCACTGACTCACCCCGCCTGGCTCAAGTTGAAGATCAATGCCATTCTGCTGCGAAGGTCCAATCGACTGGCTCAGAAGAGGGCCCTTTCAGATGCAGCACAAATAACTGGTGTTCCTAGTAGCCCTTTACAGGGAGCAACATCTTTTAATAGAGGTACAACCAATATCTTGTTGGTGACTTTCGTGCATTGGACCTTGGACTATGTGTTTTGGATCTTGATTTGGACATTTGGTGAGATTCTCTGCTATTGACCTTGTGGAATGCATGCTGGACTACTCTCTTGTTTTGACCATCTGTTTGGACTGATCACTGTGTTGACTTTTGGGCTGTCTCTAACTATTGTGTTGGAGAACGGCTGTACAGCGTGACATGTCTGGACTGTCTGACCAGTTTGTATCTGGGCAGAGGTTAATGAACTCATTACATGTGAATAAATAGGTGTCCTAGGATGCTTCTGCCCCAGTTCGCTCACAGGGTCCCATGCTGCCCATCAGACAACATAGGCTAACTTTTGGCAGGGCTCTGTGGGTGAACTGGGTGGCAGCGTGGTAGGACATTGCACTGTCGACATGCTAGTCTGCCTGTGTTCCATTAGGAACAATGGAGCTGCTGTGGGATTACGCCACCTGATGACACTTCCTCACATGTGATGGGGAAGCATCCACTATTGGCCAGGGTGCCAGAATTGCTCTGCTGCTACTCCAATTCACCATGAGGCTGACTAATTGCAAGACTGGACTTCATGCATGAGATGAGGTCCTAATTCCTCCAGTAGTTAGCTGGTATCGGATTTTTTTTGCACATATTTGCAAAATATGAGAGGCTTGATTTAGCATTTGCCTTCTTTTGGACTTACCTATATGTAAATCCATTCCTAGATCCATCTAGTTTAGATCAGCACACTGAGTTATTATCCTATCTTAGAATGGAGTGCCTATAATAAAACTTAGTTATAATGAATCTCCGGGATATAACCATTTTTGCTTTTTAATCAAGATCTGCACTCTAACATGCGAACCTTGCTTAGAAATGTAATTATTCAGTGATAAGTGATATGAAATTCTATAAATGAGTGTTTACTTTTAATATCCTGCTTTTTAGTCATGACAGTCTCCACAAGTAGCCATGTTGCTCTTCCACATCAAGGGCAGGCAGTGGTGGCTCCTACAAAGTTTATCATATTCCAACCCCCTTGATCCTACATCTACAACTGGACCAATAGTAGGATTTGCAGACTGTCCGCATTGGAAGGAGCACAGCTGATCACTAGTGTTTAAAACATTAATCTTTGTCACACAGAAATTCTGGCTCAAAAGTGGGAAAAGGGAGATTATGGAATACATTATTTTATTTGACGGCCATGTATTGAAATGTTTTTTAAAAATCTGATGAGAGGCATTACTATCAAAAGCACCTTTCCCTGTGAACTGCTTCCCCTAAAATAGCAAGGCAAATCCAGATGTGAAACCCTATGATGAAATACCTGGCGGAAGGGTGTTGTTGTTACTGTGTCCCTTTAAGTCATTTCTGATTTAAGGTTATCCTAAAGCCTTATCATGAGGTTTTCTGAGGTTGATGTCTGATTTGTCCAAGGTCACCCAGGGGATTTTTATGGCTCAGTAGGGATTTAAACCCTGTTCTCCAGAGTCATAATGCTTAAACCACAACACAGGAGAATAGGGTGACGAGAGTTCAGTAGTTTTCATCATACTGCCTCTTAGCACTGATGGCCTACACTACAAGTATCCTAAGTATGTACTTTGGACTGGATATCTGAAGTTACATGTCAAAGTCTTGGAGAAAAACCAGGGCCCTGTCACACTACACCACTATAGCACCATGAATTTTTACACTAGCTGGCATTACTACAGGTGCCAAGCAACAACCACCTCTAGTTTTGTGTTCAGTGTCGCCCCCAGCCCATATACATGGGAAAATGTTATCTGACTTTATGTGGAAACACAAGTCATCTATAATATTGAATCCTGTTGAAATGAACAACTTCCAGCCCTAGACTATAATAAAGTCATACCGGAGGACTTAGAAAATGCTGGACATGGATAAATGAAACTGCAAGTACTGGTCTCATGGATGCAGGGGTAGTATTATAGTTATATCCATCTCTCTCCATATGAGCTTATGTACATTTTGAGCAAGTCCGCATTTTTTTTTAAGAAAAGAAAGATAATATGTAAATGGCCCTCATATGAAGATCTTTTTCTCCAAACCACTCATGAACAGATTATGCCACTTACCTTTATGAACACAGGGGCTGCTTCATGGGCAGATCCAGGCTGATTTTCTGATGGGTTCTGCATCTGTAAGAGAAATGGGACTCATTGTAGGTACTATATCCAGTATGCAAAATCTTGATGGCTACACACTTTATTGCCTCTTTTCTAAGAAAGAAGACTTAGTTTTTAAAAATTATTTGTGATATCCACATCAGGGTGTGATAGAGCCCTCTTTTGAAAACCCTTCCTTAAGAACATGGAGGACAGGATTCCTTTTAACAAATACATAGTGTGTGTGTGTGTGTGTGTGTGTATACACACACACACACACACACCGGTATATATTTGCAAGAAGAATGTTATATGGTAATAATTGAGTAAGAGATGACTTTACTGTATTGTCACTGGTAGTTCTGAATGTGTGCCTTGAATATGCCAATTTAATCCATATTAATTTCCACAAGTCACTTGTGCATGGCAGAGGGATGTTTACTGTCCATGACACAAACAGAAACACCATCCCTTACAATACACTATTCCACCCTCCATTAATGATTTATTGCACAAAGTCCCATGAAGGCTTGAATCATACAGTATGGCCCATGGAATAGCCAGGCATTTTAAGTCATCCTTGAAAAGACAGTGGATTCCCCACTGATGACTGTTGCCATTTAAGAATATCATGGACAGAGCTTGGAACACCGAACCTTTTGGACTAAGACTCGCAGAACCCATGCAACTACATCATCTGCTTCATTTCCCCCACATTGAATTTTTTTCATTTTGAGAGGAGCCCCTGGTGGCACAGTGGGTTAAACCCCTGTGCTAGCAGGACTGAAGACCTACAGGTCGCAGGTTTGAATACGGGGAGAGTGCAGATGAGCTGCCTTTATCAGCTTCAGTTCTCCATGCAGATACATGAGAGAAGCCTCCCACAAGGAAGGTAAAACATCAAAAAATCTGGGCTTCCCCTGGGCAGTGTCCTTGCAGACAGCCAATTCTCTCACACCAGAAGCGACTTGCAGTTTCTCAAGTTGCTCCTGACACAACAATTTTTTTTGAGAGAGGAAAGAGCAAGGCAAAGTAAGTATTACATAGTTCTATCTTTTCTCTGTCCCCTGTTAATATTTCATCATCTTACTCAGGCACTGGACCTACCATTATCTTGTTCTTCGTTTTGCAGTGGACATAACTCAAAAAGCCCTCGCTGTTGTTTTTAAACCCTCTTATATGTGTTTTTAATGCTTCTAAAAGCAGTTACCTGACTTCGTGATTTGTAGCAGATCTCCTTCAGTGTCTATGGTATAATAGTCAAACATATCTATGCTCTTGGCGATAATGTGGTTGTTTACCTCTCGTGCTCAACTTGTATACTCAAATAAACTCAAGTAAACTAATCATATAGCAAATGCCTTAAATGTCCTACTCCCCAGCAAAATCCAAAAAGATATAAATTATTGTTTCTAGAAATGCATTTGCTTTTTTGCTTTAGCCTAATTTTATAAAAAGAAACGTATGCAATCTCTCTGCACTTCTCCCGATCACTTGAAAGGTATTTAAATCCCTGGATATTTTGAATTCTCCATCTCTGCACTAAGTAGCCGCTTTGATCCCACCGTCCTTTCTGAAATGTCTTTGGAGGAATATGACAAATGGCTAAGCTCCAGGGCAGCCACATGACTGCTTCTAATCCTCCTATTGATTGATGCCAAAGCCCTAGTCAGACATGGTTTAAAAGTGAGGAAGGTTGAATGGAAAAGAGCAATGAACCTAGCATTTGGTTCAGTATTGGAAAGGAGTTTTGCGCAAATATTTTAACTTAACACGGAGAGAAAATGAACTCTTTTAACCTACTATTTGAGGATCAGTGGATAATGGCTGTATTAAAGTGGAATCGCTGTGCCATGCTTTGCTGCTACTGCTGAACTCTTCATTGGATGAGGACCCAATGGTCAGCAACAGACTAGTGGTTTTCCGCTTGATCCTACGAGGGAACAACGATACTAACTAAGCAATAAGCATTACTCCCTAAAGGGGGAGAGAGGATTTATGGGGTGATTATGCACAAAGGAACAGCCTCTGCACTTACTGTGACATGCTGCTGACCCAGCCAATATGCTGGTATTTATAGGGAAGGACTTAGTCAAGATTTCCTTGTGAGCCTACAAGGAAAAATAAATCAGATTCAGATGTTAAAATGAAATTCTTGTTTCTCCCCTAAAGGGAAATCAATGAGCACATTTAGCAGTTTAGGTGAAAACTGAATGGCAAAACAATAGTATGAAATGGAAAAGACTATGCTAAAATGATCAGCATTGCAGGTAGGAGTGAAGAGAAATGGGAACACAACATACTACCCCTTACACATATTGGAGATGTTTCTTAGCTTATGTGAGTTTATAGGTGTTGATAGTCTCCAATAATTCTGATCCTAGAACAGGGATGAGAAACGGGGTCTTCTGTAGTTGGATTGTCGCTCCCAGAAACCCCAGTCAAATTGCGAGGGAAGGTGGAAGTTGAAGTCCAACAATACCTGGATGGCCATACAATTCCAACTGTGGGCCAAAGACAGAACTTCCATCTGTCCCAATTTGGCAGAGGCAGTCCCGATTAATCCTATGTCGTCCTACTTTTTCAGATACTTTTAGAATGTCCTGGTTTTCCACTTCTCCTCTCACATTTTGCTTACCTCAGTTGCTGGAAACTTGCTCTCAACCCATGGGGAAAGAGGAAGCCACAACACAATGCTCACTCTGCCTTATCAAGAAGCATCTATGAATTATCAATAAGCATCTATGAATTGACCAAATGTCAATTCATAGATGCTTTCAGAAATACAGTCAGTCCTCCACATTAGTGGCACAGGACCTCATAAAAGTGTGTGTGTGTGTGTAACCAATAAAGAAATCACTGGGTTGTTTTTTTTAACCTGAGGTAATATCTCTCTATGAATTCCTAGGTCTTCTAGCATGACTCTATGGTAACCTTTGCTGGAAATGGCATTGGCTATGGAGCCACGCTGAAGAACCTAGAGATTCCTACAAGGAACATTTTAACCATGTCCGTGACCAATCGAATCTGCAAAAGTCTTTCGTTTTTCTTTCCTTGCATTGGCACATCAAGCATTTCTCATTTTCACTAGCCAGGAACCTCCTATTGTACTGCCTGTGTCCTTGAAAGAAAGCATACCACAGACTGTACCTAAGGGAGTCGATTTAGCGCGCTTCATGTTCCACGTAAATGCCAACCTTTACTTGCTGTAACTCTAGATCTCAGTGAAGATGATGGCATTAGCCTCTATCAGATGAAGAGAGGGGGACCTTTGCAACCCAACATGGCAAATATTTTAAAGTACATACTGACCATGCTGTTGATACAAACAATAATGATGACTACCTGAATAGCTGACATGTTTGCACAATTATGCTGTCTCTGCTACAGGGACACATGCAAGTAGAGAGTGTTAGGAAAATGTTATCATGCATCAGTGGAACTCTTTGACTGTGCCCTGAAAAGTAGACAGACGATTAAAGCTGTTTTAGCAACAAACATTTCTCCTGATCTGCTGGGTGGGGGTGGGAAATGACATTTCTGAAACCGCCTGGGAAAGAGGTAAGACAGGCTTAATTCCAATGCATGGATGTCTCTTGTACTGCTAAAATAACTATAATCCATCTCTAAAGTCTTCTGCTAGCAACGGATATGATGATAATTACAAACCACATTCAAACATTTAGGAGTATTAGAATTTTAATAATGGAGACTCTCTCTGTTCTGAATGCATATGAATGTATAGTATTTTAAATTCTGGATCAGTCTCCTGTATTTTTTAAGCATGTAATATATAGTTTCTTGGATTTAAACAAGTTCCAAAAGAAGATTCTTTGAAGTAAACCAGTCTTAATTTTAGATGGCTAAGTTGGTTTATCTGTAATATGTCCGCTACTTAATTCAGCCAGTTTGCTCAACAAAAAAAGGACATCTTTTAGAAAACCACCAGTCTTTCTTCTGTTGCAGAACAACTAAGAAAAAATAGTGTGTTTTCATTTCAGAAAACTTGGGGGATCTGAAAAGGTTGCCACAAGCCACCATGATGAATGTCTTTTAGCTAATCTGTATAATTAGAATATTATTGATTCATTACTCCTTTTCAGGTACAAATGACCAGGAAAGAGAAAACCCTATTTGCCTTCTGTCTTTCTCTGAATCTGTTCTCAGGATAATTAGGCCAAATAGAGTACAAATGATGGGGAAATAAGTAATTAATATTCCAGTTGTAAAGTTTAAGTAGGAAGCTTTACTATTTTCTATTCTGTGGCAGTAAGTTCCTTAAAAGAACTACCGTATTTTGCAAGATGAATGTGCCTGATTTTCATTCATCCATTTATTTTTTACTATAGAAAAAAAGAATAAGGTGTAAGAAAGAAAAGCTCAGTGGTGATCATTTGAGTCACTACAGCAGCCAGCAAAAAACATGAACAGAATTAAAATACTCTGATGAATTTCTAGGACGTGCATTACATTCTAGCCTGGAATGACTCATGTATAATACTACAGAGAAGCATGAAGCGCCATAAAAGTTTAATGCATGAGATGACTAGTCCAAAAATTGTACAGTGCTTCTAAAGCAAATATTTTAAACTTTGGTGCATTTTATTTTTTAAAAGTGAGAAAGAGAGCCAGGTGTTTTGTTTTTTTAAAGCACCAGCTTTTCAAGAGGTTTCTAGAGAGTTCAGCTATGGAGGAAACATTGCTTGCTCACTCTATCTATCTATCTATTAGGCATGAGAAAAAAGTTATGAAAATGATTCGTTTCGTAAGAAATTCGTAAGAAATGCTACTTTCGAGTATTTCCGCACCTGGAACACCAAACAGGAAGTGGACTTTCTGTTTCGAACTCCGGGGCCAGGATTTTCTTAAGTGTCGTTATTAGGTCATAAAGGGGGCCTCCTCCTTCTCTCTCACCACCCTCCCGCCTCCCTTGCCAATAAGTATTATGGCAAGGCAAGCCCTAAACTTGCTCCTTCTTTTTGCTGGAAGCCCGGAAAAAATGTAAACAGAGAGGATTACTCAGAAGTAAGTCTGCAAAGGAGGGCACTTTGGATGAAGGGCCCTCCCGTGTGGGTTTACTTCTGTGTAAACCTCGCTGTTTACATTTTTCCAGGCTTCCCTGCCTCTCCTGCCCTGCCAGGATCTAAAGCATCAAAGAGTATTGGGGTGAGAAACCAACCTAATGTATAATAGAATGAATGCTACTGTAAGTGCCTAATATTATAAGTAATCCAACTGGTCATACCTACATTCCATGCACATGCAATAATACAGCAGTAATAACAATAACAAGAGGTAAAATTCAAACCGAAGTATTCTGACTGGTCTCTCCTCATGCGGTGCAAACGGGCTCTTCTCTTATTAGCCCGGAAATTAGCTCAGGAAAAGCCAGCGTTTGCTGCTTGGGGAGCACACACATACATATTCTTGGGGGGGGATTTGCTGCAGAATCCCGGGCTCATAGAGAAGATTCTGCAGCAAATCCCCCCCCCAAGAATATGTATGTGTGTGCACCCAAGCAGAAAACGCTGGCTTTTCTCGGGCTCACAGAGAAGAGCCCGTTTGCACCGCATGAGGCAGGGACCAGTCAGAATACTTCGGTTTGAATTTTACCTCTTCTTATACCCATTGTTATTACTGCTGTATTATTGCATGTGCATGGAATGTAGGTATATGACCAGCCTGGGCAAACTTGGGCCCTCGCTCCTCGGGATCGGGGTGAGAGAGAGGCAGCGAGGAGCCAGGGGGCTCCTCCTCCTTTTCTTTTGCTGCTTCCAAGAATAGAATACCCCCTCCCTCCTCCCTCCCTTTGCTCCCTCCTTCCTATTTGGAGAGTCCCATCTAGAATTCAGTGTGATTTATTCAAGTTTTGGCCTACAACTCCCAGAAATCCCAGCCAATTTACCAGCTGTTAGGATTTCTGGGAGTTGTAGGCCAAAACCATCTGGAATGCGCATGCGCTGGCATACGAACTACTAACAAATTTCGTTAGTAATTAAGTTACATTTTAGAACTTTTTGGAAATTTTTTTGTAAGTCTTCCTATTACTAATCC
Source organism: Anolis apletophallus (assembly GCA_030556195.1). Classification (NCBI taxonomy): domain Eukaryota; kingdom Metazoa; phylum Chordata; class Lepidosauria; order Squamata; family Anolidae; genus Anolis; species Anolis apletophallus. The sequence continues at coordinate 75,913,198 of JARBWK010000001.1, forward strand.
AAAAAAAAAATCCCCCCCCCCATTAGATTTTTCGATTTCCTATTTTTGGGTTCTAAACCATGCCTACTATCTATCTATCTATCTATCTATCTATCTATCTATCTATCTATGAGAAATCCCCCAGGATGTCTGTTTTTATCCTGTTTTTAATAACAGAGCTTATAAAATTATTTTTGGACTACAGCTCCCAGAAACCCATTAGTTATGTTGCCTGGAGTATTCTAGGAGTTATGATATACTTTTGCAAGATGCAATTAAGGGAGATCTCATGGTGTTTGATGGCTAGGAAAGGCAGTTCTAAACTGGATGCACAGAGGTGTGAAACCTACACGGCAACACTTTCTGTAATTTGTTTGCAAAGGATCACCCAATTGGAATGTATGTACTTATTCAGATTTAATGGGCAGCTGTTGAACGAGATCTAGTAATAGAAAATGACTCCAAATCTGAGTGGAGACTTCTTTGATTATACAGAGTGGGCGAAAAGTCAAAAGGATGCCTGATGCTTTAATAACTTTTTTAAAAAATGAAAAGATTTTACACATAATGCAATGTATTTTTCTTTCCCGTATATACTGTATACAATGTTATGATATTGTAAATTTAAAGAGAAAGAAGGAGTTATTAAATACTGAAATCCTTTTGTGACTTTTGGTCCACCCATAAAAACAAGGCTCTGAAGACCTATTTGTAGGGTGGATTTAGTTTTCCCATGGGGTCTGGACTGTTTTGATAAAGAATAAAAACTTCCTCTAAAAGTGTTTCTGTGTAGCCTCCTTTTGGCAACCACTACACAATAGAGGAAAGGAAATACTGAACCATGGTTTTGATCCAGAAATTGTATGTTTCACTGTGGCTCTGTTGTTGACTTCTAACTCTTAGCATTTAAGTTTGCCAAACATGAAGCTTTCACATGTAACTGTGCCCACTACATTAGTATCTGAGAAGCATTTACTGTGGAAATTTCCTCTCCTTGTGTGTCTTGGGAATTTGAGAGTTTAGGCATTTTTCTTAAGAAAAACAATGGTAAGTCCAGGAACAACCATAGGACTATGCCAGATCACAGATAACTAGTTGGGCTGTGCATATTTTTACAAAGAGGGAAGGAGATTGTTAAGAGACAAATGCATTAGATACAAGAAAGTGAAACATGTGGGAAATATCACTGATTGATTAATTGGATTGACTTGATTTGAGCTCCATCCTTCCCAACAGGAGTTGAGGATAGTGAAGTATCTACACGAAGACATGATTCAAACCACAAATGACAAATACCTAACATCACCAACGATCATGAGAATGAGTGAGACAAGAGAGAACAGGTGTCCTTGACTTGGACTGATGTCCATGGTGAAGTAAATAGTCCAGATATGCCTTGCAGAGCAACATGACTTTGCAAAGCAGTTGTGTGCCTATAACCGCACAATCCAGATCACTTCAACTTGGAGAACAAGGAAAAAATGTGGAAGGCATTTCCCTTAAAACCAAACGCTCACACACAGTCCTCATCTTTCTCTTTTTCTGTAGTGCCCGGGTACCTAAAGTGTGCCTCTTGCTCTTTCCAAAGCATTCCTTTCTAGAATGATTACGTCAAGGCAATAACACATTGCTTTTCAGTCTAAGTCAACCGACTAAAAATAGCTACTTTCATTTGATCACCCCACTCCTGTTGGCTCTTATTGGCACACCTCTTTCCAACAACAGAAGATGTTTCCCTCTGCATGACCCGCAATCATGCTGTGCCCTTCCCCTGTGGAAGCAGTGGGGGCACAAAGGTTTCCAGTGGATGGAGTGGGATAGCATGTTCTTGGGGGGGGGGGGGAAGGAGGGTCCCTCTCATGAGTAAGTATGGGGAGAAGGTCAGAGGGCTATACGAAATTTAAAATCCAGGTAGTTTATCTCTGCAGTACATAGATCTGCATGCAAACAGAGCAAAGTCAAGCACTGAAGGATATATAATGGGCAAAAGGGGGATCAATTTGCAATTTTATTTTTATGGATTGAATTTGGAGGGGGATAGCATACAAATTTATGACACTACAATAAAGCTCTTTGGTTTAAGGCGCTATCCATTTTGTGTGTAGAAATTATTATTTAAAAAACACTAATCTAATGTTGGATTTTTAAAAAATTCTAGATGTCACTCTTGTGTTCTTCACAAGTATCCAACAGTGCAAGAAATTTGCAACACTATTAAAAGTAACACTGGAAATCTCTCCCTCCCTCCCTTCCTCCTCCAGTCTCAGTCTCAGTCTCAATGAGGACCTCATCAGACAGGCAGGGAGAAAGCAGGAGAAAGCGGTTCTTACTCTGTTCCCTCGTATCCAGGTTTGTCTTCTGCCATCTCATGTCCTTTCCCCTTTAGGTCTGTGTTTTCCCTACTTTTCTCCACTTTGTGCCATTAGGAGTCAGATATACCTGACTCCTTCAAAGGCACTCTAGGCTCTGTTTCTCCATGCTGCCAAAATGGAGCCCTGTGGAGTTCTGCTGGAAGTTTCCCTGTGTCATGTGATGGACTCTGTCAGGGACCGATGTCCACGGCCATCAACAAGGCCGATGGGATCCGGATCCCGACCATCACCCTAGCCATAACAACACCCAGCTGGCCGGCTGGGAGCAGGGAGATAGGGCCGCTCCCATGAGATCCGCACCTCCTGCTTTGTTCCTTGATCCGCTTTGTTTTGCGGAGCCTTTGCCAAGCCTTTGCCAAGACCTTTGCCTTTGGACATTACTATTGCTAAACCTTGCTTTTGGACTATACTACGCATACCTTATTTTTGGATTGACTTTTCTATATTTTGATGGACAATTACCTTTTCATCTGTTCTTTATTACTCAATAAATAGTTAGCTGATTACCGTCTCTGTGTGTGTGATTAAGGGGCCGGCCGAGTCCTTGCATTGTGACAGCCGGATGAGACCAGGATGACGGAGGCCTGGAGTAAGCGTGAGGGCCCATTCTGGGCAGAGGAGCCGCCGCCACTTCCCGAGGAGAGGAGAGTCCGAGAGTGACTTCTCCAACGCAGGTGGCCGAGCTGGAGGGCCGAGTTGGAGGCCTGGAGACCACTGTAAAGTTCCTTTCCCAAGCGTTGGATAAAAGGGACCAAGCGTTGTTAAGAGGACAACGATCCCGGTCGGCATGGAGTGCTCCGGATGCGGGGGATTTTACTTACTATACGTGGATGGAGGATGGAAGGCAGACCTCAATCATGTATGCTGCAGGGCGCCCCAGCCTCTCTACCATAGCGGAGGACGAGGGGGATCTGGATACCCGGGCAACCAGGCCGAAGAGGGCACATGGTGTGAGCTTCGGGATGGAGACCCTGCGCGAAGAGGGGAGCTTCAGCAGCACAAGATGCCAGGGCCTGGGACGTTCCCCTCCTTCGGCCCCCACAGGGGTGGCAGGTGCCGGACGGGGGCTTCCCGTGTGGATTGGGATGCTCCAGGAGGCCTGGGAGAGTTGTGGCAGGGGCCACCAGCTCCTGCAGCCCCAGGAATGGTATGGCCCCCTCCCAGGCGAGAGTTCAGAGTGATTTACAAACTTATGGCGCTCACCTTTAAAGCACGGCATAATATTGGGCCAGCCTATCTGGGCGATCGGCTGACAGTCCAACGCACCGAGAGGCCAGCGCGTGCCATAAATGGTGATCGTATAGCCATCCCTGGGGTGAGAGAGGCTCGGCTGATGGAGACCCGACGGAGAGCCTTCTCCGTGGTGGCTCCCATGATCTGGAACACCCTCCCGCCTGCCCTCAGGGCCACATCGGCCCAAATCAGATTCCTATCGGACCTGAAAACCTGGCTCTTCTGCCAGGCATTTGGGGTTTGATCGGACGCCTGGAGACTGAGCCTTTCTGGCGTGTGTACCTATGTTTTAAACTGTTGTATTTTTGGGTTTTTAAATGATGTAAGTCGCCCGGAGCACTAGTGGTGGAGGGCGACTCACAAATAATAAAGTTATTATTATTATTATTATTAAGAGTTCTGGGCGGAATTTGGAGGCGAGGCCCACAGAGTGGCGTTCTTTACCACCATTGCCCGTAACCATATGGAGGACTACGGGCACACCTACCTGAGTGAGAGGGGCCGCGTCTGGGCCATCGGGGCCACCTTCCGAGGCCGGGTGGCTGACTGGTCCATGCAGTGCCACGATCGACGCGACCCCTGCCTACAACATGCGGGGGCGTTCCTGCGTGTGGTAGAGGAACGTTTCCGGGATCCGTTGGCCCGGGTCAAGGCCAAAGAAGCGCTCCGGGCGCTCCGCCAAGGGACTCGTTCAGTCACGGAGTACACCGAAGAGTTCCTGGCGTTATCCGGCAGGGTGGCAGAATGCTCCCAGGCCACCCTGCTAGAGCTCTACAAGGATGGCCTGCGCTGCGACATCCTGGAGTGGAGCCTGCACCGCGATGATCCAGGGACGCTGGATGGCTGGAAGCAGTTGGCGGGGAGAGTGGAGGCGACCATCATTCAGGTGCAGCGGAGGAAGGTGCCACCTACGGCCCCGGCCAGGGCACGCGACGAGCCCAGACAGATGCCAGGCTCATCGGAGGAGAGGCCAAGGCTGGCCAAGTCCATCCCCAGAGATAAAATGGGTGCCTGCTTTGTCTGCGGGAAGACGGGACATCGGGCAGCGGTGTGTGGCCAGCGCAAGGGCATGGAGGGACGGCGACCGGTCGTGGCATCCGGACGGATCGTGGAGATCATAGAGACAGTGCCAGAGGGGGTGAGTTCCAAGCCCCGCAAGAACATTTACTGCCTGATCGAACTTTGGAAGGAAGGGGGCTATTCTACACACTGGGCATTTGTGGACAGTGGGTGCTCTGAGAACATTGTTTCCCCAAAACTGGCAGAGCACCTAGAATGTAGAGTGCAGACCCTGCCCGCACCCATAGAGTTTGCTCAGCTTGACGGGTCGCTGGCTGGGGGAGGGCCGTTTCCGTTAGGCACAGAGGGCGTGCGCGCCCGGGTGGAGCCTTGGGAGGGGGTGGTGGACTTTGTCATCGCCCCCACTGACCAGGAGGTAATACTGGGAATGCCCTGGCTGGCACAAGCCAACCCCCAAATAGATTGGGAAAAGGGGACCGTTACCTGCCACCCCCCTAGTGAGGGGGAGTGCGTTGGGCCAAGCCTACCCAGCCCGGGGAATGTTGCACCCGTTCCCGGGCTGCCAGCGGAGTACCAGGATTACTCCAATGTCTTCAGCCCTGAGGGGGCTGGTCACATGCCGCCCCAAAGAAATGTAGAGTGCCAAGTAGTAATCCGGGAGGGGGAGGTGTTGTCCAAGCCTAAGATATATCCACTCTCCCAAGCTGAGAAAGAAGTTCCGAGAGAGCACATCGATGGATATATGGCAAAGTGGTTTATAGAGGTGTCCGACTCCCCAATAGCGGCCCCAATAGTTTTCCAAAGAAAAAAGGATGGGGGCCTGCGGCTCTGCATAGATTACCGTGGCCTCAACGCGGTCAGCACCACCAACTGCTACCCTTTGCCACTCATCAAGGACCTCATCGGCCAGTTGGGAGGGGGTCAATACTTCACTAAATTGGATTTGATAGACGCTTTCCATATGGTCCGGGTCAAGCCCAGTGACCGCTGGAAGACGGCCTTCGCATGTCCCCTGGGGCTCTATCAATGGACCGTCATGCCTTTCAGCCTGTCCGGAGCCCCGGGGATTTTCATGCAACTGATAAATGAAGTGTTGCACCCCCTCCTCTATAAAGGTATCTACGTATACTTGGACGACATTGTCGTGGTGTCGCGCACCAAAGACCAGCATGTGAGGCTGGTAAGGGAAGTGTTGGAGCGGCTACGGCAAGCCAGGTTATACGCTAAGCTCACCAAGTGCGAATTTAACAGGGAGCAAGTTGATTTCCTGGGTTACAGGATTTCCCGCGAGGGGATTACAATGGACCCAGGCAAGGTGACAGATGTGCAGGAGTGGGAGGCCCCACAGACCCGGAGACAGCTCCAGTCGTTCCCAGGCTTTGCCAATTTCTATAGGTCCTTTATAGAAGGGTTTGCAGCGCTCACCTTTCCCCTTACAGAGCTTCTAAAAACTAAGGGCAAGGGGGAATCCCGAAGGATAAAGGCCCCGGGAGCAAAGTTAGACTGGACCGAGGCTTGCCAAAAAGCATTTGAGGAGCTTAAGAGAGCATTCACCCAGGCCCCCCTCTTAATCCATCCGGACCAAGAAAAGCCATTCATGGTCCAGTGCGACGCCTCGGATTGGGAGTATGGTGGGGCCCTCCTACAGAGAGATGCACAGGGGAACCTCCGGCCCTGCGCCTACTTTTCCCGAAGGTTCGGGGGGGGCAAAGGGGGTGGCCGGTTTGGGAGAAAGAGGCGTTTGCGATAAGGTTCACCTTGCAAACATGGCGCCACTTCTTGGAGGGGGCTAGACATCCCTTCGAGGTGTTAAGTGACCACCGAAATTTGATATACTTGAAGACACCCCAAAAGCTCTCGCCCAAATTGGCCCGGTGGGCACAGTATTTCTCCCAGTTTAACTTTACCATCCGCTACGTAAAGGGGAAGGATAATATAATTGTGGATGCTCTGTCACAATACCATTCCCCGGGACCCATGCCCATGCAGGGACAGGAAAGCATCTTTTCAAAAACCCAGTGGGGATTAGCAGTCCAGACCCGTTCCTAGACGCTCAAAAGAGAGAAGATAGAGGAGGTGCCTGAGAAGAGGCCCTTGGGGGAGTGGGAAGCCGCACTGCTCCAGGAATACGAGGGGGATGAATGGCTGAAACATAACCACAAGGATTGCCAACTCCAGGGGAGGTTCTGGTTTGCCCGAACCAAGTTATACATCCCACAGGCGCTTCGGGCCCGGGTCCTAGAAAGATGTCATGATCATAAAAGTGCAAAACATTGGGGCCCCACCAAAACCTACCTCGCCCTCTGGCAGAGTTATTGGTGGCCGGGGATGCGGGGCGACACCCACAAATACATTCAAAGATGCGAAGCTTGTGCCCGGAATAAAGTTCCTACGGGGAAGCCCAGAGGCTTACTACAGGTGGTGGCGTCCCCTAGCCGGCCGTGGACGCATGTAAGCACAGATTTCGTGGGGGAGCTCCCCCCCAGTACGGGTTTTAGGTACATCTGGACTGTGCTTGATCTGTTTTCAAAACAGGCCCATTTTGTTCCTTTGATAAAACTGCCCTCCGCGGAGCGGCTGGCTAGGTTATACATTCAGCACATCTACAGGCTACATGGGTGCCCAGAGCAGGTCATCAGTGACCGGGGGGTCCAGTTCACTGCCCGATTTTGGGACCAGTTCCTCTCGAGCTTAGGGGCGGAGCGTAATCTCACATCAGCATACCACCCTATGAGTAATGGCAGCGTGGGGAGGGCTCAACAGACTTTAAGCCATTACCTCCGCATTTACACCAACCAGGAGCAAACCAATTGGGCTGACTTGCTTCCGTATGCGGAAATGGCATACAGCAGGTCTGTACACTCTTCCACCGGTAGGACCCCTTTCTCCATCATATATGGGCAGATCCCCCCCCCCCCTGCCGCGCCTCCCAAAATGGCAAGAGGACGCGAAGGAGGAGGAGTGGAGGTGTGGTGCCAGGGAGGATTGGGAAAGAGTCACCAAGGCATTGGCCGTGGCACAGCGCACCCACAAGCGCTTTGCCGATTGCGAACGGCAGGGGGCCGAGTCCTACTGCGAAGGGGATTTAGTATGGTTATCGGCCCAAAACATAAAGCAGGGTTTGCCGTCCCGTAAATTAGGGCCCAAATACCTAGGGCCATTTAGGGTTGCCAGGGCAATCAACCAGGTGACTTACGAACTAGCCTTGCCCAAGGGTATGGGTAAGGTACACCCTTCATTTCATTGCAGCCTGTTAAAGCATTATCACGGTCCAGTGGGGCCCGGGGACTAATGGCACCTCATTATTTACGCAGGAGGTGGAGGAAGAGGAGGTGGCCGTCCTGTCAGGGACCGATGCCCACGGCCATCAACAAGGCCGATGGGATCCGGATCCCGACCATCACCCTAGCCATAACAACACCCAGCTGGCCGGCTGGGAGCAGGGAGATAGGGCCGCTCCCATGAGATCCGCACCTCCCCGTGAGACTGGGGTTAAGGGATGGTTCCCAGGGTAGGGGTATAAAAGGGCTGGGGTGGTTGGGGACGGTACTTTTTGGCTTCAACTGTTATGTTCCTGAATAAAGAAATTGAATTAACCGGGAGGAGTCCACGTGGTTCATCTTCGGCTGGCCTGACAGGACTCAGTGGGACTAAGTTTCGGCAGCATGGAGAAATGGGGAGAAGGCACAGAAAAGACTGCATTTGATAAGGTTGTTAGTCATTCCGTCTCTCATGCAAAGACATCTTTATATATCAAAACCTTTCATTTTTCTGAATCTTAAATAGTCCCAGATGTTCATGGAAAAAGGTTTCAGACTCCTAAAGATCTTTATACAACAAATTGTTCTTCATTCCACAAAGAGCACTTCCCTCATCTACCAAATAATTGGGGAACGTATTCATTTTACCAGGTACTGGGGATAGTTTCACCTAGAAAAGGAAGGGCAGAAGTCTTTCTTACTGTGGACAAGCCTTGGGCAGGTCAGCTGTCATTCAGGGAAACATTGTAAAGCCTGTGCGCACTGGCAATGAGCATGATTCAATACTACAGCTATTTTGAGTTGAGATGGCCCTTTGCTGTCCCACACGCAGGTATACAATGTTCAGTACAAGCATGACTGCACCTGACATTCAATAATAACATATGTCAAACAATTAGGTGTATCATTTATTATGAAAATTCTGTTAATATACAGAATATTTTACAAAATATTTTACAAAAAAAGTAAATAGCAGCAGCTGGAGGGGCATAATTCTACAATTACTAAGGTCCTGAAACTACCCTACCTATAACTTGTATTTACATTGAGAAAAAAGCCTTCATTAGCACCAATCATATATACCAGGGCTCGGGAACCTATGGCTCCCGAGCCAGGTGTGGCTCTTTTGATGATTGCATCTGACTCCCTCTCGTGTGCTCCAGATTGGAGGGAAGGGGGAGGCCAAGGAGGCAGGGGAGGCTGGCCTGGAGAAGAGTGCCTCTCTGTGTGTCTGAATGTTTAGTTATTATTTATTATTAAGACAAATGCAACTATGATGTCCTCACATTGAAAGTCTTGTGGGCTACATATAATGACGTGGTGGGCCAGATTCAGCCTGTGGGGGTTGCATTTGACACGTCTGCCTTAAAATGCCTTGAAACCCAAGATTGACACTAGAAAACTTTGCAGATAATAAAAAGAGATGGGGGGGAGTAGAATGATACACTAATTTTAAGGAAATATATCAATCAATTCTCCCTTTATCTAAAATATGTTATTTATTTAATTGGAAACATTCCTTTGTTAAGCAGTGGGATTTTTTTGGATTAAGATTCATTTAATAATTAGTTGATTATAGAATTACTGACTTGAGCCAAATTTATCCCCAAGTGCAAAAGTTATAGGCATCCCATTAGAAGCATTTATTTCGGAATCACTGCCAAATGTCTAGGGGAATCAAACCTGCACCTCATATTTTGCAAATGTATCAGTCACCATTTCCAAATGGTCAAGCACAGAGTTTTTTATGGTGATTAATTTAAACTGCATACATGAAGAGATGCAATCCTCTTTTCTTTTCTTTTCTTGCCTAAGTTGAGTAATATGGCCCCAAGAGCAAACACTTGCTAAATTGGAGCAAACTGCACCTGCTCTGGCTTCCAAGAAGTTTTCAAGAGTGGCACTAGGCACAGCACATTGCAGTAATATTATCTGGCTCTTTGCAGAACTGTGATAAGGGCTGAACTTGAAGGAAATGCTTGTAATTATTTCACCAGGTGCAAGTGGAGGGGAGCTTTTGGCCCTCAATAGATCATACAACCACAATTTTCCATCTTGAGACCATTCCTGAGGGTTGTAATCCAAGATCCTGTGTAAATGCAATCTTCTTTTGCAGAAGAAATTCTGTAATAACCATGAGCCATTGTCTCCTACCTTAGATGATAATAGACTAGAAATTGACTTCATGTCCACTTGCTATGCTGCAGCTGAATTTACTGCTGTGATATGCTTACATATTAGATTTCTCTGTCCCAAAAATATTCCTGAGATACTCTAGAATTGTTCAACCAACAATTCTTTTTGGAGAAGGGGATGTTTACCAAGATTTATCTAAATCCATTGACTTCAAGTACATCTTATTCTTATCTGAAACCCATGGATTTTAAAGCAGACTTGAAAGAAGAATTCAAAGACATAAGAATTTTAAGACATAAAGAAATCTAGCAACATTCAGTGTGGACAAACAAAACCTCCCCATTCTTCCCAGTTTCTGACAGCATATACACCTTGAGCCTAAGGAAGAAAAGAAACATACACTGCTGTTCCGGCCCCCACTGGGCCTGTTTGGTACTGTGTTATGCACCTATTTGGCCTTTACCTGCAAGGCCTTTGTCCTATTGTTTAGCCACGTGGAGTGTGATGGGAGGGATTGTGCCTGGCTCCAAACCTGGCATCAGCACCCTGAACTCCTCCCCTTCCTGAGTTTACCTGGGAGGCTGGACTTCCTTTCTGGCCTCATTCCAAGCATAGAACATGGACGAAGCAGGCGGAAATCTGGAGCCAATGCTCAGACAAAGCTCAGACCTTCGTTCACATATAGCCTATCCAACGCTCTCAAACCAAGATTACAGTAATAGGAAGGCCAGCCCTTCACAGAAAGACTGTAATCTCTGGGGACCCGCGGACTTCGTGTGCCAGAGGACCATTTGAGGAGCTACAGGAAACCTGGAATCGAAGAAAGGTACCTTCACTCTGCAACAGAGGCAAGTGAACGCAATCCCTTTTCTCAAAGGACCTTTTCTAGCAACCAACAGAAAGCTTTTTGGGCCACCACCATTTTTACTGGTTGTTGTTAAACTTGTTTTGAGTTCACCCTTTTTGAGGCCTGAACTCATTGCTTAGAGAACCTCCAGGTCCCTTGTATAGGAGAAGGCTAGAACGCGACCCCCAGGGCCTATAGAGTTCTTCCTCCTTTTAAAAACCCCTTTTTTTTGGCCCTGGCAGGATGCCACAACTGCACTTAGCCATAGGCCCCATCTATACTGCCACATAATGTAGTTTCTTAATGCAGAATAAATGAATTGAACTGGATTATATGGCAGTGCAGCTTCATATAATCCAGTTCAAAGCAGTTAATCTGCATTCTGAAACGGGATTATATGGTAGTGTAGATCCACTCATGGTTTGTGCTCATAGTCATTTCCATTAAAAGTTTGAAATTACATATAGAATCTTTTTTTTAATGTGTCTGTATATCAGAGCTTGAAATGTGATTCTTTTAGAAGGAACCCATCCCCATTCTTTCTCACACAGCATTTAGAACAGTGGGCCTCAACCTGTGGGCCTCCAGATGTTTTGGCCTTCAACTGCCAGAAATCTTAACAGCTGGTAAACTGGCTGGGATTTCTGGGAGTTGTAGACCAAAACACCCGGGGACCCACAGGTTGAGAACCACTGATTTAGAAAGTAATCTGCTATTGTTACTATTACAATGTTTTTAAAGTAACCTGTCTCACAACTTGCTATGTTATATCACTTTAAGGAAAACAAGTAGTGATAAGGTAATGGCATAAAAACTGAAGAACTCCTTCAAGACGCCTCCCAAAACGAGGGGCAACAAGAAAATATTAGTTTTAGGGTATATCAAAATATTGCTAAAAGTAGCATTATTTTTACTTCATATATACTTTTGCAGTGCTCTCATTACAAATAAAACAACTTTTACAGGTAAGTGTGGGATTTCCAAATGTGATTTGTTATGAGAGATAACCTTTATAAGGAAAGCAAGGATTATCCCTTATAGAACTGACAGGTGCCCCTTATTATAAATAATTTCCAATATTTGAAGATTGGAAATCTTCTTCTTTTATATAGACAGAACAGGATACCAAAATCCTTTATTTTAGGATGTGGGCCATTCATAAAGACGGAAGTACGTGTCCTATGTAAATGTGATAAATGTGGACAATATGTAATTTTGCAGAGAAAGTCGTAACAAAGGGACTTCGGGCTGAGAAAGGCGGGATAGAAATATCGTAAATATATAAGTAAATAAATAAATACTCAATATTTTCATTTGACATTTTGCTAGAACACAAACTTTTTAGTTGGTATTTATTGATTATCAGCACTGCATGGCCTTAATATTGACTGTAATTTATTGCTATTTTGAAAATCCTGAAGATCTGACTACTAGATAAGTAGTTTTTGAGCCTTTACTTCAAAATGAAATCTACATATGCGTGCCTAGGTCTATCTATCTGCCTAGTTAATTGAAAGAGGACCTGCTCTAGAGCAGTGTTTCTCAACCTGGGGGTCTGGATCCAAAATGTCAAGGTCTACCCCTCCCCCCCAAATCCACCAGTGTTCACATTTTGGCATATTGAGTATTTCTGCCAAGTTTGTTCCAGATCCATCATTGTTTGAGTCCACAGTGCTCTCTGGATGTAGTGAACTACAACTCCAAAACTCAAGGTCAATGCCCACCAAACTTTTCCAGTATTTTCTGTTGGTCATGGGAGTTCTGTGTGCCAAGTTTGGTTCAATGCCATCATTGGTGGAGTTCAGAATGCTCTTTTATTGTAGGTGAACTATAAATCCCAGCAACTACAACTCCCAAATGACAAAGTCAACCCCCCCCCTCCCCCAATCCCACCAGTATTCAAATTTGGGCATATCAGGTATTTGTGCCAAATGTGATCCAGTGAATGAAAATACATGCTGCATATCAGATATTTACATTACAATTAATAGCAGTAGCAAAATTACAGTTATGAACAAAAATACTTTTATGGTTGGGAGTCACCACAACATGAGGAACTATATTAAGGGGACACGGCATTAGGAAGGTTGAAAATACTGATCTAGATAATGAATCTTCATTTTGGCTTCAAGATGAAAGACATAAACTATGCAATTATAAATGAATAGAAAAATGATTTGTAAACTCTGCTGTTGTATTACTATGACTTGTTTCTCACCCTTTTTTCCCCAGGCAAATTTAATTTTTTTTAGACACTGTATTTTACAGTGTTAAATACATATCCTCTATTCCAGACAGAAAGACAAAATCCTTCTTCCTTGCCTCCAACAAACAGTAGATAATGTGATGTATTTATTTTAAAGTAAACCTTTTAAAATGGGCTTTCATAAAAGCAAAGAGGGTTTGCACTTGGTTTTTTGCCAAGCCGTGTCCCTTTTGAGAGGCCCTTTTTCCTAGCAGAGTGCAACGGTGCTCCAAATATGTTGCCAACGCATCAAACATAACTAGGTGTTTTGATAGCAAAGGGATGTGGATTTTTGGGATGAGCTGAATAGCAGAGGCTTGTGTTCTTGCCAAGCGATTCATCCATTAGCCCTGGGAATCCCAGGCCAAGGGGGCCCAGTCTGTCTGTGGGATGTATAGCAGCATCTAGCCTTGGAAACCCGATCCGATTAATTTCTAATTTTAACTATGTGTGTAGCATTTCATATAGCAGCAGCTGATGGTGCATAAATCTGCTGGCCTGTCAAACAGCTCAAGTGCAGTGCTGAAGCCGAGACTTTTCTTTAAACATAAACGCAAGCTTAAAAGCAGTGCTCTGGAGTTGTTGTTTACAGACGTGCTACCATTGCGCTTGGACAAACACACAAGAGCAACAAGCCTCTTTATCCCAATGCACAAATGGTGCCCAACACCACAAAGCTGTAGGGCTTCAGTCTTAATCACAAAGAGGTGACAGATAGATAGTCCTCTTTTTATGATTATCACTTCCTTTGTTAGCCCAATGGTTAAATGACATGCTGTTTACATACCTGTTCGAGTTTTTATAAGTTGTTTAAAGAAAAGGATCTTTCTTTCAAAAAGGACTTTACAGTGCAAACTGGAATGTCCTGGCGAGACTCATCTGGCTCCTTGAAAAATGTTGCATTCAGAACGCACCACCAAAGTTTTCAAAGAGTAGCCTCCCATGAGCTGAGCTGTTGGTAGACCCCTGAGCTGCTGGGTGACACTCTAATCTCGTAGGGATAAACTAAGGAAGTGATCTCAGGGTATACTCAGATTTCTCTCTTTTCATCAGCTGACTCGAGTTTACTCGATAGAACAGCAGGGCCCAGACTGTCAGTACCAGAAAGGGATTGTTGAGCTATTTCATACACAAATCTAGGTGGCCGGGTCAACAAATACGTATAAATGACATCAATTTCTGGAGGTGGCAGCAATAGCCAGGGGCAGCTGTGCTTTACCCTTTGTAGCACAGCAGTTCTCGTTTGTGCCTGGAGGGCAGGGGACAGGGTCTGGGGTCCCATTAGCATTAGAACCAGCCGTGCTCGAACTGGATTCTGAGGATGAGCTAGATGATTGGGGCGAAGGGCAGCTTTCCCCTCAAGAGCCTCTTTCACCCACAGAGAGCTTGGCCTGGGAAGAAATGTGTTTTGGTCCAAAGGGATGATTCAGATCACCAGGTGCAATCTGATAGTGATGCAGGGAGTTATGAACACCCGGGAGGAGATCTTCCCAGGAGCCCCTGGAGGAAGATATGGAACAAAGCGCATGGGAAATGGCTAGGGAGGAAAGCTCTCAGAGAGATAGCAACACAGCTGCCGAAGACAAGGTCGAACCTTTGATAGGCGACGAGCATTGAGGCTGCTGGAGGGATTGGTCTCGAGCCCTAGACCGACCAGAGGTCCGTCAGCAGAGATTGGAACGAAGAAGCCTAGGCGGCGTTGAGGACCTCGGCCGAAGGATTAAGTATAGGATCCGTGGGGACGAATCCTCAGTTCTCCGACCACGTCTTACCTGATTAGGCGTGAAGCGGAGTAGGACCACAAGCTAAGCCGTGGTCATCGAGGCCTTGCCTTGTTTTGCCTTGCCTTGTTCCTGATCCGCATTGGTTTGCGGAGCCTTACTATGTTTCCTGATCCGCATTGGTTGCGGAGCCCTAAGCTTTTCGTTTATTTGCTACGTTACTTTGGACATTCTTGCTTCAAGCCTTTTGGACATTCACTTCATATTGGACTATATATTCTTTGGAACTGTTTTTATATTCAATAAAGTAGTTAGCCTTCCAGTACGTCTCTGTGTGATTAAGGGGCCCGCCAAGTCCGTGCATTATGACAGTTGGCCGGAGCACTCCAAGACCCCCTTATCACACCACGGGACGCCGAAAAAGAGACCCACGGCAGTCGCGGCCATGGCAGGCCTGACGGACGCCGAGGTGGCAGCCCTGCAACAGGAGGTGGGAGAGCTGAGGACCAGAGCCGGACGCCACCCGGGAGTGGCTACGCCTGGCCGTTTTTGGGCAACCCTGCCCAAGTTGAGGTGTTTCTCTGCCAGGTGGACACATTACCTGGAGCTGCGACCCACCGAGTTTGCGACTGACCGAGCCAAAGTGGGGTTTGTTTTCAACTTGATGGAG